>VDFB02058242.1:319104594-319250051 GCA_007258455.2 Sequoia sempervirens | reverse complement strand
TCAAAAGAGTGAGTGAGTGGGAGAGGGGGTAGGGGTTGAGAGATGAGGGAGAGGAGAGAGAAAGAGAGAGAGAGAGAGAGAGAGAGGGAGGAATGGGAGAGAGATAGAGGGTAGAGGATACAGGGTTAAGGGTAGAGGGTAGATGGGGAGAGAGATAGGATTAGGGTTTAAGGGTTGAGGGTATAGGGGTTTAGGGTTTAGGGTAGAGGGGAGATAGATCAAAGGAGTGAGTGAGTGAGAGAGAGGGAGTCGATAGATGGAGAGGGTATAGGGGTTGAGAGATGAGGGAGAGACTTGAGAGAGAGAGGGAGGTAGTGGGAAAGAGTGAGTGAGAGAGAGAGAGGGAGTGAAAGGGAGCGAATGAGTGACTGATAGAGAGGGAGTGAGTGAGTGATAGAGAGAGTGAGTGAGTGAGTGAGAGATGAGGGAGAGACGAGGGAGAGACTTGAGAGAGAGAGAGAGGGAGGTAGTGGGAGAGAGTGAGTGAGTGAGAGAGAGGGAATGAGTGAGTGAGTGAGTGAGTGAGTGAGTGAGTGAGTGAGTGAGTGAGTGAGTGAGTGAGTGAGTGAGTGAGTGAGTGAGTGAGTGAGAAAGAGAAAGTGAGTGAAAGAGAGAAGGAATGAGTGAGAGAGAGTGAGTGAGTGATAGAGAGTGAATAAGTGAGAGAGAGAGAGAGTGAGTGACAGAGGAGTGAGTGAGTGAGAGAGAGGGAGTTGAGAGAGGGAGAGGGGGTATGGGTTGAGAGGTGAGGGAGAGACTTGACAAAGAGAGAGGGAGGGAGTGGGAGAGAGATAGAGGGTATAAGGGTAGAGGGAAGAGAGATAGAATCATGGTATATAGGTGTATACATCCAAATTTGACCACTCCCACATGGTCAAACTAGTCTACCTTATTCATCTATTTCATCAATATTAATTAAATGATTTATTTAATTAATATTTCACCTTCTTCCTAAGGTCCCTAAAGTATTTAATTCAATAATTAAATACTTTACTTTACACCTTTTCCTCTCTAAATTAAATAAACATATCAATTTATTAAATTTAGTCATTTGACCTTTTTGAAAAAAATAATTTTAAATTCTTCATTTTTCTCTCTCCTTGTCACGTCCTCCATAATCCTCTTCTAATCTGGATTAAGTTGATTAATCCATGATTAGGATGTGCACTCCTTAATCAGAATTAATTTCACATCCTCCATAATCTTCCACTTGCTTCTAATCCCTCATTTATTTTCCTTAATCATGTATTTGCACAACATTAATCTAATCATCTTGCCACATTTAGCATACCTTTTTGGTCAACCTTTTACATATTCCATATTTGGCATTGACCCTCCACATTTATTCATCCAAGATTCCTCTCTTCCCCATCTGAATTTTTAATTCACATTTATCCTTACAAGACTCTCCTTATTCCCATGCAAGTTCTAGAACCTTTGACTTGTCACATCACATGTGTCCAAGTCTTCTAGAACATTTGACTTGTCACATCACTCACATGTGTCTGAGTCTTCTAGAATCTTTGACTTGTCATATCACCCACGTGTCAAAATCCTACCTTTTTGGGAACCTTGTCTTATCGACTAGATTCTTCCAATCATGTGAATTTTTAATTCACATTTATTTCTCCAACTACTTTCCTCTTCCCCATGGAGATTTTGTGTAACTTTCATTCTCACTTGCAGATAAGAAGTTCCTTTTTGAGGAAATATTCTCATCCCCCAAGGTACTTTCAAAGTACATGTCCTTCTTCCACATCATTTTTCCTTCTTCCACCTCACTTGTACCTCTTTTCATCTCATCCTACCCTTGGACACCTCACCCTCCATATGTCAAGATGTGAGAGCTAGTGAGTCCTCAACTCACCATAGCCCTCCATCTTAGCCATGGTGGCTCAATCTTGGCCATTGAATTCTCTAGAGAATTCATTTTTTCTCTATAAATACCCCCACTTTTTCACTCATTCACACATCTTATGCATTCTGTAACACCCTTATGCTAGTGTGACATTCAAGCCATCATCAAGCAATTCCTTGCCTCCAAATCATTTAGCATACTTTCTTTCATTCCAATCACCATGACATACTTATTTTCTCCTTCATCTCACCTTGCATCCACTTCATACCACAACTACCATCCAAGGAGCACACATACTAAGTTATATCAAGGGCCAACCAAGGAATCAACATGAAAGTTATAATTGTTGTTCTTTTTATCTTTTCTTTTGTGTTTTCTTCATTAGGCTAATCATTTGAGGTGGTCTAGTGTTTTAATTTTTGCATTCTTAGTTTAGTTTGCATATTTAGAATAGAAAATACTTGCATTCACATTTTGGCATGCTGGGTGGGATCCACAAACGTGTTCCCATCCTTTTACATTTTTTGTTGTTTAAGTTTTTGTAGGTTCAAGTTGCAAAGGGGCATACTTACCCTGCAAAGGGGTGAACCTGCCCAGGAGGGGCATACCTACCCTACCAAAGGGCCGTACCTTCGCTGAACAATTTTTAGTTTTCAATTTTTTAGTGTTTTTTCTAACTATTTTTCTGCAGAGGGGTGTACCTACCCCTAAACAGTTTCCAATTTTCATTTTTTTAGTGTTTTTTCTAACTATTTTTTTGCAAAGGGGCATACATGCCCTACTAGAGGGGCATACCTACCTCTGAACAGTTTCCAGTTTTCAATTGTTTAGTGTTTTTTCTAACTATTTTTTTGTAGAAGGGCATACCTGCCCCTGAACAGTTTCTAGTTTTTTGTTTTTTAGTGTTTTTTTTTAACTATTTTTTTTTGCAAAGGGGTGTACCTACCCTACTAGAGGGGTGTACCTGCCCTTGAATAGTTTCTAGTTTTCATTCTTTTAGTGTTTTTTCCAACTATTTTTCTATAGAGGGGTGTACCTGCTCTACTAGAGGGGCGTACCTTCCCTACTAGAGGGGCGTAACTGCCCTAGATAGACACAAAGGGGCACACTTTCCCTAGACAAAGACCATTTCAAGGTAAAAACAGGGGGTAAGCTTGCATTTTCAGGTTTTGTTTTGATTGTTTTTTATTAGTACTAACCCCAACCTATGTTTTTAGTGTTTTGTTGGAGTTTTCCTAACATTTGTGTAGCTTTGAACTCTCATTGAAGATCAAAACATAAAACTCCTAACATGTTTGCTATAGGATGAACGGGCCAAGTTGCTTAGTTAGCTTTCCTATTTTTCTATTTTAATTACTAGTTAGACACACAGTCTAAGTAGGGGAGTCAATTTATTTGTTTGTTGTGTTTGTAGGTAAGCTATTGATGTATCCAATCCCCTTGTACCATTTGATGATCCTGGGTAAAGAGAAATTGTAGCTTACCTAAGTCCTTTCTGTCACCCAAGGGGTCACTATTATGTTCACGCTTTCCCCTTGCACTTTGTGTGAGCCTTGGGAGTAGTCGAAAATGGTTATTGTTCTCTTCTTAGTGGGACTTGCTTGGGGATTTCATCACCCTAAGAGATGATCCCAACCATGCATATCAATAGGGTATAAAAAGGGGGGAGAGCCAAAGTTGTACCCCAATCCAGTCATGTCATGTCTGGTGGAGCATCGAAGCTAGAGTGATACCTAGATAGACATGAAGAGTTGGTTTGATCCTTTCAGTATCTTGTTGGGGTTCTCGACTCACGCTTGTGGTGAGCCAGTGTTCACAGTTGTGCCTCATGTGCTGAGAGTATATCGAGGACTCCCTAGACACCTTATGTATCCTAGATTGAGGACTGTGTCAGCCATACCTTTAACACTAATCATAGGATTATGCTATCTAAAGTGTCTTCTTGTGTAAAACCAGTGAATTTTTGTCAAGTCAGCCTTATTGCTTGTTGTTTGAGTCCTTGCCATAGCTATTTTCACTAAGTCAAGACCAAGTTCCCAACAAAAGGGTGTACCTACTCTGCAGAAGGGTGTACTTGCCCAGCAAAGGGGCGTACCTGCCCTGTAGATGGGTGTACTTGCCCCAAAATAGTTTCAAGTTTTCAATTTTTTAGTGTTTTTTCTAATTGTTTTCTTGCAAAGGGGCGTACCTTCCTTGCAAAGGGGTGTACCAACCTTGCAGAGGGGCATACCTACCCTCCAAACAATTAGCTTCACCTTTCGTTTAGTCATTCCAAACCTCCGTTTATCCATTCTGAATATCCATTTATCCGTTTTGAATATCTGTTTATCCATTCCAAACCTCCATTCAGTCATTTTGAACCTCTTTTTACATGTTTCAAACATCTGTTTACCTATTTTGATCATCCATTCATTTGTCCCAAACATCATTTCATCCTTTTCGAGTCTCTATTTCCCATTCTGAGTGCCCGTTTTGCCATTTGGGGAACCCATTTCATCATTCAGGGAGCCCGTTTTGTTGTTCAGGGAACTCATTTTTCCATTCAAAGAAACCATTCCATCCTATAGTGAGTCCATTTCATCATTTTTCAAGCTTATTTTCCCATTTTGATAGCTTGTTTGACCTTGTCTCTAGTTTAAACAAGTCCAAAAACTAGCTGGGGACCTAAAACCTTATCGTTTACTATGATCTAAGCACCTTCATCCTCTTCTATTCATTCGTAATTCATCCTTTAGTCCATTTTCATTTTCCAAAAGATCACTTATTCATCACCATATAGGCACCTTTAAAGCATCTCTAACTTGCATCATTCACCATCGTTCTTTCAATCCAAATCCCCTAAGCCTTGTTTTAAAGGTTATCATCTAAATTGACCTAGGCATCTGAATTCAATCGTTATCTTACACATCAATCATTGTATTTGGCCCAATCAATCCACTTCTATCGTGAGGTGGATTCGGTGCTTTAAGTCATCATTGCTGGCCCAATCAATCTGTTTCTATCTTGAGGTGGATTCAATGTCATGATCTTCTATATGTCCTTCAATTCAATTGACCAATTCCTTAAGTCACCTAGGGTGGTTTTCGAACTAGGTTTAGAATCCCTTACATCATCCACCATCTAATCTTTTCAATTGTTTCATCAAACAATCCTAATTTATCATCAATCAATCCTATCTAATCATCCAATCTCAATCCTATCCAATCATCTAATCTCAATCCTATCCAATCACCCAGTCAATCCTATCCAATAGTCTAATCAATCCAGTCATTTGATCCCATCAATCCTATCAATAAATCCTTTATCAAATCCAATCAATCTTCCAATCATCATCGCATTAACGTCCACCTAGTTGTTTTGCATTTTCATACCTGTACAGACTAGATCACAAATCAAGAAGAAAATGGCACAACAACAAGGTCAAAGTTCCTAGGTCAATGTTCCTCAAGACCCTAAAAACATGGAAAATATCTCCCAAGATCCCAACAATGGTGTGAATTCCTCTCAGGATCCTAATAATAGTGTGAACATCTCCCAAGACCCTCATAACGATACTTCGTCACAATCTGACACCAACAGTCAAAATACTTCACTTCCTAGTGACGAAAACATGATTAATCAGCCTGAAGTTACTGTCGATGAATACCTAAGAAATCCCACTAACATTCAGATGACAGATCACCTCCTTGAAGAACATGGGGCTAAGATCCTCACTGCTCTACTCATGAAAGGAGTGAAACCACCATCTGGTTTTGACATGTCACAGTATACTCACACTCAACCTCCACCAGTACATCAAGACTCATAAAATGTTCCTGGAAATTCCTATGTGCCCACTTGTACATAACTGGTATCATCCTGAGTTTGGGAATCCTATGATACATCAAGTTACCAATTATCCTTCCATTTTCTACTCCTACCACACCATCTGATCCTTATGACCCCTATGCTTATTGCATGCCACAAAACATCCCATCCGCTTCACCATTCCCACCTCAACATCCTAGTCAACCACCCATGAACACTGGGGGCAACCCCTTTCTTGCATTGATGCCACTACTAGGAACTATGCCCATAGGAAATCTCCTACCAATCCCTAGGGTAATAATCCTCATCAATCCATTGCTTCACAAGCACCACCACAACATGCAACTATCTCCTCACAAACACCACCACAACATATTGCTACCATTTCAATTCCCATGCAATAGCATCATCAACAACCCCCACAACAGAACATGCCACAGTAGAACATTCCAAACCCACAGCTACATACTATCACCCATAGACAACCTCCTCATCATACAACACAAATTGCATCACACCCTCAACAACCACCCCATGGTGCTGCTACAGTAGTCCCACAACAATAGAACATCCCATCTCTCCCACCTCATCAACAATTGCATACACACACGCCCCCACAAACACAACATAATCCTCTCACGTAGTATCTCTACCATCCATCCAGTACATACACTACTTATGTTAATCCAGACATCCATGTGACTGCTCAGAATCCACCATGGACACAACCACCTCCTTACATGAATCCCTTGCAATCACACACCAATCCATATCAGCAGTAGTCTAATCCACAACCTCCTCCACATGTCACACCACAACCCAATGTCACATATAATTACCAAGCCAATCCTTATTATGCTCAGCAGTAGCCTGTACGTCAGCAAGGTGTCTCATCTACGTCCTGTGTGCAACAACTACCACCTCATCAACAAGGTGCTCAACCTACCTCTTATTATCAGCAATAGCCACCTTATCAACAAGGGGCTTCCACATACTACCAAGCTCCATATAATACTCCATCCACTTCATATTACCAGCAACAGTCATCTCAACAACAGGTACCCTCTGCCTATTATTAACAAAATTCGGCATCATCCCATCAGCCTTACATTTATCCCTAGCCCACTTATGCTAATCAGTATCAACCTGCATCTTCATATAATCCATACACATCACATCAGCAATATCCACTTAATCCATCCAATCCAACCCCCCTGTCAATAAAGACCTAGAGGAGCTCAAAGTTGCATTGAAAGATCTACAAGCAGGTACATCCAAGAAATCCTTCAAGTTTGAGGAATTTTTCCCATACCCATTTAACTCCTTGATTTCACTTGTCCCCTTTCTGAAACATTTTGAGATACCAAAGTTCAACAAGTATACAGGAACCAAAGATCCAAAATCCCACCTGCAAGAATTCTATGCACAATATCAGGATGTCCAACATAATGACAATTATCTCTTGCATCTATTCCCTAGAAGTTTAGGAGGACCATCCTTAGATTAGTTCATGGGTCTCAAGAAGGGGACAGTTTCTTCATTTGGTGATCTTTTCAAATAATTTTTCAAACAATTCTCCTTTAACTTTGAGAAATACATTAACACTCTAGACCTCTTGAAGGAGAAACGTGAGGGAGAAAAATTTGCTAAATACCTGCAAAGGTGGCGAGTTGTCGCTAGCTGTATGAAGTCCCCTCCCAGTGAAAAAGAAATGATCACTCTCTTTGAAGCTAATTCCCATCCTAAATTGGCACATGCTCTTAATCTTCATTATGTCACTACCTTCACAGAGGTTATCAAAAAACGCCCCATCATTGAGAGAGCACTTGTTGCAAAAGGGAAAATTAAACTATATAACTTGGATAAGGATAGGTCATCCAATGACAAATCACATTACTAGAATAAAAACAAGAATGCAATCAATGATGGTGACATTGATACTAAACATGTTCAAGTGGCCAATGCCTCCCAGAGGCAATAAGCATCCATACCCAATGCCATATTTGTACCACAAGGAGCACCTTGACCCCCCCAACAATCCAATCAACACAATCAAGGGAATGGAAAATGTCAATACACTCAATTAGGAGAACCCTTGAGCGTCATCTTCCACAAATTGTTGTAGGTCAATTATCCAATTACATATCCTGTGACCAAGCCAACCGATGAATCTAAGCCTAAACTAGCCTGGTTTAAAGAGAACGAATAATGTGAGTTTCAAATGATTAAATGGCATACCTTAAATAAGTGTCAAAGTCTAAAAACATACTTCCAAGATCATATAGATTGAGGAGATATTCATGTGGATGCCAGCCAAGCCTCATCGTCCAATGCTCAGTTACAAATATATCAAAATGCTTTTCCCAAGCATAACCAAGGTCCTAACACATCTAACACAAATCGTGTACCCAGTAACAATAACAATCAAGATAACATCTCTAATAATATCACCTACAAGAACGTCCCACTCAACTATGAGACCCTCATCAGGCATATTGGAATTGCATGTGTCTATGATACATGTCAAAGGCAAAGAGCCCTAATGTATTGTTACCACTCGTCACACCCACATTATTGTCCCTGGAGCCGCAACGTCAGCCCCATCACCCCCTGTGAGCTCTCAGTATAACACCCTTGACCATCTAGGAAAGACCGCAACACAAACATCTATCCTATATTTTCTAAAGTCTTCTTCTGTATACTAGGAAATCTTAACAAAAGCTTTACAGGATGCTCACGTCCCTAATAACATTGACCCCACATAGTTCCAAGCTCTAGTGGGACATCTTTCATCAACCTACCAACTAGGTTTCAGTCAAAACGACATGTCTACCATCAATGCCAACCATAATCAACCCCTCCTCATAGAAGTTCTCGTCGCCTGACATAAAGTAAAGAGGGTCTTGATAGATAATGGCTCTGCTCTCAATCTATGTACATTAAAATTTATAAAGCAGGTAGGATATACCCACACTGATTTAAGTAATCAAATTATCACTATAAAGGCTTATGATAATGTAGAAAGGGATTTTGAAGGGGTTATTGAGCTTCCAATTCAAGTTGATCATGTTATACAATACACCACCTATCATGTCCTTGATCTAGAGCTCCCCTAAAATCTTCTTCTCGGTCGACCATGGATCCATTCCATGCAAGTTGTTTCATCCACCTATCATCAATGCTTGAAATTCCCATTTCATGGAATGGAAGTTATGATACAAGTCGATCCTCAGCCTTTTGAATACTTTCATTCACTTGAAGCTTCATTCCCCCACTCCCATTACTATCCAAGAGTCAAAATGGGACCACTACTAGCATCCTCCTCTAATCCATCATCTAATTCATCACCCATCACCACATCCACCCCATCTTCTACATCTGATTCCACTATCACCAAGGTCCAGATCATTGACAAGGGATGTGGTGAGTATGAAATGCGTACTACTTTGAACGTGGCAACCATGCCACCCTCACCACACACATATGGTCAACCCTCTGAATCTTCACCGAAGAAAGAACAAAAGGTAGTCACCTTGAGCTCCAAAAATGTGGGAACCATCACCTATATATCTCTCGTGTTACCAAAATGTATGCCTGAAGATGATATAAATCAATGGATATGTCGTGAAGAACCTGAACCTACTCCTCCTTTAAAGGAATATTTTCAAGAGATGTACCCTTGGCCCTCTAAGTATGCTAAGAAACACAATTACCAAGGGGGCGGTCTTGGTCCAAAAGAGCTAGGAAGAAAGCAGTCGATCGACACTTTTGTACTTCCAAAGAATTTAGGCTTAGGCTATGAAAAAAATAAAATGGGTCCCATAGCATTGACTAGTACCTCTAACAACATTAGTGCAAGCAATGGCCTTTTGGAAACTATACTAGAAGAAGAATGCATCATCCATGTGCATGATGATGTAGACCATGTGGACCTTTCCTCCATGTTTGAATGCCTATTCGTTTGTACCATTAGCCTTTCCCTTCGCCATCCCGAACTCATCGATTGGGACCAACGTGATAGCACACCTACCAACTCACTTACCTCAATGGATACCTATTTACACCTCATGGGATTGGGGGAATATGAACGGCCTAGTTGCAAAAATAAGAAAAAGAAAAATCCAAAAGGGTCACCTAGTGAAAACCTCCTTGAGGCACTTCTTGACTTGGAAAATTTCAAAACAAAGGACATATTTGATGGTGAAAAACCTCAGTGAGGTGCCAGAAGATGGGGACATTCATCTTCCCCTTGTAGGAACACAGTGGTTTGAACGATCATCCATCTTGCTAGAAGAAACACAAGAAATCAATTTGGGAACTAAAGAGGATCCCAAAATCACCTATGTATCCAAGGCATTATCAGAATAAGAGTATTCCACCATCTCCAAGCTCCTTAAGGAAACAAAGACCAATTTTGCATGGGCATATTTAGGCATGCCTAGGTTAGACCCTACCCTAGTTGTACTGTTAGAGTAAAGGTTTTAATTTAATCATGTTGATTAAATTACCTTTATTCCTCTCTTAATATTTCACTTTAGTTTGCATTTTGTGACATTTAATAATTATATTAATTATTAAATGTCCTCCTATTAGGGTTTCTTTAGGGTTGCACAATCTCCTTATATAAGGATTGATCATTGTATTTTACAGTTTACTCTCTGTTAATACATTTTTCATATTTCAGAGTTTCAAAACCCTCTCTTGCTTTTTTCTCCATTCGCTTCCATGTGACAGGTATCTCTTGCATGCAAGTGTTCTTGGGCTCTGAAGTTGGATCTGACAACTTCTACATGGTATCAGAGCGGACCTGTTGCAGCCTGTTCTTGTTTTGAAGATTTTGGAGCTATGAGGGTTTGATCAGGCTTTCACAGTTTTTCAAGTTGATTTTCTGTGGATCTGGGTAGCTCCATTTTTTGGGTGCATTTTGGTCCCAAACGGACCTCATGGTTGGATTCAGAGCATCCAAAAACCCATATTTTCATATATGGCATGCCCTATTTGACCACAGTTGCACCAGGGGGAAAAAAAATTTAGGCCTCAAGGCACGTTTTACGAGGTGAAAATTGCAAAAAAAAATTAAAAAAATCAAAGTTTTTTATTATTTTAAGCGTGGCCAGTGCAAAAGGCCTCCGCTGCTTAGCCGCCGCCCGGCGGCCACCCCAGCGCCACCCAGCGGCCACCGGAGGGCCGCTCGGCCAGTGGCTCCCTCGGCCAGTGGTCGACCACCGGCCCGCCGCCTCGGCCAGCGGCTGACCACCGGCTTTGCGCCACCTACCACCACCTTTGCACCGCTCCGCCCAGATGTGCCACCTGTGCGCTCAGCCCCCTGGTCCACCCAGGCGACCAGGGGCCTTGGATTTTAAGCCCTTGAGGGTTGTGAATTTTTTTTTTCCTTTCAACCTACCTTCACGAAATTGGGCATAAAATGGGCGTTTCAACTCTATTTTTCAAATGGAAATAGGTTTTGGAAAGCTGGTTCTGAGCCCGATCTAATTGATGCAGGTCTTTTTTTCTGATTTTGCCATTTTGTAGTCTTTTTTGCCAGTCAAAGTTAGAACTTGTGTTTTTCACTCCTGGGGGCGTATCTTTTGCGTCTGAACTCCGTTTTACACAAACAAATAGGCGTTGGAAAGGTGTTTATGTGATCTTTCTACATCTGTAATTTATTTTTCCAGAATCTACACCAGGTATATTTTATTCAGTATTTTGTGTTTTCACACATCTGTCAATTACTTGGACGTTTCAGCACTTGGAAATGATTTGTTTGTGTGGGATGGCTTTATTTGATCTGGTTTATCAGTATTGAGGTTAGTTAGTCTCAGATGTTTTAATTTGAAGAGTTATCATGGGTTTTTCTACTCACCCTTTAGTTGTATTTCTGGAACGGGGTAATTATGAGTCATGGGCAAAGGGTATACTTACACATTGTAGGTGGCTTAATATTTTGCCTTATTTGTATGATCTCATACCTGCACCAACAACTTCAAAGGGAAAACTAGCTTGGGATATCATTAGAAATCACATAGTAGGAGTTATTTTGTCTAGTGTTGATTCTGACACTGTGTGGGCTATATCGGGCATTGATTGTCCTCACTCACTTTGGACATGTCTTTGGGAGATCTATGGAGACCTCAGTCTTTCTCCATTCCTAGAGGATCCTGCTTTAGATTGTCTTGTACCCATTGGTTGGAGAGAGAACACACCCTTTGATAATGATACTTTAGAGGAGCTTCAGTATTTAGACAACCTTACATATTCTGATGAATCAGAGGATTGTCTCACAGTTCCTACTCTTCAGACTGAGATTATACATGCATCAGCATCTCCTATTATTCCTGATCAGTTTGACATTTCCACATCTTTGGCTCCTATTGATTCAGTTAAGCAGGACATCATCCATCTTCCAGAGATAACACCATGGGATTCTTTTTTCACAGACATTTCATTCTTGTTTGTTGAGTCTCACATTGCAGATCTGGAGGATTGCTTTTAGGATTTTCAGCTCCTCTTTGTTGACAACCATATTGCAGCTGTTAGCCCACCATCATTTGTGCATTCAGAGGTTGCAATTTTTGAGTCTTCCATTCAGTTTAGATTTGACATCTTTTGTTTTAGTTCAGACAGAGAGATTCTTCAGCATCCTATCATGGCACACATCTTGAGACATCTTGGTCCTTTTCTTTTCATAGGGTTTCTTCAACATTGTCCTTTGGATCCGTTTCTTCCCAAGGGGAGGAATATTATTTGTCGCTTCAGGATATCTTTCTGGATTCTACATCAGGCATCTACCATTGTGACAGGAGTTTCTTCATTGTGGGGGGGCCTTCTAGTCTCTTTCTTTTTCTCCTATGGAGACCATTGTACATGTACTTATATGATAGAAGCTGTCTATGGGGGGTATCATGTTATCCACCTCCTATCCTTCTTTTCTTAGTGCATTGCATGCTTTCATCTCTTTTTGGAGTAGAGTTTTTCCCATGAGGTTTTCTCTATTTCTCCACTTTACAGAGATTCGATTGTAATTGGGTACCTGATCAGGCCTTGTTGCCGGGATCCAAGTTTACTTTCTTGCATTGTAGTTACCTTTGCTTTCTTGCACATGTTTGTAGCTGCACTCTTGCTCATCTTAAGGGGGGATGTTAGAGTAAAGGTTTTAATTTAATCATGTTGATTAAATTACCTTTATTCCTCTCTTAAGATTTCACTTTAGTTTGCATTTTGTGACATTTAATAATTATATTAATTATTAAATGTCCTCCTATTAGGGTTTCTTTAGGGTTGCACAATCTCCTTATATAAGGATTGATCATTGTATTTTACAGTTTACTCTTTGTTAATACATTTTTCATATTTCAGAGTTTCAAAACCCTCTCTTGCTTTTTTCTCCATTCGCTTCCATGTGACAGGTATCTCTTGCATGCAGGTGTTCTTGGGCTCTGAAGTTGGATCTGACAACTTCTACATGTACACCATCTAAATGTGCGTCCTGATGCAAAAGCAGTTAAGTAGAAGCTTCGCGAAATGCACCTGCAAGTTGCCCTATTGGTCAAGAAAGAATTGGAGAAATTGTTGGAAGCCAAATTCATAAGACCCATTGACTACTCTGAATGGATTTCCAACATCGTGTCAGTAGCCAAACCCAATGGGGATGTCAAAATCTATCCAGACTTCTGTGATCTTAACAAGGCATCCTAAAGATGACTTTCCTTTGCAAAACATAGATATGTTAGTTGATTTAACTACAAGACATGAGATTTTGTCCCTCATGGATGGATTTTATGGATATAATTAGATCAAGATTGCACCCAAGGACCAACATAAAATAGCATTCACTATACATTGGGGTAAATTTTGCTATAATGTCATGCCTTTTACTCTTAAGAATGCAGGGGCAACCTACCAACGAGCAATGACTATTATCTTTCATGATCTTATCCACATCATTATGGAAGACTATGTTGATGATCTCTTAGGAAAAGAAAGAACTAGAGCAGAACACCCTATAGTCCTAAGAAATATTTTTGAATGGTTAGAGCACTACAAATTGCACCTAAATCTAAAAAAGTGTGTTTGGGGTTACGTCAAGAAAACTATTGGGCTTCATTGTCTCCAGGAGAGGTATAGAAGTGGATCCATCCAAAGTCAAAGCAATTATGGATATTCCTCCAACTTGCAATTTGAAACAATTAAGAAGCCTCTAGGGTAAGCTACAGTCCATCAGAAGATTCATAGCACAGTTAGCAGATAAGTGTCAACCATTCACCCACCTCCTGAAAAAAGAATATATCCTTCAAGTGGAATCATATGTGTCAGCAAGGTTTTGATAAAATTAAGGAGTACCTGACTCATCCTCCCATCCTTATTCCCTCGATCCCAGGGAAGCCACTCTTATTGTACATCTTAGCTACTTCAGTGGCACTGGGGGAACTACTAGCACAACATGATGATTCATCCAAGGAAAGCACAATCTACTATATTAGTCGAACCTTAATTGGCTATGAACTCAATTATTCTTCAATAGAGAAATCTTGTCTTGCTGTCATTTTTTGTTCACAAAAGCTTAGACATTATATGCTCAGTCATCCAGTCAAATTAATATCAAAAGTCAACCCACTTAAGTATTTGCTATCTAGAACAACTTTGATTGGCCAAATGGCTAAATGGGCCTTGTTGTTGAGAAAATTTGACATAGAATATGTAGACCACAAAGCTATTAAGGGACAAATAATAGCGGATTAGTTAGTTGATGCTCCTTTGGTTGATGCACATCCTTTGGTAACAAAATTTCTTAATGAAGAGGTCTTTGTAGTAGAAGAAGCCACCAAATGGACACTATATTTTGATAGGTCATACTCTCATAATAGATCGGGGGCAGGCATCTTGTTTGTCACCCCTAAAGGTGATTATATTCCAAAGTCATTTAGACTCGCCTTTCCATGCAACAACAATATAGCAGAGTATGAAGCTCTTCTCACTGGCCTTAGAATCACAATCAAATGGAATATCACTCCCTTAACAGTCTTCGGCGATTCAAAATTAGTCATCAAACAAGTCAATGATGAGTTCTTAACAAAGGATGAGAAGCTTCTACCTTATAAACGCATGGTGGATGAATTTAAGAAATCTTTCACCTCTATTCAGTTTGATCAAATCCCTAGAATACAAAACAAAGTTGTAGATGGAATGGCTACAATTGGTTCCTTGATTGACATGCCCAAAGATCAGACAAAGTGTGAATTCCTGATTGAACAACTTCTAATCCTTGGATACGATATCCTTGAGAGTGAGATGGTGTGTGAAATTGTAGGTCCTACATCCCCATGGTATCATGAAATCTATGCTTATCTTCACGACAACATCCTACCCATTGACCTTACCCGCACTCAAGGAAAATCATTCATCCAATGTACATCCCATTACACCATCGTAGGTGATACTCTTTATCATCGTAGATATGACGGAACTCTTCTTCAGTGTCTGAACAAGGCCGAAGCCCACACTGCTTTAACAGAGGTACATAGTGGTGTTTGTGGGGCCCACTCAAACAACATGGCCTTAGCAAACAAGATTCTGAGGTTTGGTTATTATTGGCCTACATTGGAGCATGACTCTTGTGACTTTGTGAAGAAATGCTTACCTTGCCAACAACATACAAACCTAATACATGCTCCAACTTAAGATCTGCAACCCATCATAGCACCATGGCCCTTTTCTCAATGGGGTTTCAATTTAGTCAAAAAGATATATCCTCCATCCTCTGATGGTCACACCTTCATTATCACTACCACTAAGTACTTCACTAAGTGGGTGGAAGACATACCACTCTCCCAGATAATGTTAGGTACTCAGATATCCAAGTTCATCCTCTACCATATCATCTATAGATACAAAATCCCCTCCACCATAATTTTTGACAATGGTAAACCATTTAAAAACCAGGTTGTAAAAGAGATCTGTAACACATTTCATATCCAACACCGGTGGTCCACACCCTACTACCCCAAAGGTAATGGATAGGTGGAAGCCACTAACAAAACTCTTATCAAAATCTTGTAAAAGGTTGTCAACAATACCGGTTGAGATTGGAACCTCCACATCCACCCTGCCCTTTGGGCTTACCGCACATCCATCCACACTCCCACTGGTGCCACTCCATATTCCCTAATCTATGGTATTGAAGCCATCTTGCAGATTGAGGTTGAAATCTCATCTCTGAGAATATCTTTAAATAATCTCATCACCAAAGAAGAATGACGAGTTGCTTGCCTTGCTCAATTGGAGCTCCTAGATAAAAAGAGGACCAAAGCATACAATCACCTCCAGGTGTATCAAAATTGTCTCAAGAGGAGTTATAACAAGAAATTTCATCACCACCAATTTAACATTGGAGATCTAGTTCTTAAAGAGAATCAGCATACACAAGACCGAGACAAGAAGGGGAAGTTTGAACCTAATTGGTTGGGTCCTTATGTTATCACAACGAAATATGGATCACAGGCTTACTACCTTGCCACACCTGAAGGGGATCCCCTTGAAGATCCTATCAACATCATGCACCTAAAAAGGTTTTATACCTAAATCAGTTGGGTCCTCCTATCCTGCCAAAATCCAAAAAATACAAAAAAAAATTAAAAAATTAGAAAAATCCAAAAATAATAAAAAGAAATAAATTAATCCTATGGTGAAAACCACCCTTGGTGGTGCCTTGGATAAGTATGGGTGGTGAAAACTTGGTAACAGGAATCATCCGTAGAGAGCTTAATCATTATCTACCTTGTGTCCTAATTACTACATGTCTCCATTCATCCTATCCTTACATCCTATCCTATCCTATCATTTCATCTGCATTCCAACCTTGGCCACTTGGTATGTTTTGATTGAGCATTGGATGATTATCCGCTATTAGTCATCCTAAGCTTTTATCCTCGTCTAGCTTGTGTCATTTATCTAGTTATCTTGTCGTTCCATCATCATCTAGGGTCCTTAATTGTGTCAGTCTCCATGTAGATCTCATCTAGTCAAGTCAGTCCTTTTGGTCTTTGTTGAACTGCATTGCCCCTATGCTTTCACATAAGCAAGGATAATCATTCAAATCCACCCCTAAGGCATTTTAACTGTCTCATTTCAGTCATCCATCATCTATCTCCATCATCCCTTTTGCACTCTTATCCATAGTCGTTCATCGTTTGTATTTTGTAAACTGTGTTGCCCCTACACTTTCACATAGGTAAGGTTTATCATTTGATCCTCCCCCATGGCATTTTTCAGTCGTGTCTTTCATCATCGGTCTCCATTAGTCCTCTTTCTGCTTTTATCCATTGTCTTTTCTTGAACTACGAGGGCTCTGTGCTTTCATGTAGGCCAGGCTAATCTTTGATCAGCCCCGGAGCCCCTAGGTCATTAGGGTGTGTTAGTCCTATATCAGTCTTTTGTCTAGTCTCCTATTGTGAAGTATGCCCTTATCCGACTAGTTCATCACAAACAGGATCCTCTAGTATCGTAACTTCTGATTACTGTCAAAAATTTTGCATCATGTGGGTCATCATATTATGGTGTGTTTTGATGGGTTAACATAGGGGCACATCTTGATCATTTATTGTTTTTGTCTACTGGGTCATCCCATGTAGTACCCACCAAGATCTCTAAGATCTTGTGTTACATTGGGACATCCCTTTGTGCTTTTGGTTATCCCAATGCCTAGCCCGACCAAAGTTTATGTCACTTTGGGGCGTTGGGATAACCTTGTTTGATGTGTTTGTTCTATTCATTAGATGTTGACTTGACTTGGTTTTATATACCCTGGCACCTAGTGTCTTATGCTATAGCGAAAATCAGTGCTCCAAAGATGGAAAATTTCAATTAGTATTGCATTGCATAATCGATTTTGTTGCATTCATCCCTATCCATTAACCTATGATTTTGGTTGTGCAAAGATTCATCTTCTTTTTCTCTCATTCTTCTCAAGATATCAATGGTTTTCGATAGGTGCAATTTCACACCATTCTTATGCAAGTCCTTATTGACATTTATGTTCATTACATGTTGCATTATTGGTTCATTGCATTAAGTTTAGATTAATCATGATTAGTTGTTCTAAGCATCTTAGATTCATTTCCATACATTTCCATATTATATCATTAACACATTACATGCATCGCCACCTACATTACAAAATGTTAATTCCATATGCATCATCCATAAAATTATGAAACATACATCACACCCTGCATTACACATGTTAGTTGCATCCATATAAGTATCAATATATAGCATCATAAACATAATCACATCATCATGATCACCCATCATAAAATCATAAACATGTACATATGCATAAATAGAATCATCCATCATATACATAACATGGTATCACTAAGGTTTATCGCATATCACATAAATATCAAAATCATATATCCATCACATAGTCCATAATAATATCCATCGATATCATCACAATACATATACATCATCATCAAAAAATAAAGTACAAGTACACGGATCTGCATCAAAATCACTGCTACTCTGTACTATCCATCCACCCTACACCTGTCAAAATCTAGTATCCTATCATCTACCAAATGAGCTTCCCACATCCGACCTCTGTGGAGATTCAGGCACCGGCCCCCTATGAGGGAGGGTCCCCTATGACTCATTGTATCCTCGAGTTCGTGTCCCTAATGTCTGGGATGGCACCAACATCTAAGGAGCCTGTCAGACATATTGAATTGTGCACTGTGCTAGATCTAAAACTACATGATGATAGCAAACATCCAGTAGGTTGCCTCTCTCATGTACTCAGAACTCTCTACAGCCTGATATCTGGCGGCATTCCACTCATGCCTATATCTATCTCGATATCTGCTAATGACTCCCCTCTCTTGTGTCCATGCATCCTGTGCCAACCTAAGTTGATCTCTCTATGTTGCCAGCCATGACATATGCTCTATGGCCCTATCCCTCTCATCTTGCATTTGTACCTACATAGCCTTTATCTAAGCCTACAATATTTGCACCTCCAACCCTGTCTCACCCCTCTCACTCTGCACTGCCTATGACCAACTTTGTGCCATATATTTCTTCGCACTCTCTGCCCAAGCCATCATTACATCCATCTCCCCCTGCAAGGTCTACACCTACTTTATGGCCCTATCCCTCTCCTCCTCCATCACCTATCCCTATCTCTATGCTCTATCTCTCTCACCCTAGAGGGCCTACAACTTTGTATGCACTGTCTCTCTCTCTGCACAATCTCTAATCGAACCTCTACTGCCTCTACCCTCACCCTTGTGTCCCGTAGAGCTATCTTTGTATTAGACACCCTGTCTTGGAGCAAAGTCCTCTCCCTCAACATCCCTGTCACCTGTGCCCTCAACTCCTCCATTTCCCTCTCAGCCTACTACCGACCCTATGCTAGAATCTGATCTGCTGGCCCCAGACTCCTATTGTCCCCTTTCCTGAGCTATAGTCATAGCTACCTGTAGTCTTTCCCAGTCCCAGGTCACCCTGGCCAACTCACCCTGTACTCCCTCTATCTCTACTCGAAGCTCATCTCTCTCCCTCTCTACATCATGTACCTATGAAATTCAAGTGATCCACAGTGAAACCATAATCCCTCTATCCCTTCGCCTACAATCTGCCTCTACAATCCTCAACCTCTACTTTGTCATTTGTAGCCTTGCCTAGGTCCCCCTCAACAATACAAGATCCTCATCTAATGCACTTGGTACCACCGCCAATGACTCCACCATGTGAACGTCAACATCCATAGCATTCAGCCCTATCTCATCCTGCCCCTACTCCGCCCTGCTAGCCACCTGAACTCTCCTTAGCTATCCCCTCCACCCAACCCTCATATGTTGTCTTAAAAATCTCACCTCCCTATCAGGCTCCTCTCTCTCCTCACTCATCCCCATCTCTAGCTCATGGGGCTCCTACTCAGCTCTAGTCTTTGCCTGGGCCCTCCTAAGTCATCTACTCCTTGTCATTCTCCCTAGCTATCCTCCAACCCCAGTCTCACCCTGTCCTCCATCATGTTGTCCTGCAACCCTCGTGTCCTCATACTCAACCCTTCTCTCCACTTGAGCTCTCCTCCACTCTCCTCCACTCCCTACACCCACCTGTTGTCCTACAACTCCCACCTCCACCTCAGGCACATCCAACATCTCAAACTTCGGCCCCCTCCCATCTCCCTATTGTGTTGCATCCATCTCCTCCTCCCCATCCATCCTCACTCTATGCCTCCTCTGTTGTCTCCTCCTCCTCACCCTCTCTGGTTGTCCTACGGCCCTAATCTCACCCTATCCTCCACCTCGCTATCCTACAGCCCCTACATCCTCTTGCAACCTTGGCTACCTCCTATCCTCTTTGTTGTTGTCCCCTTCTCTCTCTTCCCTCACTGGCCAATCGTCACCCATCCTCTAATCCAAACCCTAAGGCCCCCACAATGGGCTCCTCTGATGTAATCCTATCCCACTGGTGGTTATGGAACCACCTGGCATATCGCACTATCACCCCTGCATCTACCTCCCCAATGGCCCTCCCTGGGTATGCCACTAAAAATAATGTCTCCTAGTGCCCTCTGGAAAACCTTGATGAAATCGACTCCCCCCATGGACGCTCTCAGTTGATCCATCGAAACATGTCCTCACCCGATGGAATATCCTAGACAACCCCAAACTGCTTGGTCACTCTATCTAGCATGTGTTCCTCCACCATGCAAGGCTCTCTCCCAAATAAGAAATATTTGGTCACAAATTAACTTCGTTGTCTCATCTCATCATTCCTCCATCTCATAAATCACTGAAACATGTATGGCCACCATACTATGTGCTCCTCCTGTAGGTCATCAAAGGCCCTCCTCCATCTATCTGCATCCCCCTATCCCTCATAATGCCAAACCCAACCCTCATCCTAACCATACCACCAGGCTACAAGCACTATCTCATCTTCTTGTCCTCTCCTCACCACTCTAGGCCTGGCGACACTAATATGTTCCCAGGCCCATACCTGCAAGCACCTCTCAGTAACAGATAATGTGCATGACTCTGTACACATGTGCCCCATGAAAACTTCCCCTCTCCCCTCGACAATATGTCAAATAACCTCCATAAACCTCAGATTGTAGAAGCACCTGCTCTAGTCTAGTAGCATTAATCCACTAATCAGTCCACATAGATATAGTGGTAATGGTGGCACCCTCAATGACAAACATCGATCCACATCCAACTATCCTCTCTGCCTAGGTAGGTCATCTCACCCAAACAACACCCATATGGTGTCATCTAGCTCCTCCCCCATTGATACCACCTCACTCACTAGACGCCCCGCTATGGGTAGCCTTAGAATATACCACACATCCTCCAATGTCATTGCCATCTCCCCTGTCGGAAGATGGAATTTTGACATCGCTGAGCTCCATTGCTCTATCAATGTTGTCAGCATAGCCTAGTGTGCTCTAATCCTCAGGTATCCTACTAAGTGCAACAATCTTTCCTGCTCCAATGTTGTGTGATCTGCTCCAGTCATGGCCACAATAGTCACTACTAACACTTCTGAATGTCTCATGAGTCCATAGTCTATCAAAAATCTGTATTCATCATCACCCACATGTCAGTCCACTTACCTTTCTCTTTTTCCTCTCTTGGCCCTGGGAAACCATTTTACTAATCTTTTTCTTCCCATCTTTCTTTCTTGTTTTTTTCCTCTCCCCCCTGGGTTCCCCCTGGTTTTTGGCGCAATCGCCCCTTCCCGAGGTGGACCCACCCTGCTTGGCGGGTGGACCTGCCCCAGGCCCAGGGTGAACCCACCCTAGCCCAGGACAGACTCACCCCGGCTTAGGGCAGACCCACCCCCAATTGGGGCGAATCTACCCCAGCGTGGGGCAAATGCGCCCCTATCTAGGGTGGACCCACCCCTGGCTAGGGAAAACCCACCCCAACACAAGGCAGATATGCCCCAGCATGAGGCAGATGTGCCCCCATCTGAGGTAGACGCACCCTCGCCTGGGGTTGACCTGCCCCTATCTAGGGTGGACATGCCCTTTGCTAGGGTGGACCCGCCCCGACCTAGGGCAGAACCACCCCAAAACAACCCAACCTGGGGACGTGCCCCCTCTCTTGTAAGCCCTCTGCCCAATCTAGGAATTTTGTTTTTCTCATTTCTAGGGTTCATTTACCCTCTGATTTGGAAAATTCACCCCCCCTTCTCATGCCTTTAACTGCTTGTTTTTCCCACCCATTCAATAAAATCAAATTTTTTGCACACAACCCATTTTTTTGCACTACACCGAAAACAAAACCCAAATGTTCAAAAACAAAAAAAAAAGCGTACAAATTCAAAAATATATTAAATATGCTTAAAATCACCAAAAAGGGTTTTGACTCTCACCTGGTGTAGAACCATGCACTCATGGTAAAATCACCTTACCTCGTCCCCCTAGTGGATGATATTTGAGTCGTAATCCTCCAGCATCTTGTATCCTCGTCTCCTTCCTCACCCCTTCTCTCTCTCTCTCTCAACTGCTACAATGCAAATGAGGAGTGGTAATTTCTCAAATTACCTTATATATTTTTTCTCTCCATTTTTACCCCTTTTAAGTGAAGGGTATTTTTTCCCCTTTATTTAAAATTCTTTTAGCTCAACTAATTCCCTAACTTTTTGGGGCCACCATTTGCAAACTGTATCTCCAATCGACTTTGTTCAAAAGCTAAACCTGCCTGGTTTTTCAAGCTCTTTCCAACCATGCCCTTTGTTTTTTCCTATTGAGAAGTCACCCAAGGCCCCTTTTTCTTCCCCAACTACCCTCTCGAGGGAGCATACCTTACCATTTTCCCCATTCCTCCATCACGATCACTCCCTTGCAAGATTGGGGAATCTCCCTTCATTTCCCTCTATTTGGGCAGCTCATGCAACATCTTCCATGCTAGAATATTATTTTCTAGTCTCTTCCTCTATAGAGTCATCTGCATTTTCTTTTCAAAACACTGTTATTCTAGCAATATTTTGAAGAGAGGCAAAATGTAGACATCCAAATTTGACCACTCCCACATGGTCAAACTCATCTACCTTATTCATTTATTTCATCAATATTAATTAAATGATTTATTTAATTAATATTTCGCCTTCTGCCTAAGGTCCCTAAAGCATTTAATTCAACAATTAAATACTTTACCTTACACCTTTTCCTCTCTAAATTAAATAAACATATCAATTTATTTAATTTAGTCATTTGACCTTTTTGAATAAAATCATTTTTAAATTCTTCATTTTTCTCTATCCTTGTCACATCCTCCATAATCCTCTTCTAATCTAGATTAAGTTAATTAATCCATGAATAGGATGTGCACTCCTTAATTGGGATTAATGTCACATCCTCCATAATCTTCCACTTGCTTCTAATCCCTCATTAATTTTTCTTAATCATGTATTTGCACAACCTTAATTTAATCATCTTGCCACATTTAGCATACCTTTTTGGTCAACCTTTTACATATTCCATATTTGGCATTAACCCTCTTCCCCATGTGAATTTTAATTCACATTTATTCATCCAAGATTTCTCTCTTCCGCATATGAATTTTTAACTCACATTTATCCTTCCAAGACTCTCTTTATTCTTATGCAAGTTCTAGAACCTTTGACTTGTCACATCACATGTGTCCAAGTCTTCTAGAACCTTTGACTTGTCACATCACATGTGTCCAAGTCTTCTAGAACCTTTGACTTGTCACATCATTCATGTGTCCAAGTCTTCTAGAATATTTGACTTGTCACATCACCCACATGTGTCAAAATTCTACATTTTTTGGAACCTTGTCTTATGCACTAGATTCTTCCAATCATGTGAATTTTTAATTCACATTTATTTCTCCAACTACTTTTTTCTTTCCCATGGAGATTTTTGAGGAATTCTAAAATTCTTCAAATGTCACTTTCATTCTCACTTGGGGACAAGAAGTTTTTTTTGAGGAAATCTTTTCATCCCCCAAGGTACTTTCAAAGTACATGTCCTTCCACATCATTTTTCCTTCTTCCACCTCACTTGTACCTCTTTCCATCTCATCCTACCCTTGGACACCTCACCCTCCACATGTCAAGATGTGAGAGCTTGTGAGTCCTCAACTCACCATAGCCCTCCATCTTGGCCATGGTGGCTCAATCCTGGCCATTGAATTTTCTAGAGAATTTATTTTTTCTCTATCAATACCCCCCCTTTTTCACTCATTCACACATCTTATGCATTGTGTAACACCCTTCTGCTATTGTGACATTCAAGCCATCATCAAGCAATTCCTTTCCTCTAAATCATTTAGCATACTTTCCTCCATTCCAATCACCATGACATACTTAGTTTAGCCTTCATCTCACCTTGCATCGACTTCATACCACAACTACCATCCAAAGAGCACACACACCAAGTTATATCAAGGGCTAACCAAGGAATCAGCACAAAAGGTATAATCGTTGTTCTTTTTATCTTTTCTTTTGTGTTTTCTTCCTTAGGCTAATCATTGTAGGTGGTCTAGTGTTTTTATTTTTGCATTCTTAGTTTAGTTTTCATATTTAGAATAGAAAATACTTGCATTCACAATAGGGTATAGACAAAGAGAGAAGAAATATATTAAAAAACTTTCTCATAATGCGAGCGTATTTTGAAGTAGAGATATGGTCATTTTAGGAAGAAATAATGTGCTCGCGTTATAATGTGAGCACATTTTTTGTTGCACTAAAAATGGTAAAAAAATTCAATATACTCATGATCTCAAGGCCTGCATTCTACATATTCTCCTGGTTTTGCACGTGCTCTGAAAAAAAGTAACTTTTTGATGATGTTGTGAAGTGTGCATGCATGTTTTTCACATTCCACCACCTTTTTCATGATCTTTCTACCACCTTTGCATGAAATAGCATAGTTTTCATGTTGAAATACATATAATATCAATTCAAGTTTGAATTCCATTGAAAATTGATATACAATTGAATTTTGTAGGGGAAAAAGCTTTTGAAAAAGTCAAATTGTTGAGGAGTTCGAAGAAAGAAGCTAAGGCTACATAATTGGGTTGAACTCCTCCATTTGAAACTCTAATTATTTAGGTATGTGAATTCTTTACATATTTTCTTTCATTCTATTATGGCTTGCTTTCATTTTTGTTATTTTGCATATTCCATATTGATCATTGTATGTTTGTCATTATAACCTTAGGTTGTAAATGCACATTTTAAATTACACAATTCTATACACTTGCCAATTACATTTTTAAACCACATCTCTTTGAGGCATTTTGTTATTTAACAATTGACTTACCTTGTGTATGCTTCCACATTTTGTATACACATATATATGACATACATTTTAAGGAAGTAAAATAAAACATCATTTCTCAATCCTTTATTATAGAAGTGCATACCACTCTCTGAAGCTTTCATTGAGGTACTTTGTCAAACAATTATCCCAAGCAACTCATTATCTTGTCTATGCTACCAAATTTTCCATACATCTCTCTAAAAATTTGGAATATACTCCCCCCACATTGATAGATCTTAGAAACTATTTTGGTTTTCATCTCTACTTCTAAATTTACCTCATCACTTTTATTTGTGATATATTTTAAATGTTTCCTTGAATAGTCTACCTACAAGGGATTCTAACCCTTTTCTCCACTATTAGAAGACTCTTTATTGAAGGCTAAGTTAGCAACAAGGGGAAAGGTGCAACCTATCTTGCAATCATGGCTCAAAATGGAAGCATGGAAAAAGAATTTGAATTGTGATGAAACTAGGGGAGGTCCTACAACACAACTGAACACAAAAAATCAACCAAGAACAACAATTCACAAGTCACAATTCTCAAAACTCTTCACTTTTCACCAAATCAGCACTCTTGTACCATTGCAAACTCATTCAATCAGGTATTTCTTCTTGATAAGATTATTTCAAACCAAGAATTGAACCATTTCAAGGACCCTTCAGGGTACACAATCACATGTCATCAAACCACTATTGGATACTTTGTAACAACTTTCTCAAATCAGGCTTTCTACGCCAACTAGGCCTTAAATTAGGACACTTTAGCAAAGAAACTTATCTTGAAACTTGACCAAAACCTCCAAACACATGTGGGCAGAAATTTATATGTATTCAAACGAAAGAATTCACAATTAGTTCTCAAAAATTTATCTACCAAGATGCCAAAACCAAAAACCCTCTTTTTAAGCCAAATAACCAGGGGCTTATTGGAAAACGCACTTCCCAACCTTATCAAAACATGCCACCACCTCAAAAAAGTCTAAAATGGCCTACAAAAACTTAATTCAAAAAGAAACAATGTTTCCCTAACACAATACTCACTTTAGCATGTCAAAACCTCTCAAATTCACACGAAAAACACCAAATTTCACTCTAGGGCTTCATGCCCAACTGAACTCTTGACCTCCCTTGCACACACTCAACATTCCAACACCTTTTAGTGATGTTTCAGACCCATTCCTCGAGTTAGAGTTATAACAATGAGATTAATGAGTCAAAACACCATTTTAAATGACTTTCAAACCTTAAAACTGTGTGTTTAGGCCAGTCTCAGAAATGGTTGACATGGTAGGGGCAGCGTATTCCTCATAGAAATGGGGTGTCACAGTGATGTAATCACCATGACACCCCATTTATATGATGAATATGCTGCCCCTACCTTCTCAACCCTACCGCATTGGCAAGCTATTGAGTGAGCTCACTTGCCAACACTCCACTAGCTTACCAATGTGGTAGGGTTGAGAAGGTAGGGGCAGCATATGCCTTATAGAAATGGGGTGTCACAGTGATGATAAGGTAGGGGAAGTGTATGCCTCATAGAAATGGGGTTTCATATTGATGTATCATCACCATGACACCCCATTTCTATGAGGCATACGCTGCCCCTACCTTTTCAACCCTATTGCATTGGCAAGCTAGTGAGTGAGCTAGCTTGCTAGCGCTCCACTAGGAATCAACTCAACCGGGTAACTCTTCTCAATGACACCTCATCATACCATGACATGAACCTTTCAAGAACCCATTTGGACAAAGTTTTACATACTCAAAATACACCTATGGTCACTTCAGACCAGAGCACTCAAATTTCACTTTTTCACCATTTTAGGCTTCTAATTAGCCTCTTTTTCCAAAGCAACTATGCTTGAAACTCAATAAAACCCTACCAAACCTTGAGGAAGCAATTTAAATGTGTCAAAACCTCAAAATCCACAATCAAATCTCATGCATACCATCGTACAAAGGGTAATCCAAAAATCCCTACTTTTTAGCCTAAACCCTAGGGGTTTATTGAAAAATGCCTCTCCCACTCTTTTGCAAACTTACCAACTATTCCAACAGGGCTTGTTACACCTGCACATGCTCAAAACATCATAACATAATGCTTCACATTCATTAAACTCAAATTGACATACCAAAACCTTCAATTTTCCAAGGAAAACTCAAATTTCACCTTTAGGGCTTCACACCCAATGCACTATCAGACCTCCCAATTTCATTTATTTGAATGGAAAAATACCTTAGGAACTAATATTCATCTCATTACCATGATACAAGTAAAATTATCCACCATGCTGAAGAAACTAAAAAGGAATAATCTAATATACGAAGATTATGAAACCTTCAAAGCAAAGGACAAAGAACGGCTGAGGGCATATCGTGAAAAGAAGAAATTGGGTACTATTGACAAAAACAAGCCAACTGAAGAAAAACCTCAACTGTTAAAAAGAGAACAAGATTTTTCAGCACAAAGGGCACGAATGTGAAAGTATCATGCTAAGACAAATTTGGATATTGTAGTTGGAGACACACCCTCTACGGAAAGTGAATACGAAGGGACACCATTAAGCACAAGTGAATATGGAAGGACACCAACTACCACAAGTGAATATGGAGGGACATTATCTATCGCAAATGAATATGGTTGGACACCATCCAACGCATCTCAAGTTGAGAGTACATCATCAATGGGATTTGACAAAGAAGGTATGCCATCATCCCCACAAGAACCTCAAGGCATGTCTTCTACTCCATCTAGCCAACCTCAATTAAATATTGATGAAAGTCTTAATGTTGAGATGTATGTACCTAGGAGAACACCACCTATAATTTTGCATATAAATCCAAAGTATTTGATTAATATTGATGAGGATATTTTGCAGCACATGGAAGGTAAGATTCTAGCACGTACTTGTAGAAGATATGTTGATAAGATTTGGAAATTCTACTTTGAAAAGCTAAATGAGACCGCAAGATGCCAACTATTTGTTGAAATGATGCAGGGTATAAAGTATAGATATATCATGAAGACTCTTGGGTTGAGAACATCGAATGCATCGAGTGAAAACACTATTGTGAAGAATCTAATGGATGCATATGAGAGTGTGGGTAAGACCTCACGCTCAAATGATAGTAATGTCACATGACATGTCATTACATCGACTTTGGTAAGTAGTCAAAAAAAGAGAGCTCATCTCATTAGAAAGATGAGTGAACAAATGAGAATTAGTAGAAAAACTTTCTCAAAAGTCGTTCAAAGGCGGCAAAGAATTGAGGGCACTGATTCAAATGAATTATGGGCATTCTCGGGGAGACTACTACAAAAGGATAAAAAAGTTGTTGAAGCATTGGGAACACTAATTGAAGAGTACTGGAAGAATAACACAAGGAGATCTCTGAATCAAAGGGATGTGGTAAGAAGGAGAATCGGTAGTTGGAGCCGTGAGCCACATCCAAAGCATTTTTTGGATATGACTCAAACCCAATTTTTTTGTAAATTTCAAATGGATTATCCTCAAATTAGTATTTTTCAAATATTTTTTGAAATGCTTAAACCTTTTTATGTCAAGATAAATCACACATACACTACTTGTTGTTGTAGACTGCATATTGAATTCTCTAACCATTATGATGTTTATGGTTCTATATGTTGTGATTTGCATACTAATAATTTTTTGTAGGATTGTGGCATAGAAGCCCCACCAAAATTTTCAAGAGAGTTTTTATCAAAAAAACTATGTGAAATAGAGGATGGCCAAATATTATACAGGATAGCATGCTTGGATGGTTCATGCAAGTATTGTAGTGGCTTGCACCGTATGCTAATATGTCAACATATGGAAAGAATAGATGAGGTGGGATAGAAACTAGTAGAGTTCGGGAAGTATAAAATGGTGGAATATGCTAAAAAAACATGGGTCTCAAGAAAAAAGGTGTGATTTGGTTGTTCAGAAGATTCTAGTGTATCAGTTTATGTCCATGTTTCATGACAATATAGTGTATGAGTATGCAAGGCATACCCATAGAACCCGATGGATGGACACATAATTCGAGCTATGCAAGGAAACCTTTGCAATTGGAAGCATAGTATTAGTGGTTGAATTTGTAGAGAAATACACTCTACAGCCACAGCGTGAGGTGCAATCATAGTATTACAACTCCACACAGGTTTTGATATTTGTGCAAATAGCATTCATTCATGCAGTTGATTGTCCAGAGGACCAAATGAAGGTATTGAGGGAGTATCACTTTTATATTAGTGATGATCGCACACATTCTCCAAATTTTGTGCAAGGTTGCTTCTAGATGTTCTACAATGATTTGGCTCAAAGGGGCATAGCATACAGTTGGCATATAATATGGTTAGATAGTTACAGCACAGTTCAAGAACTTGTGCATGTTTTGTTGGTTGAGCAAGATGCATGTCATTACAGTTGTACAACATATGTGGAACTTTTGTGAGGTTGGGCATGGAAAGGGGGAGCATGATGGTGCAAAAGCATGTGAGAAAAGACCATTAGTATGAGAAGAGTTAAAGAATAAAGACAATGCAAAGTTGACAGATTCAAGATTAATTGTCGAGTGGTGTAATGCTTCGATGGGTCCAGGTAATGAAGGTATGTCTTCAATTCATAGGTATTTTTGATTGATGGATGATACTAACATTGTACCATGTGAGGATTGTTGTACACTAACATGATTGAGTGAGCTACACTCTTTTCTTAGCTCAAATGCAAGTTCATGGAGTATTGATACACAAAAGATTGCATGCTTTTGTTCTTCATGTACAATGCAAGCCTGGAATGATTGTGAGTCAGGGGAGTGGGTTGAAAAATGGTTGACAAGTTATCTCATCCCACTTCACATGTATCACCCTCTGACGGCATTGGAACTAACACAGATGGAATCATCGGTCGACTTTAACCATGTATCAGATCTAGTTCAACTAGGTAATATATTTTCTTGCTTAGTTTTTGAAATTCCATATTGTTATATTACTTTGTAGTGTATTCGTAATGTTGACTAATTTTGAGAGATTTGATGCACATATCAATGCAGGGAAAGTTTATGCAGTTATTGCAGATGAAAACAAAGAAGAGGGAATGGACTATTACTTGTATCATTGTGTTGAGGCCAAAAATAAATTGGAGGCCCCAGTTATAGATGGAGAATTTCAGCCATTACAAAAGTGTGTGCAAATCTTGGTGAGGGAATTTCAAGTTATTCATTTGAAGTTAACCTTATCATGAGTATCTATGATGTAGACATTATAAGAGCATCTCAAATTTCAACTTACTCTATTCATGAGAGGTGTTGTGTGCAATAGGTATCTTGGAACTCGCAATGAAGATGTATGACTAGGAGTAACTAAGTTGAGAGACTAGCATGCCTATCTATAAGTGCCTTCCATCTATTTTTATTTCATTTCCATTTTAGATGCTCTTTCTTTTTCTCTTTTACTTTGTGTATTTGTAAGTAAACTACTAAAAATTGATTGGTCTCTCATTGCAGAAAATATTGATTTATGAGACATCAAAGAGAATCTCAGCCAAAAAAGCAATGAAACATCCTTATTTTGATGATCTTGAGAAATATCAATTTTGATTTGAAGCCATTATAAAAGATCGTGTGAAACTTAGCAAGGGAATCTCAAGTTACTCAATTCAAGTTAACCTCATAATGAGCACCTAGGATGTAGACGTTTAAAGAGAATCTTGAATGTATGAGTGACATTGTAAAAGATTTGTGAGAACAAAGTTCCTAAGGCATTGTAATGAGATTTACTTGTAATGAGATTTACATGTAATGAGATTTACTCAAATATTGTAATTTTGGAGTTCATGTTTGGTGCAATAGCACCTTGTTCTGTAAATGCTTTCAATAGGAAAATTTGCAAAATTTGAATTTTGAAATGTAAACAATGTGAAAAAGGTCATGTGAAGGTCGTATGTAATGTATTCAAAGTCTCAAAGAGGTCATTAGGTGATTAGAGAAGTGATATTGCACAAAAGATGTCATTTGGTGAAAAAATGAAAAACTTGCATTAGTTACACAATTTCAAAATTAGTAAATAAAGGATGATGTTTTTTGTATTTGCAGAACTTTTCCTTTTTTGTTTCAAGCTTGTGTGGATTGTATAGCACCTTATACTTTGATTGTTGATTAGTTTTCAAATGTAGAAATTGAACTTTGAAATGTAAAATGTATGTAAAAGGTCATGTGATACAGTCAATATGATGGTTTGTGGATTGATGTAATAAGGGGAGGCCTATAATAGACAAAGTCACAATTCCAATCTGCAAACACATCTATCAGGCCATAAACTCCTCACAATTTCATCATTTCTTCAAAATCACTATTTTCCTTGTAGCACTGGGAATCAACTCAATCGACTAACTTATCTCAATGACACCTCATCAGTCCATGACATGAACCTCTTCAAGGACCTATTTGAACAAACTTTGACATACTTAAAATCCACCTATGATCACTTCAGACCAGAGCAATCAAATTTCACCTTTTCACCATTTTAGACTTCTAATTAGCCTCTTTTTCCAAATCAACTATACTTGAAACTTATCCAAACCCTAACAAACCTTGGGGCAGCAATTTAAATGTGTCAAAACCTCTAAAACCATAATTAGACCTCTAACATACCACCATACAAAGGGAAATCCATAAAACCCTACTTTTTAGCCAAAACCCAAGGGGTTTATTGAAAAAGTCACTTTCCAATCTACCCAAAACACAATCTCTTCAAATAAGTTTGAATTGGTCTACACAAGCTTAATCAAACATGAAATAATGTTGCCTTCTCACAAAACTCACTTTGGACCACCAAAACCTCCACTTTTCATGAGGAAAACTCATATTTTCACATTAGGGCATCACACCCAACACAATATCAAACCTCCCCTTCACAAACAAGCTTGAAACCACCTATTCCCAACTAAAAAAATCTTATTCCACCAATCACAGTAGTCACAAGGGGTGGAATGGTAAAAAATTACATTTATGTGACTTTGAACACCCCAAAAATAGGGTTAATAGGGTAGATTAAGAAAATCTAAGATAAAACTCCACAAATTTAAAATAAGACTCTCAAAACTTCTGTAAATGCAAGTTAATACATGCTATAAGATATTTCCACAGTTTGAAAGTCAAAAACCCCTGTACGAGATTGTACAAGTTTGCCAAGAATGGAAAAATACAGAAAATCTGATAAAAAGCAATGCTAATCAATTTCCATTGCTTCAAATCTTCAAGATCCCCCTCTCATCGAATCTTTACAACATATTTATAATGTTTCTACTTTAAACTAAGCTTTCCCAATGGATCTAACTTCCTTTTGAACTCCTTAACTATTCATATTCCCTCAAAAAGCAACCTTACACTTTATTTCTTGACAACTTTGCCAAAAATGCAATTTTTGCAAATGTCAAGCCAAATATCCCCTAAAACACCTAAAATGACTCAAAAAGGACTAAATACATAATAAAATGGTCTCTCAGATCTTATTTTAAATAAAATTCTTCAACAACCTACAATCTAGACCTTATGAACTCAAGTTGACAATTTTGCACCAATGGTGCTCCTGCCCCATGGATTCTGGTAGATGTTATTGCATCAGTAAGAAAGGGGTGTCAATCTTCATAAAACCTCAAATGAATGAGTTTCAAACAAATTTTCAACCAACAACTCTCTATCTCTTCAATTTTAACCCTTCACTCTGCCTTGTCTAGTAGGTCAGCAGACCCTAGTTTTAGACCTTTTCTCACAAACTTCTCAAATAACTTCACAAACAAATGACTGATCTAGATAGCCATTATTGAGTTATGACACATACTTCAAAATCAATACTGATTGTCTTATAACATGTGCATCAAAAATGACCTTCTTCGTTGTCCTCATTAGGCTAACTAGGCCTAATTTACAAAGCAACATACCTTTAAATATTCAACAACCCCCTAAATTTGTTTGGGTAGCAATTCTCATGTATTGAAACCCTCAAATCCACAATTTTTCTTAGGAGAAACTCAATCCACCATACCAAACCACAAAACCCTTATTTTATGCTAGTATTAGGAGGGTTTATTGAAAGGAATGGTTCCACACCTTACCAGAACATACCACCACCTCAAACCTTCTTAAAATCACTTGCACAAACTCAAAAGACAATCACACAACCTCTGCATGTAATATTTTATCAGACCCTAGGGTGAAACCTCTTTTTTCATGCCCTTTTCCATCAAAATCTACAAGGGCAGCAACACAAACCCCATAAAATTTATTCCCTTTCACCAAATAAGCACCCTAAAATAAAAATTGGTTTCTAAATATGTATTGGGTCTATGGAAATATAAAGAGACTGAAAAAGAGAACACAATCACCCTATGCGGAACCGTACAGTTCAAGGAAACATCATATTTCTAGTAAAAATACAAAAAAATGCAAGGAAACAATGAATTTTATTGATCTGCTTCTAAGTACATGGTACATTTATTCTAGGAATGGTACATTTATGCTATGCATGGTTCTCTTTCACACCCAAACATGTGGAATCGCTCTGAGCTATGTTCAACCAGCGCAATCCCTTAAGGGTCCAAAGTACAAAAGGGCAGCAATCTTTGACAAGGTATTACCCAAAAACCATGGAACTTATGAAATATTTGTCTGAACCTACAAGATCACATTGGGCCCCTCTACAAAATTCTCTCTCGGTTTTCACTATCTCAGAGTGGTTTTCCAGTGGTGTCTAGTTTTCACTTGATGGAACAAGAGTCAAATGCAAGCAGTGCAAAGTTGCAAAGTGGTGCAACTTTTGTTATGCAACTTGTGTGACCAAACGCACTATTCCAATGCATCTGAATAGGTATTTTTATGATAGGGATGGTCTTCTTTCACACCCAAACACGTGAAATTGCTCTGAGCTATGGTCAATTGGATTGATACCTTAAGAGTCCAAAGTGCAAAATGGCTGCAAACTTCAACATGTTGTTACTCAGATACCATGAGACTTAGAAATTCTCGTTTGATCCTGCAGGATCATGTTGGGCCCCTCTACAAAAACCTCTCTCAGTTTTCACTATCTCGGAGTGGTTTTCCCATGGCGGCAGATTTTCACTTGATGGAAAAAGTGTTAAATGCAAGTAGTGCAAAGTTGTAAAGTGGTGCAACTTTCATTCTGCAACTCGTGTGACCAAATGGACTATTCCAATGCATCCAAATAGGTATTTTTACATTAGGCATGGTCTTCTTTTGCACCCAAACATGTGGAATCGCTCTGAGCTACGTTCAACCAGATCAATCCCTTAAGAGTCCAAAGTGCAAAATGGTTGCAAACTTCAACATGTTGTTACTCGGATATTGTGATGCTTAAAAAATTCCCATCATATGTTAAAGGATCACGTTGGGACCCTCTACAAAAACCTCTCTCTATTTTGGCTATCTCGGAGTGGTTTTCCCGTGGCGACGGATTTTCACTTGATGGAAAAAGTCAAATGCAAAGTTGCAAAATGGTGTAACTTTCGTTTTGCAACTTGTGTGACCAAACAGATTGTTCTAATGTGTCTGAATAGGTATGTTTACACTAGGAATGGTCCTCTTTCACACCCAAACACATGGAATCACTATGAGCTACATTCAACTGGATCGATCACTTAAGAGTCCAAAGTGCAAAATGGCTGCAAATTTTAGCATGTTGTTACTCACATACCATGATTCTTAGAAACTTCTCATTTGATCCTACAGGATCACGTTGGGTCCCTCTACAAAAACCTCTCTCAGTTTTGGCTATCTCGGAGTTATTTTCCCATGGCAGCGGATTTTCATTTGACACAAAAAGTGTCAAATGCAAGCAATGCAAAGTTGCAAAGTGGTGCAACTTTCATTCTGCAACTTGTGTGACCAAACGGACTATTCCAACGTGTTTGAATAGGTATGTTTACACTAGGCATGGTCCTCTTTCGCACCCAAACATGCAGAATCGCTTCGAGCTACATTCAACCGGATCGATTCCTTAAGAGTCCAAACTGCAAAATGGCTGCAAACTTTAGCATGTTCTTACTCGAATACCGTGATTCTTAGAAACTTTTCGTCTGATCCTATAGGATCATGTTGGGACCGTCTACAAAAATTTCTCTCATTTTTAGCTATCTTGAGTGGTTTTCCTATGGCGGCATATTTTCACTTGATGGAAAAGGTGTCAAATGCAAGCAATGCAAAGTTGCAAAGTGGTACAACTTTCGTTCTACAACTCGTGTGACCAAACAGACTATTCCAATGCATCTGAATAGGTATTTTTATGCTAGGAATGGTCCTCTTTCGCACCCAAAAACATGGAATCGCTCTGAGCTACGTTCAACCGAATCAATCCCTTAAGGGTCCAAAGTGCAAAATGGTTGCAAAATTTAGCATGTTGTTACTCAGGTATCGTGATGCTTAGAAATTTCTCGTCTAATCCTACAGGATCGCGTTGGGCCCTTATAAGAAAATATCTCTTTGTTTTGGCTATTTCAGAGTGGTTTTCCCATGCAAGCAGATTTTCACTTGATGGAAAAAGTGTCAAATGCAAGCAGTGCAAAGTTGCAAAGTGGTGCAACTTTTGTTCTGCAACTTGTGTAACCAAATAGACTATTTCAATGCATATGAATAGGTATTTTTACGTTACGCATGGTCCTCTTTCATACCCAAACATGCGGAGTCACTCTGAGCTATGTTCAACTGGATCGATCCCTTAAGGGTCCAAAGTGCAAAAGGGAAGCAAACATCGGCATATTGTTACTCAGATACCGTGATGCTTAGAAACTTCTCATCTAATCCTATAGGAATGAGTTGGGCCCCTCTACAAAAACCTCTCTCATTTTTGGCTATTTCGGAGTGGTTTTCCCATGGCGGCAAATTTTCACTTGATGGAAAAAGTGTCAAATACAAGCAGTGCAAAGTTGCAAAGTGGTGCAACTTTCATTCTGCAACTCATGTGACCAAATAGACTGTTTCAACGTGTCTGAATAGGTATTTTTATGCTAGGAATGATCCTCTTTTGCACCCAAACATGCAGAATCACTCTGAGCTATGTTCAATCGGATCGATCCCATAAGGGTTCAAAGTGCAAAAGGGAAGCAAAATTTGGCAGGCTATTACTCAAAAAGCGTGATGCTTATGAACTCTTCGTCTAATCCTATGGGATTGTGTTGGGACCCTATACAATAACCTCTCTCATTTTTTTAATCTTGGGTTCGTTTTCCTATGGTGTCCATTTTTCACTTGATGGAAAAAGTGTCAAATTGAAGCAGCATAAAGTTGCAAAGTGGTGCAACTTTTATTTTGCAATTTGTGTGACCAAACTAACTACTCCAAAATGTCCCTATAGTAGTTTTACACTAGGAATGGTCCTCTTTCAGACCCAAACATGTGGAATTGATCTGAGCTACATTCAACTGGCTTGCTCCCTTATGATGGCATGCAAAACAATTGAAAAGAGAAACATACACATGATGGTTGAGAAGTCTGAGTATTCCACACAAAAGCATATGATCATTGGTACAGAGCACCTTGTTCCTCCATTTGATGAAGAAGGTCTAGTTCAGTGGTTTTAGTCATTATAATGTCAAATAAGGCCATGATAGGCCATTCTGTAATCTTGCTTTTAGTTTTGAGTTAGTGTAGGGTCATTTGAGTCAATTATGTAAGTACGAATAAGAAAATAGTATTGGTAAAGGCATTGGAAGAGATTACTAATGTTTCCCCTGTTCAAATTTTAGAATTTAAGCCTTAAAAGCAAGGCTAGATGAGGTGAAAGGAAGATTTTTTTGAGAATAAGTTAGAATAAGTTGGAAATAGGGTGAGGTTGTGGAGTTTGATGTGTTCAAACGGTTTGCAAGGATAAGGGAGGTCAAAATTATGTTATGGCATGATGCCCTAATTGGGAATAGAGAGGTTTTGAATGAAAAAGAGAGGTTTAAGGGAGTAAAAGTGGGTAAAGTCAAGGGGCAGCATAATTTGGTAAATGTTTCCCAATGGTGTTTTCCAATTGGAGTGATTGAGAGCATGTTGCTTTGTTAAATAGACCTATTCGGGGGTCTAGGAAAGCATTGAGTCCATTTCTTATTTGTATTATAAATTATAACTTGCTTTCTCCCGAGTCCATTTTGTATACAAGAAATAATATTGCAAAAATTTGACATATAAATATTTCGACGTGTTTATATGGTGACAAATCAAGAACATAACAATTCATTTTGCACTATCAGGATTATGTTGTGAAAATGTTTAAATCCTAGTGAAGATAAATGTTTGTATCATAATGTGTCAAGAAGTTAACTACTTCATCTACTCTGAATATTATGTTTTACAAGTGTTGTGAAGATTCTATATCCTTTGCTTGATTGAGTTGTTCTAATCAAAGGATTAAATATATTGGAATCTTTTTATGAATAATTTCATGGAATACCAATTGAAAACGTGTTTTTTGGTTTTAGATAAATTTGTTTAGCATCAATCAATTAATATTAAAGACAAACCATGAAGGACAACAATGATCAACGCTAGGGCTAACCAATTAATAAGTATACACATGAATAAGTCAATCATGTACATGTGAATAAGGGAAGCACAAGTACTCAAAAAACTGTAAGCCTTGAAGTATACACATGAATACATAGTATACACAAATGAATACAAAGTATATGCACAAATACAAGGTATACACATGAAAACACGTAAATCACAAAGTATACATTGGAACACACCTAAGTTGTAAAGTATACACTTGAATACACGTAACTCATATCTATTGAACCATCAATTTAGAATGCAAATATGGACACCATCGATAAAAAAGATTTGTATTAACCAAATAGCCATGTAGGCATACATCAATATATGTTGATATAAGTATGAAATATAGGTACAAAATAGCCATATAGGCTTATGAGAATGTCATATAGGCATACAATGTCAAATATATCCAATACAAAATATGTACAAAACTGCCATGTTGGCATACAACAAAGGGCTTTGGAATCAAAAGTCATTGCTCTCCATGCTCTGGAAATAAAATTTTTCCCTTTGCTTGTCAATCGGATAGCAATAGGTCTGTCGTTTATGTTGCGCTCAAGGAGTGCTCCTGCTGCTCCTCCTAGTGTTTAGTTCATGGTGAAGTTTTAACTATTACAATAAGAAGTAAAGACATTAATATATAGAAATTATATTATAAAAAATGATATATTTAAAAAAATAATCACTTACCGCCATCTCCTGATCTCTCTCCACGAGGGAAATATTTGCATGCCCATGCTCAAGCCCTGTATAAACCATCCAAATAGAAATTAAACTACGAATCAATAATGGTTTGATTTTTCACTAACATCTATAACAACAAATGTAAATTGAAATTTACTAATTTGCCTCATACCTCCCCTGTCAGAGCCATCGAGGATTTTATAATAGATGAAACACTGATCTCCATTTCCCTCATCACATTCGGAGGTGTTTCAACTTGCAACAACTAAAAATAAAACAACAAATTATTCAATCACAAAAACTACAATAGCGATCCACTTCATGACTTATAATGTATGAGATAATGAACAAAATTTGGAGTACTTATTAAACTATATATTGTTGATTATCATGATTGCTATTTTCCCTATCCATATCTTGTTTGAAAGGACACTTTTTTAGGCTTTTACCCATAGCAGCAAGCCGGTGAACGATTTCGTAGACATGTACAATAACTGTGGTGGCATAGAGAAGGCAGTGAACTGTTTGAAAAAATGCCTCAAAGAAATGGGGTCTCATGGTGATGGAATGTCATTACAAACAAATGCACATCATGGCATTCCATCACCATAAGACGCATTTCTTTCAGGCATTTTTTCAGAAATTTCATTGCCTTCTCTATGGTATTATTGCTTACTATTATGCTTTGATAGATATTTTTCCAAGCATCCATAGTTTGTTGGAAAGCACCTATTTTAGGCTTTTAGCCATAGCAGCAAGGAAGTGAGTAGTTTGATAAAATGCTTTGGTACACATGTATGGAAAATGTGGTATCATAGAAAAGGTGGTGAGTTGTTTGAAGAAATGCCTCAAAAAAAAATGTGGTCTCATGGTGATGGAATGGAATTCCATCACCATGAGACCGCATTTCTTCAAGGCATTTTTTTCAAACTACTAACTGTCTTGTCTATTCTATTGCTTACTATTATGCTTTGATAGATTTTTTCCAAGCATCCATAGTTTGTTGTGCAAGTGCACCTTTGCAAGCACATGCCTCCATGACAAGCAAAAGGTAAAAATTGAACTATTTGAAAAGATGTCAAGCAGTAAAAAGTGGTCTCATGGAATGCCATGACAAGTAAATGCAATTTGAAGTTGCTCCTAGACTTATTACAAATGCTATGTGAAGTAATTGCATCACTGCTTATGTTGAGTTTCTAAACAACTATATTGTAGTTGAAATTTTGTCATTAATCAACATCCAGTTATTATTTATGGAATGTGAAGTAATTCTTTGAGTTTGAATGATGTGCAATCCAATGTAATCAACAATATGAATATAAACTACACAAATCTATTAAGTACAATTCATTATTTAAACTTTTTTATTCTATTACCTACGTGTAGGTTTGAGTAAATCCACTAGCACTAGGAGGTGTTCCCTTGAAACCTCCAATATTAGCCTGTTCAACATCCAAAATCACATATTAAAATACCATTCATAAAACAATGCTATTAACATGTAATAAATTTATAATTGTTTACTAGTTACATACCCCATCGATAGGTGTACTATAGAAATAAGTAGGTGGAGGGCTGGTGTATCCAGTCTCAACACTGTGACCCTACAATTTTATTGAAATCATAAAACTAAATTAGTTAATCTTGCATTTCAAAATTGAAATTTAATAAATTAAATTCAATGAACATGCTAACTTTTACCTGACTATCAATGTCATATGCCTCATACAAAATGTCAGCTACCCTCTCCATCTCCATAGCTGCAAATGGATCATGTGTAGCAGCCTCCTAAGTATCAGTGGGGTCATGTGAACAAGTCACCCCACAAGATTGACACACATGGGTTTGAAGGCCACCACTCGAAGACTCCCCTAGATGGAACTATAGAATAGGGCTAGTATGATGGATGACACTCTAGGTCAAAGTGTTGATCACCTATAATGTCTCTACGTTGGCACTCTCCTTCACAACGGAAGGCATAACAACGTGCTCACAAGGTGGCCTAGCAAGAGCTCATCTCCCTTGCCACGTAGAATTTGGTTGTGCATCAAGTCTATCCTAAGCTAACCCCCCACCTCTCTCATGGAAGTCCCTCATATCAAAATAATTTGGGATTTTGTTCAATATGAACTCAATGTATAGTTTCCTACGGAAATACTATAGGACTTCACAACTGTTGCACAGTGGGTAATCAAAGACCATGTACCACCTATCATAAAAATAGTTCCTAATCTATTGGTGGTGGCACCAATGAATAGGAAACCTCTTCGCATTGAGGATAATATTTTGATTTGTGTGTGGGTCAGTGAATAATGAGCACAAATCACCTTTTGTAATTTTTAAATCCTTTACATCTGTATATGATAGTTTATCCGCATAATAAGCCCTAGCCGCCTGCCTCCTATCTTGCCATCCAGTTATTTGTTTGCTAATTGAATCTACATTTTTTAACATATCCTTCAATGAACTTGCTAGGGTCATTCTTTCTGTGGTTGAACCATTTGGATCACTCAACCTACTAATTAAATCCTCAATTTTATTTTTTTTGTTCTCAATTTCACTCATTAAATTTTGTTGAGTGTCAGGAAAGTGTTGAGTGATTGGTGGAGGGAGTTGTTGTTGTGGTTGATTTTGTTCTTAAGGATTTGGTTAATCTTCTTGTTGAGGATTTTGAGGGTTTGCAGGTTGATTTACATCTCCTACAAATTCAAAAATATATATATCAAATACAACCTAAAGCTAACAAATTCAAAAAAAAAAAGCAAACAATCCTTACCTCTCACACCTCCTCCTCATCATGGCACCATGCTTGCAAAGAAATAGCAACCATTGGTGAATATTTTTGCACAATTCCTCCTCCTAGAACGTGAGCACAAAAAATGGGGGTTTTTTCCGCAGGCACAACAAAAAACATAGTCGAAATGCAGAATGAATGAGTTTCACTTTTTTTTTTGCTTTTAACATGTCATAACACGAGAGCATTATAAAGTGCTCGCGTTATGGGCTTGTTGTGGCCTAGCCTCAGGCTCATCCCACCAAGCCATAATGTGAGCATGTTATAATGCACTCACATTATAACACAGTCACATTATGACTTTTCAAAAAAAAAATTGAAAGTGGCCACAAATTGGCTACCCATCTCCATGCACCCACCCTTTATTCATTAGGAAATTTTGGTTTTCTTTTACTTTTTGTTTTGATGTTCTTGGCTCTATTATGTTTGTCTTTCTCTTCGTACCCTTTCTTGCAATTTCTTTTAATGATATCATTTTTTAGTAAAATCTAACTTGACATACAAATGAGTTGATGTTTCTACTAGATTGAATTTTGGTAATTTTTCCTCTTGTATTGATAATAAGTTAATTCCCAACACATGAATTTATTTCTCTAATTTCCCCTGTTTAGAATATATAGAGCTATATTCATGCAATCAAAGACATTAATTTTCTAAAAAAAATTACTTAGCATGCTCTCATCCATCACTATCTACACATTAATATTATTAAAGTTTGTTGACAAGGAAATTATGGTTAAGGCATCAAGTGAGGTTAATGCAATAATGTTATAAAATATTTGAATAGCATAGTGGATTCTAACCTAGAGGCAAACTTCAATTTCTAAAAGATGAGGACAGGAAAAATAAAAATAAATACCTCATTCATTCTAAGTGATTAAGGTAACTCTACTAGGACTACAAATGCCCAATTGGTGGTAGATCTATTCCTAAAATGAGACTAGAGGTATATTTGTTAAGGCTACAGATCCTTGGATAGTAGCATATCTATGCCCAAGTGATTAATAAAGGTATATATAATTATGCACACTTTCATATTGAAAGATGAACTTTACCTACATTAATATTAAATAAGCAGTTGGTATCAAAGCTAAAAAGTGGATTCAAGGACTACCCTAATACCAAGGTGTTGGTATTAGAGAATAAAAGGGATTTTGGAACTCCTAAGAAAGGAGAAATTGGGTTGCTCCAAGGCTAAAAGCAGAGCCAAGTTGAGGTGGCAGGGCTACCAAGTGGTGCAGGGGACTAGGAAGGAAGGCTTCGCTTATTTCAAGTTGAGTTGAGCTAGGATGTATCAGGAGAGGATATAAGAGCCAAATAGGGGATGTTTTGCATTTGGGATGATGAAACAAAGATATGGGCCTCATTCCATAGTACATGAGATGCATGCAAACCAGGTGATCAGCTAGGCGTGGTCATCAAGGGTTGGATAAGATGGACTTGTTCACTGGTGGAAGTGTTGTAGAGAAAAATGTATCCAACATGGATCTTAGATTCAAAGTTTGAGGAAGAGATTCCATAGGTCAATCCAATGAGGGAGAAGGACAAGGTCAATGTCTATGGAAAAGTTCCAAGGTGGTAGTTGGTTTGGCTAAAGTTGTGGGTTTGAATGTTTCCAGATTATTAGAATGGGATGTCAAGATCTAGAAATGCCTTGGAGGGTGGTATGGGACCCCTTCATTGCACGGGTATATCATTGCAAGTAGCCAAAAGAAGTTAGAATGGACAATGCTAAGTGGAGCAAAAAAGGGGAAATCTTGCACGTGAGAAGCCTCAGTAGTTCATGTGGAGTGAAGCAAGCAAGGTGCAAGTCGATATTGAACTAGGTTTAGTGTTGGGAATGGGTATGCCAAAGAAGTTGGATACCAAGTTGATGCAAGTGAGTGTTAGTTGAGTGGAGTCAATATGGGTGTCAAAGGGAGTGGCACCCCAACCAAATGGTATTTTGGAGCATCAGTGGAAGAGTTTGTAGATGTGAGCTCAAGTGGAGCCCATATGTGCACAATAAACTCTTGTTGAGAATTTGACTTGCATGAAGTCTAGGAGAGAGACGTGGTCACGATGGCTCATCCATGGGATGTGAGATTTCCTTATAATTCAAGGACGATGGAAAGGCCATAGTGTTTTAGTGTTGAGTTGTGTCTTTGGCTAGATGTATGTTCAATTCCAGCAATTTGGATCAAGAAGTCTTGGTATTGTAAGAGTTGCAGATGTCAAGTTGGGGACCAAGTTTCTTGGAGTAGTGCATTCCATGCAGAACGTAAGATTAGTTTGATAGTGTAACATCCCTCATTAATAATAAAATTCAAATATTTAACCTATTATTTCACCCAAACTCAAAAGAGAGAAAATTGAGTATAATGAAACTTTCACCAAATTACTCCAATTTGATATTAAATAACATGCAACTAAAATGAGATAACTTGTTGCATAATTTGTCATGATTTTTGCATTATGTTATCATTAAATATAATAGCGAACATAAATATACATTTTTTGTAAATTACATCAATGGAAACTTAGTTTGGAAGTCAAAACACAGCAAAAATTAATTGTAATTCCACACACAAACTCTCCAGCACTTCTTACAAAGTGTAGCATTGTAAATTGTCACCCTTGACAATTTCACACTATGTTTTTCCCCCTCTAAATTATTGGACCTAATTAAGCACCTAATTTCCTAAATTATACATTCCACAACTTATTTTAAAATAGTTTTAAACAATTTGCAAGCATAAAACAAATTCTCTTATTTAATAGTTTGTCCCTGACACTTTAATTTTCAAAAAATAGGCTTGGGAAATTGGCACACGGGATTCCCATGTCCCCCTATTTTGGATCCAAATTTAAATATGTCAATGTCAGCATTTTATTATTTGAAATTCAAATATCTAAAGTTGGCTATCGAGATTTATTTTTTGGGAATTTAGAATAATAGCATATAAATACCTAGTTATTACATCATTTAAACATTAACAAGCATTATCTAGCAAGAACACTAAGATTATTGAAGAACTTATGATCAAGAGCATTATTCAGCAAGTCAAGAGCAACCATTAGAGATTTATTATAGCAATTCAAGATCCAAATGACATGTCAAAATATATGTGATTTTATCTATGTTCATGTTTTCATATTGTTTGTGAAGGCTAATCTTTGTAGGCCTCCAAGCAATTCAATCCATTCAATCAAATCAAGCAAGCAAGATCAAGACCTTAAGGAGATGTGTATGACTTTAGTCCTTCAAAGAATCCATTGAAGGGAAGTGGGTTGCAAAAATTTGTGGATTCATCATTCCTTCCTATCATTTACCACTTTACTATTGGCATTGCCATTGTGGAAGTGGAAACACTAATACGGGGTTTGACTAAGGAAAGCCCTTAAATGGCACAACCTTTCTTCTCTCTTTAAATGTATAGGTTTCAGGTCTAAAGAAGATTGAAGATCAATAATTTATTGTTGCAATTGAAACCCTGAAAACTTAGGGAAACTCACTTATAGAAATATTCAATAGTGATCTAACAAATTTTCAAATGAAATTCGGAAGCTCTGATCTAACTCTTGAGGATAGCAAAAACAAATCTAAAAAATACCTATTAGGATAGTGGTGCCCTTGGAGGAAACATTCTCAAAAATTAGGCTCAAATTTATATCACAAGTGCACAATGTCATTTTTAGTCTATTTTTGTAATCTAATTTTCCTTGTGGCATTCCAGGTTTATTGTTTCTATCTTAGAATAGTTGTTTGCATCATTAGGTCAATTGAATCATTGCATTTCATTGGTAAGGTCATTCTAGAATTGATTAAGAGATAGTTGAATCAATTATAAGGTTGTAAGTCAATCACATACCTTGTTCAAATCCAATAAAACCCCCATCACATCCCATTTCACACACATCACAAACATTCTTCCAATTAACATTTGGGAAAGGTGTCAAACCCTAAGGTGAAAACTAAAATGTTTCCCTTTCCCATTGTTTCATTTTGGTAAACCTATCCTATTAATATTATACACCTTCTGAAAAATTCATCCTAGATGTAGATTTTACATTGCAATTTTCATGTAGGCATTCACTTTTCCATCATAGAAAACATAAAAAAATTAAAAAATTACATATAATATTGCATTATAGGTTGCAATAGGGTTTATTTCGGTCATTTTAGTTCATATCTACATTCAAATTGCATTCATAAATCTGCATTAGGTCTTTTAAAGTCTAAAACAAAAACAAAAAAGTGTCATTTGCATGCATTTAAGTATCTTTAATATAGCTAAAAAGTGAAAAATTGCATTATTTTCTTTCAAAAGCATAAAAAGCGTCATCATTTTCAGCTTTAGCATATTTGAATTAGTTAATTTTTGCATCTTAGATCTAGAAATTGCATTTACAATTTTCATTTATTATTCAAGCATTTTAAACATTCTTGCACACTTGCATTTTGAATTGCATTATCATAAATTGAACAAATTCTAAAAAAATAGCCACCGTCAAACATGTTTACACAGAGACACAAAAACCTTAAACAATATTACAGATAGCCAAAATTTTAATTTTTCAGAAGCTTGCCTAGGAAAGACACCCTAGGTGCCAAAGTCTTGCCTTTTTTAGCCCAAGGTTTTGTGACAGAGACTTCTCATAATTCTCTATCCAAATATATTGTTTGTTTTCTAGTCACCTATTACATAACAGTCTAACCCTTAGTACAATCATTATATCATCATGATGGCTCAATGCTTTGGTAAGATGTTGACTTCTTTGAAATCCTTGATTGATGTTTCAAGTTGTTTGTTTGGTGATGACCCTAATTCAAATGAGGAAATTCATGATCCTTCACCTTCCAACGCATGTCCTCGTAATGTAGATATCTTGGGACAAGATGAGGAGAGCATGAATGAATTCATCCATAATTCTTTTTATAATCTTGAGAACATTACAGCCTTTTATCCTTCAATGGAATCTCCTAAACCATCTCAACAACTAGCACCACCTATCATACCACCACTTGAAATGTTTGCCACATTGCATAAGAAAAGTGACTTGCAATTCATACCTCAACCAATGCACGTGAAAACACCTATCAATAATAATCACAAGGAAAGCACATCAACCAATATCCCATCATATGAGCATAAAGTTATAAACACACCTATTACCTTGGAGCAAAGCTATGGACAAGGCTTTAAGATCTTGAAAAAACAAGGATGTGACATAAAGAATGAATGTGAGATCCATTCCCTTTTGGAACAAACACCATCTGAAGACACAAAAGGATTAGGTCACCAAGGTCCTCCACCTTTACATCAAACATTTGTTCCACCAACCAAGAAATACAAAATCCATGGTCCTCTTAAGAAAGGTGTGTTACCTTCTTTCCATCCTTTATCAAAGATTGAGAGTAGTATAACTACACTTTTTAACTTGGTTTTAAATACACTACCACCCATGCATGAACGAAAAGACATTGAAAAAAAAAATACAAATACATCTTGTTGTACATATCATAGATATTTGGACATACTACCAATGAATGTCAAGTTCTTTAAAGAAGAATTTGAAAGAAATTGACCCTTATGGGGGTCAAATTGAATGTATGATAGATTAACAATAATTTTCTTTGCTCCTTCCCATATGGTAGTTGTAGTATTATAACATTCTCACTACCATGCATGGTGGTATAAACTAGGATTTATGCAATCATATTTCATTTTGCAAGGAGTAGCGCATCGTCATCCATTTTGGGCTCATCTTTGTCCCTACACTTGGGGGGGCAAGGGGATAGGTAGCCTTGTGTTAGGTGCATTCCTTCTAGCAAGGAATCCCTTTACATCTTAAAATTTTAGTGTAGCAAGTACACTAACATTTTAAGGGGGGGCATATAGTCCCCCGCTTATTGTTTGCATGTAAGTGGTCCCTTTTAGTGATGATGTTATACATATCCTAAAAATGTGACCTTGTCAATGGAAGTGTGGCCTTCTCAATCTATTTTGTCTCATTTCTGGTGATATTGGGTGTGATATCTCCTAAGTGTGTGACTCTTCTTGGCATATGATGTTCCCCTTTGTGCTAATACTGTGGTTGGTATTCCCTAAGGTGTGATCCTTTTATTCCATGACTTGTCCTCTCTTAGTGGTGATGTCATGTGTTATTCCCTAAGGTGTGACCCTTCGTGTATTGAGAAATTCCCCTTTGTCATTTCATAAATCACCTTTTGTGGTAGTGTTGTTTATAACAACCCTTGAGGTTTAGATAGCTCATGTTCCTTCTTAGGCAATTTTATGCACCTTCATAGGTGAGTTTGTTGTTTTTTCGTCATGCTAGGTGAGTTTTTCATTTTTGTGTTGTGCTAGGTGAGTTTGTTTTACACTCTCAAAAGTGATTCTATGCACCCTTGAGGTAAGGTTTTGACAAGATAGTTCATGGATTTTGCATAACAAATTTTGTTGGGTCATGAACTTGAACATCCCTTTTAACATGGCTACCAAGCATAACACACCTTGCTTGATAGTAGATCTGTGTATTTCATGAGTGTCTAGCATAGCACATCTTGCTAGCCTTGTGGAACCTGACACATTAACATGGCCATCGAGCATAACAAACTTGCTTGCCAATAGAGCTATGTATTTGATGAGTGTCTAGCATAACGCACCTTGTTAGCTTTGTGAAACTCATCATATTGCATGGACACCTTGCATAACCAGCTTGCTAGACAATGGATCCATGTGGCTCATGATTGATTTGGCATAATGCAACTTGCTAGTCCTTATGGGATCATTCCTTTAACTAAAGTTTATTCAATGAATGATGTTTGATATTTGAGACAATTTAAGACCGAGGTCTCTTTTCCTTATCGACTCAAACCCTTTTAGTACTAACCTTGCGTTGTGTTGTGTATTTTGTGTGTTTTCTTAGTGTTTGCATTGTGTTTACATTGTGTTTGTGTTCATTTCGTCTCTATTTATGTGTTATGTTATGTCATGCGTTTTCATTGTGTATGCTTTTTTTTACATGTATGTTTGTGTATGTTGTCTTCCTACATTTCATACATCTTTGTGTTCCTTTGTGCTTATGTTGTCTTGCCATGGGATCTTAGATCCTGGGGGCTTGTGCACTCCCCCTTGATCCTTTGCCATCTTATTTCTTCAACATTTGTACATTTAGACCCCTCTTGACATATATTTTCTACTTTAGTGTGAGTCTAAGTGTAAGTTCATACTCTCACTAAAGTGAGCTAAATGTAGCGTCAAAATTGTCAGCCTTGACAATTTCACACTATGTTTTGTCCCCTTTAAATTATTGGACCTAATTAAGCATCTAATTTCCTAAATTATGCATTCCATAACTTATTTTAAAACAACTAATAATTTGCAAACATAAAACAAATTATCTCATTTATACTTTATCTCTGACACTTTAATTTTCAAAAAATAGGCTTGGGACATTCGCACCTATGGCGTTTATGTCCCCCTATTTTGGTTTGGAATTTAAATATTTTGGTGTCGATCTTTTATTATTTGAAATTCAAATATCTAAATTCGGCTATCGAGATTTAATTTTCGGAAAATTAGAATAATAGCATATAAATAGTAGTTATTACATCATTTGAACATTAACAAGCATTATCTAGCAAGAACACAAAGATTATCGGAGAACTTGTGATCAAGAGCATTATTCAGCAAGTCAAGAGTAGTCATTAAAGATTTATTGCAACAATACAAGATCCAAACATCATGTCAACATGTATGTGAGTTTATGTATGTTCATGTTTTCATATTGTTTGTGAAGGCTAATCTTTGCAGGTCTCCAAGAAATTCAAGCCATTCAAGCAAATCAAACAAGCAAGATCAAGACCTTGAGGAGATGTATACGACTTCAATCCTTCAAGGAAGCCATTTAAGGGTGGTGAGTTGCAACACTTTGTGGATTCATCATTCCTTCCTATCATTTATCACTTTACTATTGGCATTTCCATTGTAGAAGTGGAAACACTAACACAATTTTTGACTAAGGAAAGTCCCTAAATGGCACAACCTTTCTTCTCTCTTTGAATGTGTAGGTTTCAGGTCTGAACAAGATTGAAAGAAGATTGAAGATCAATTATTTATTGTTGCAATTGAAACCCTACACCTTGATAACTCATGGAAACTCACAAAAATATTCAACAGTGATCCAACAAATTTGTAGACAAAAATCAAAAGCTTTGATATGGCTCTCGAGGACTATGAAAATACATCTGAAAAGTACCTACTAGGACAATGGCACCTCTAGAGGAAACGTCCTTGGAAATTAGGCTCAAATTTATATCACAAGTGCACAATTTCCTACTTAGTCTATTTTTGTAGTCCAATTTTCAAAATGACATTCAAGATCTATTGTTTCTATCTTAGAATAGTTGGTTGCATCATTAAGTCAATTGAATCATTGTATTTCATTGTTAAAGTCATTCCATATTTGATTAAGAGTTGGTTGACTCACCTATCAAGTTGTAAGTCAATCATATACCTTGTCCAAATCCAATCAAACCCCCATCACATCCCATTTCACACACATCACAAATATTCTTCTAGTGAATATGGGAAAGGTGTCAAACCCTAAAGTAAAAACTCAAAGGTTTCCCTTTCACACCATTTCACAAGGTTTTAAACACCATACAATTAAATAATCCAAAAATCATTAAAAAATGTTGCTAACAATAGCAACACAACTAAAACCCAAAACTCCAAACTACACTACTCCTACCAATTGTTTGATGAAATGCACACCAAAAACAAGAACCTTCAGCACCAATGCAACTTTAGAGTGAAATTACTTCTGGAGACCCTTAGAACCACTATCTCTGAGCCTCAATCCCCTTGGTTTTCCGATCTTGGAGATTCTTCCCACAATGGTTTATCAACCATTACAGAAAATCCATAACCTGTGAAAGGAAACAATGCATAGAATCATCAATATTCATAAGACAAAGTAATTAAAATCCCAAAACCATTCCTAGCACCAACTTGGGTGCCCAAATAATAATTCATGAATATTTGTTAATTTGCCACCAAAAATAATTCAATTATTGAAAAATCAACTTTCTCGATTCATCCACAGGACCTAACTTACTATTTAGGAAATCGGGGTTGCTATAAATAGAAAGTGCTAAATTTAGAAAGGGGACATGACAAATAGGAATGAGGGACTTGTGTAGGACACAATGTTCAAGGTGTAGGATCATATCTAGGACCTTGGATCCGATGCAAAATCGATTGTGGTGAGTTAGGCCTAGAGTTTGGAACTAAGATGGAGTTGAGTCACAAAGGAAAGGGGTAAGATAAGGGAAATGAGGAAGTACCTTGCCCACAGTGGATGCGGACTGCTTAGAGCAAAAAATATTTAGGGAAGTTGAGTTAATAGGGTGATAGATCGAATTGGTAGCCGCTAGGGCTGGGTAGAACACAAGGTTTTGAGATTAGAAAACCATTGGGAGAAGAGTCTTGGAGACTTGGACAGTGGCACTTATCAGTTGGACCTAGCAAGGTAGGCATGGGGTATGTTTGGAGGTGATTCCAGAACACAAAGATTATGTGTGAAATCGATTCAACGAAGTGGATTTCGATGAAACAAGGCATGGTAAAGGCATTAGACACACAAGGTAGGCTTGCGAAGAGATGTTGGGTGTTTCTTTGGTTTGCAATGCTGAGAGGAGTGGGTGTAGGGCATGCCATGAGGCACTATAATAGACCAGAAAAGTAGCTCAATGAATTGAGGTTAGCAGACTGAGTGTGAATGATGTAATTCAGAATAGGGTTTCTTTTGGTAAGTGCATCAAGGCAGACTCAAGGTGAGTTTGTGAATACTCTAGGATGGTGGAAGAGAGTTGTGGTGATGGACTGAGTGATCATTGGACATGGGAAGTGTATCGATGGGGATATGTTGTAAGACCAAGAATGAGTACAAGACATGCCATGAGGTCAATTCTCTGGGTTGAGTTGTTGGGGATAGGGAATGGGTGTAGGGCACACCAAGAAATTAGTCAATAGGCAATCAAAGTGATGCAATGGAAGGAATTCATGAAGTTGAAGGTTGAAAATGTGAACTTGGGAAGTCATAAGAGGTATGCTAGTTAGCGAAGGTCGAGTCTTTGAGGTGGGTAGGTACAGCGGGCTTGCACAACAAGGTTGGAAGCAGGAAATTCTTTCAGTGGATGTCAAGATTGGATCCTTGAGCAGCAGAAGTTAGAAGACAAGCGATGGTATCATTGAGGATGCCTCAAATGAGGAGAAAAGATCGTGTGCTTTTCATGGTAGTGTAGTGTATGTGTATCGAATCTAGGCATTCGGGATGGTCAAGAGTTTGGGTGCAAGGTCGGTTTTGTGATGGTAAGGAAACGCCTGTACCAAGACAACTTGGACTCAAAGGAAAAGGTGAAAATGTAGTCCTTGAGTTTTAATGGACAGAAGACCAAGAGTTCCATCTCGGATGGACAAACTTGAGAAAAGGTGTCAAGGGCAGGGCACTTGAAGGACATGGAATTAGTTGAGTGGTTTGGAGATGTCAAGGAAAGTCAATGGATTAGATCTCTCACATGCCAGTTCACAAAGAGTTGGACTCAAGTCGGTAACACTATGGAAGATTATGTTACAAGTAGTAGGATTTGGTGGCTATTAGGTATAGTGGATTCACCATGAGGGAAGGGAATTGTAGGCAATGTCAATTGTTGAGGTCAGAAGATTGGTGTGTATACTAGGCTGAGTTGAGTTGGGTTTCTATTCATTGAGTTTTGGTGTAGTTGTGTTAGCGCTAGACATGGAGTCCTATAGATGGAGAAGTGTCATAGATGGATGCAACTTATCAAGGGTTCATGGATGCAATACTGGGTGGGTGCTCCAAGTGAATACCAAGGTCTTGAGGAGCAAGACCAAAAGTGAGTACCAAGGGTGCTCCAAAAGTGGACCAAGGCACCCAAATCAGAGTGACAATGTGTTCCAAGGGTTGGCATAGGGTACTCCAAAAGTGGTACATGGTTGGACTTAGGAGTGGAACATGGCATTCTAGTGTTGGTGCATAGGGTGTTCTAATTGGGGTACCAATAGGGTGCTCCAAGGTGTGTATCAGGGTGTACAAGGGGTGCACCAGGGTCAAGACAGGACCCAGGACTGGGACAGTGATAGGGTCAATAGGGTGTACCAACAGAGTTGGGTTGGGAGTCCAATGGAGTGAAAAGAAGTTGTAGTAAGCATCTCAAATGTAGAGTTTGGAGGTCTTTGGAAGGCTTGGGAATTGGACTTACCCATACCAAACATTGGTGTAGTGGCCCAAAACTGGAGGTTGAGGATTGTGAACAAAACTGGAAATTAGGGTGGTGGACCAAAATTATGGTTTAGCCTACAACTTCTTGGGAATCATTTGAAAAGCTTATATAGGGGGTAGTGTTGATTGAAGCAGCGAAGTGCCAAGAGTGCACATAGGTGTCCAGTGGTACTGGGAGCCTAGGGGGTGACCAAGGACACCTTCCCCATGGATGATGAAGAGTAATCTCGCCACTTGAGGTTGTGGGAAGCTACGTGTTCTACATGGATATTAGGAGTGAAGAAGTTTCGCTCTGCCTTGCTATTGGGAAGTGAGGTTCATGGTGGATGCATACATAGAGTCTCAATCTCAGTGAAGCAAAGTAGCTGAGACAATGTAGAGGGTGACTTCTAGGGAGTTGTCCAAGACTTGGAATTGGTGAAATGAAGTAACCAGGCCCTACATTGTGGGGAGATGACCAAAATTAAGGTTGTCTATGTTAGAAGGTTGGAGCTCAAAAAGTTGGGTGATCTATGTGGGTGTGAGATGTGGAATCAGGTATCCATGGCAATGGATTCAGTGGGGTGATGTGTTGAGCAAACGCCCAAGTTGCCTTGAGGAGTCAAATGTTGTATTGGGGTTAAGGACCCCAAGTCTCTTGGAATTGTGGGGCAGGATGGCGTTGAGGGAAGGGTCCCCATATGCGTGCTTGAAATGGATCCATGCCATAAGGAAAGTTTGGAGAGGTAACCAAGGTGAGTTGAGGTGCATGGACAAAATAGTGGAGATGGTCCATAGGGATGATGTTCTGGGAGCACTATCAAGTTGGAGATGAGTCCAGCGTCCCAAAGGGTTTGGTTGGATCATGGAATGGAGAGCTTGGAGCTCAATTAGGTGTGCATGGTGGAAGGTAAGTCCATGGAGCTTGGATTTGGATGTGTGTATGGAGTTGGTCGGAATGCATAGGATGCATGAGGAACAGGGTTCACCAACAAGGTCATGTAGAAATATGCTTGGAGCCAATCCAAGGAGAGCTTACAGTCATGGACTTAGGAGCTAGCTCAGGGAGTCTAGCTATCCCATGGTGGAATGTGGCTTGAGGGTTTAAGGAACTGAGGAGGCCAAGGTGGGACACCAAAATTGGGAATATTGGGCATGCACTAGGTGTGTGAAAAAGTGAGTAATGGAACAAAGGTGGATATAAGGAGTCTAATCCATTGCTAGGTCAGGAAGCTTGACTTGGGTACTGAGGGAGTATGCCATGGAGTGGAATGCACCGAGGGTGGAAACCGGATGGAGGTGATGACTTAGAGCTCCACAAGGAGCCCATCTTATGGGGGACACAAGGGTGAGTACTTGGTAGGACCAAGAAGTGTTGTGCAAGGCACAACAATAGTCCAATGGAGTGGACAGGGTTGCATTGGGTGCAAGGAGGAGTGACAAGGGCACCAAAGTGAAGATTTGTGATAAGGATCCACATGCACTACCATTCCACGATGTGTGTGTGTCAAGGGAAGTTAGGGGTTGGACACTTCAATACTGGAGCAATAGTCTGGGAACAAGAGAGGGTGTGTACATAATGGTATTCGTGAGTAAGTTTTGCCAGTACCGCATGAGGTTGGACCTTCGTTGGACAAAAAAATTGTTTGGGCAGTGCGTCGATCTAGCCCCATGATCGTTGGCTCATATACAAAACTCGATACTTGAAGCCATTTTAGTTAAATATTATAGATCAAAGAAAGGAAAGAATCACACACAAACTAGGATGGACATAATGCAAGTATCTTCTAGGGATTGTTAATTATAACTAAAGTTTGAATCTAATGCTACATGTCTATGTAGGTTGAGCCTAGAAAATTGTTTATGTTGAGGAAGTTCTCTTATTTTAAATTCTTGAGAACACAACTGAAAGGAGGTCTTGTATTAATACAAGAGTAAAAGATACATTTGTTGGTTTAGGGCTAATTTTATTCTCATCACCTTCGATTCTTGAGCCATAAAAATAACTTATTTTTATTGTATTATGGGGAGCATTTATTTTGACCTTCACAACATTCATTTATTATCTCATCAAATTCTGGGAAAACCTATTTTAATTTTTGAAGTTTTGCTCATCCTTTTGTTCTCAAGTTCAATTTAATTTGCTTTTAATTGTATGACTATGTTTTAAATGAGTAGAAGTGAAAATGAGAAGATTTTGTAATATTTAATTTTTTAAAAAACTTTTAAATTTTCAAGGGCCTTACTTGAATTGCAAGCTGCAAGTTGGACTAAAACTCCATTTTACAAGTTACCAATTAGTTTCAAACTCTAGTTTGCAACTCAAGTAAATTGTGCATATTATTTGCATGCTTAGCTATTTTTAGGCCAACTCTTCATTTTCCTAACGTTTTTGGTCCTCCTACAATGATTTTTATACCATTTTCTACTACACTTGGTTAATTTGAATTATTTTATTTTGTACGTGTCTGGATTTCACACTTGGAGCCTTGCAGAGGCAACATTTCTTTCAGTTTCTATACAATCTCCATATTTAGTTATGGCTTCAGTTTCTATGCAATCTCCATATTTAGTTATGGCATGAGCAAGATTCTATGATTTGAAGGATAGGATGGTTAGAACCACCGATGGCAAATTAATCATGCACATCCAAACACCATATATTAAGGAGATGTTAAATCTACCACTAAGGGCTACTTCTGTAAGATCAACCATGGAATCATTTATACAGTTCTAATGTAACTCATTGTTTTCGTTACATAATAAAAAATTTGTGGAAGACATTTTACATGACAACATATACTTTGCAGTTTTCATTTTCAATATCATTTCTAGTACCAGAAGTCTGCATGATGCTGTCATTCTTGCTTGTTCATCTGAATCTTTCCTTTCACTTCATTTTTTATCCTCGAAGTTTAGAGTCATCCGTGGTTATCTTGGCATTCATAGCTTGATATGCAACTGGTATGGAGATCATAATCCTTTCTTTTCCTAAAGGCCTGTACCCGAGAAGGATCGCATTATGTTTACAAGATTCAAAAATGTGAAGATTAATCAATGTACTCTAGTATTGAGAAATGTTAAGGATTTACTAGTGTGAAGGAGACTTGTCCATATACTCTCGTAATCCAAATATAATCGTGTTTGAAATTAGTTATAGATTGTCCTATGAAACTCTTCAGATTTCGCATAATGCAACAAAAGGAGATGTTTTTTGGTTTTTTTATTTTTTAATTAAATTTTCACATACAAAGAGCATTTTGGTTAGATATATCTGATTGCTTGCACAAGCCTCCATTTTAGACTTGAACCCCACATAGTGTGTTTGATGGGATGCATGCAAAATATTATAGCAAATTTACTCTTCAAAATATCAAAGACTTATCACTTTACAGTAATACAAAATTTAATTTCTCGAATTGCAGATACAACTAGGTATAGATTGCAAATCTGGCCAATGCTTAGTTTTGGCAAGTAATAAAGTTGATTATGTGCTCTTGTATGGCCATGATATTATGATAGTTTGCATACCATCGATGTAAGATGTTTTGGTTCTGAGACACAATTCCAGTGGTTTATAATAGTTTTTAACTTTATATTGCATAACACCAAATAAAATTATTTTTACCCCTTTTCAATCTATAGTTGCAAAGATGGCATCCCATTTAAGATATTCAGAAAAAAATTGCTCTTGGTATAATTCCCAGAGTCATATAGCCTCGACTTATTGGCATTCCAAATATTTAATTCCAACTTGCGATCCTTCAAATCCAGGATTAAATTGCAAGTTCTTGATCTCTTATCGATTGAAAACTTCCATAACAAGTATTCAGATTAAGGAACAAAGTCTTGATCAAGAGAAGCATTGAAAGACCCAGCAAAGAGTCAAAGAACATTGCCAGGAAAGTTGAGTGAAGCCAATATCAAGAGATCACAAATCTTACCTCCGCAGCCAACCTGAGCTTTCAAATATCCCTTGAAACTGATTATTCTTCCAAAATACTCAAGATAAGTGTACTAGTCTATATGCTACAACGTCAAACTAAAATATGGATGAGGGTCTCAAATTTCATGACCCAGAGATAAAACCAATCTGTAAGACATCTTTGCCCTTTCAGAAGCAACCAACTCGAGTGTAAAATTACAACACACTTAACAAGCCAATAGCAATCTAACAACAGAGAACACCTCAACAAGTATTCAATGTCTTTTGAGGTTTAAGTTAAATATGGACAGCTCCTGCAGCTTCCTTGGTATAAAAATATCCTCTCACAATAAACAAGACAGAAACAGCTGATAGATTGAGAAGAAAATAACTGTGCTGCAACAACCTTCAGCAATTCCACCAAGACACTGTACAGAATATCAAATTGAGAGTAGATGAATCCTGCTGTCTGTAGAGAATTGTTTACCTTGGAAATGCTTATGAATACATTCATCTAATGGTTGTTCGAAAGGGCAACTTTATAAGGAAAAGAAGATCCATAATAGGAAGATGTCATTGTATACAAACAGATCACTTGGTAAGCATTTCTGATTACAAGCAGCATCATATGTTTATGTCACGTCTCTTTTTGGGATTGTTATCTGGATTTCCTTTTCTCATCATTGCTGAGAACTCATCATAATTTATTCGCCCATCCTAATCACATAATTAAGCATGAATTAGTACTACCTAATATTCATAGTGAAGTTTACTAAATACAAAACATTAAAACATTATATAAAAGATGAAAACAAGAAAAATTATCTGCTCACATTGTCTGCATCAACCTCAGCAATTATATCCTTAATAGTTCCCTCATCGCCCATTCCATATTTTTTCAAGGCTTGTTCCAGTTCATCCTTTGTGATGTACCTGAAAAGGAGAAACCAATGAATACCCCTCAAGTAACATAGGCATAGTTCTACTAACCAAAAAAATTCAAAGATTAATTTATGTGCCAAGAAATTCACGAGTACTAACCCACTGTTGTCCTTGTCAAAGTATTGGAAGGCACCATACAAATGATCCTCTCTTTCCATTCTGTTCATGTGCATTGTAGCTGTGATAAACTCAAGATAATCAATTGTCCCATTCCCATCAACATCAGCCTGAAGCACACACAGAAAACCACATTCAAAAGTCAAGTGAGACAAGTGAAACCCAACGTCATTACAATATTGCAGATTATTGCAGAGGCTCCACTTTATTCAAAAAGTTAATATGACAGTTAATCACAAGGAATTAGATCCGTTATCTTACAGCCTCCATTAATTGCCGGACTTCAGACTCCGAAATTTTTGAGCCTTGTCTTGCAAGACCTGTCCTTAATTCTTCATAAGTTATAGTACCACTGCCATCAGTGTCCATGTTCTTGAACATTTCCTTCAAGCCCTTTATTTCCTCTTCTGACAGTCTTTCAGCAATAACCTGCAAGAGAAATTCCACATGATTTAGAAGAGGTATAACTAAATCATCAAAAACCAAATAATTGAATTGTCAAAAAGTAAAGCCGCACCTTCAGAGCAACTTTCTTAAGCTTGTTTGCTGCCCTGAATTGCTTCATCCTACTCAAAACTGCACTGTCAATCGGTGTATCTGGAGCTTCACCGTCTTCTTTGATCCAGGGATGTTCTGCATTGCCCCTCATTCTTAATTAATGCATATATGACACAAGAAACCACTTATCAAAGCAGAAAATCAAATACTTTGCAGCTTACTTAAAACTTGAAGTGCTGTGAGTCTCTCTTTGCGATCAGAATTTAGCATCTTTTTGACCAGGTCCTTTGCACTACTAGATATTGAGGGCCACGGATCACTTTCAAAGTCAATATACCCACGCAAGATAGCATCAAAAATACCTTGCTCTGTCTCTGTTAAATCAGAGCTTAAAAATTAGTTTATAAACTTATCATATATTTAAAGCACATCTCACCACAAATTCAAAATGCCCTATGATTGCAATTCAATTGTATGGGTTCATTATGCTACCAACCTGCCCAAAAAGGGGGAACTCCACTAAGAAGAATATATAGTATTACTCCTGCACTCCAAACATCTACTTCTGGTCCATAGCTTCGCCGTAAGACTTCTGGAGCCACATAGTATGCACTGCCAACAATGTCTCTAAATACTTGACCTGCATCAGATAGAAAACCTTAAGTAAGCAATCTATAACAGTAAAAAGCCCCTGGAAAACAAGCAAAAGTTCTCATAATCTAAAAGAAGCCTTCAAGATATTCACCTATGCAATCCAGTTACAAACAGACAGAGTATGGGAAATAAAATGCACATGATTGTATGCAGAAGGCTACAATTAGACTTGTTTGCCAAAGAGAAAGCCACAGCGATCTCTTGGCATCTCATGCTGAACAAATCTGGTATTAAAATTCTTAAATCCAATCTGACCAAGCCAGGTCAGTCAAATGTGAAATGACTAGAAGGACAGAATATTCTTTTGCAATCCTCAAAAGGTTGTAGCTCAAAAGTAAACGAAAGAACAAAGATACAATATATATATATATATATGTTGGATCTATTAGTAATTTAGTATGGATTATGATGAGAATCAAAATAGTTCTGGCTGGCAAGTGGCCAGGCAAACTTTAGAAAGCATCCAAAATAACATTACTAAGTTAAAGGAAATTCCTACTGTAAATTCTATGAAACTATTACAATGTAAAGCAGATGCTCAACAGAAATAAACATTAACTAACGGAGAGAAAGCAGTGAAAAGTATATCTTGCCTTCCAAATTCCAAGTAATAATTGTCAAGAAACCCCTTATATTGCAAACTTTGCAGCAAATTGTCAGTGCTAGGGGCAAAAGAGAATAAGCACATTTTGAGAATATAGTTTACAGAGGAGTAGAAGGAGCAGTTTGGTCTATTGAAGAACAATAACATACATGTTTTATTTCCTCTCCTACTTCTATTTCTTCCTCTTCTATTCATGTTGATTCAACCTCTGCTTGACTACAGAAGCCACATACAATGCTATGAACTGGTCATATGGAGGTTGCTTGACCATGGAAGCCATGTGCAGAATAAAATCAGGTTGTAAATCGTCTGGATAGGTTGAGAGGGAGATATGAGGTTTAAGTTAAACTTCGAACTTAAGTCTAAATGATAAGTTTGTGGCAATTGAAAACTTTATATCTGTGAGGTTTCGTGTTTTCCCGGAAACTCAGCGTGACATTATATTCTGGGGTAAACAGATCTGCCCCACCATATAATCTCTAATTTCAAAGGGGATTTTAAAAAGTTGGTATTAAATGATAGAAAGACATTTCCAATCTCAAATTCTTGGTAAATAACAAGATCTACTCCCGGCATTTCTAGATTTCTCTCGGGAAGGTTCTTCACAGAAGGGGTGGTATTAAGGAATGGAAAACATTTATAATATAGAACGCTGACAAGTCCTTTTTGTTCAAAAAAAATTGTATAATAGGTTAATTCCAAGAAAACTGGACAATTTAATATAGTTACATGAATATTTTGGCAATTCTGTTAATATTGTGCTGAGTCTTACATACAAACTTGACTAACCACTTTCCAAAAAACCAGCCCATATAAAATAACCTTTCTTCACAGACTCCTTTATAATTACTAGGCTGTTCTGATGCGACTAATATTACTAGGCTGTTCTGAAGCAACTAAAATCTAATACTTCTTACCAAAGAGAATCACTATACTGGCCAGCCTCACTAAGTCAAATTATTAGGCTGTTTTGGTGTAAATTTAAAATCCCTTTATTTATTAGAGTTTTCTACTTGCATCTGAGGTTTGAGGTTTCCTTGCATGTGTAGTCCTGATCTTTTTCATTAATAAATTTCACCCAAAGCAAATATATGGTGGGCAGTCAAATAAGATGATCTCAAAAAGTAAAATTTAAACCAATGGGGTTTTCATTGTGGAGACAGCGTACAAATCCCCAGGAGACATGTTACATGGTGAATTGAGGAAATGTTTAATGGGGTAAAATAACACATCCAATTTTAGGTGTACCATACCCCAGCGGATCAGTTGGTAGAAATGTCAAATTTAAATATAGTAGTTAAAAAGTGGAAATCACACACGACGAGAAAACCCATTTGACAAATGCTAATTTTCTGCGGTAGGCTTCCTTATACATGTGAATCATGAGAGGCCAGAGTGTGTGATTGTTTACAGATTGAGAGCATTGCTGTTCTTTGTTCTTTGGCCAATAGCCACGCAAGCATTCCTGAAATGCATCAGTTATTACTATTTTACCTCTTTGACAAAATTCTATGGGAAGCTGGTAGCAAATTAGGAATTCAAATTGGTTTCAATGGATTACAGGGATGGACAGAAATACATTAATAGTAAAATACCTGTAAGAGCAACTGTATCTGTATTTGTGGTTTACAAATAAGAAGTTGAATTTTCTGGGGGAATCGCTTGGAACAGCTGGGTGTCACTAGGATGTCTGGGCGTTCCCAAATAGAGGCACATTCCCAGGGGGGCTACCTGTAAGAGCAACTGTAACTGTATTTGTGGTTTACAAATAAGAAGTTGAATTTTCTGGGGGAATCGCTTGGAACAGCTGGGTGTCACTAGGATGTCTGGGCGTTCCCAAATAGAGGCACATTCCCAGTGGGGGCAGAGGGAGCGTCCCGTTTCAGAATGAAGAAAAGAGCCGGCAGGTGGATGGTCTATCCCCATCACCACATCCCCAAGACATTACAGTTTCCGGGAGAAGCGGCAAACTAAGGGGGACGCATCCCTGGAAACCACTGATATTATGTTTGGCAGTCTGCCCAAAATTTATCTTTCATGTGATACAATCTTCCTAACTTTTTTGTTCTGTTTTACAGAAAATTTGTATAAATTCAGCTATACAGCCATCAAATTTAACCCCGGCATCCAATCCTCAGTCTGGTGCACCTACAAGATCCGTGCAGTATTTATGTCAATGCTTAATGTGGTAATCTACCACATCCAATCCTAGGTGTGGTAACCCAGGGGAACGAGGTAGTACAAATGTCAATAATTTAATGGGCTAAACCACTACATCCATTTGTGGGTGCACGGGACCAATGCAGCAGAATGTAAGTCCTGGAGGAGGAGACGCGCAAGTACGGTGGCCATAAACTTTGCAAATATACCCATTTATTTTTAAGAACTTCCTAACTTACTCGTTAAATCTGCCGATTTGCCAGGCAGCGCCACTATTCTGAATGGTATGAAATTTACACTCAATTTCCTACAGACGAAGCCCCTAACCTTCTATGGTAGCCGAAATTTTGGAATTGCGGAATACAACTTGACAGGAGCACACCCAAAAAGACATCAAAAAACAATCTTTCTAAGACGGTTAAAAAAAGAAAACCAGTTGTTCAATACATACCAAAACGCATTACCTACCAATAAGCAAGAGAGAAAAGGGTTTTAAGAAAAAAAAACCTTCTTTAAAGAAAGCAGAGAGGCCAAAATCGGTGGCCTTGAGCGGTGAATTCTCGTCCTTATTCAAGAGGAGAAAGTTCTCAGGCTTCAGATCGCGATGGACGACCCCCATGGAATGGCAGGTGTGCACCATCTGGACAATAGTCCTGCAGAGCGTGGCGGCAGCCCGCTCGGTGTAGTGACCCTTGGCAATGATTCGGTCAAAGAGCTCACCACCAGCGCAGAGCTCCATGACGAGATTGACCGAGTGGCGGTCCTCATAGGCGCCCTTCAGCTCCACAATGTTGGGCTGCCCTGTCAGGTGATGCATGATCTGCACCTCTCTCCGCACATCCTCGACATCATCCTTGTTCGACAGCTTGCGTTTCGCGATGGTCTTGCAGGCAAACAGCTCGCCCGTCGCCTTGTGCGTGCACAGATAAGTCACGCCGAACTGCCCGCGCCCCAGCTCGCGCCCGATCGTGTACGTCTCGCGAACGTCCTCCATTGGGCGGCCCAGCACAGCGCCCATGGGCTTGGGTTTCACGGCCGGACGCTGCCGCAGAGGCGAAGGCGGGGCGCCGCCGCCCGAGCCCACGCCTGTGCCCGACTGTGCCTGCGCGTGCGCGTTGATTGCCAGGCCATTCCGCGGCATCTCTTCTTTCTGCTGATTGTTTTGATTATGATTCTGATAATGATTTCCATTGGGGTTATGTCTGGCGGACTGTGAGTTCTTCATGGCCCCCGCACAATTCCCCATTTGGCTCTTGATGCAATTCCAGACTGAATCGGATTCCTCTCTTTTCGACTTTAAAATTTGGAAGGAAATAGTAGCAGAGAGTCTAGGTTTTATATGCAATGGTAAGGACTCGGTAGCGAGGGCAATGTTTTCTGGACTCTCAACGCGTATGAAGATGCTGAGAAGGCAGGTGGAGAAACGGTTTGTAGTTTCCTATGTGGAAGGACGGTCAAAGGATGGGGTTGTCCACGCGGATTTGCCACGTCAGCGAGGGTTGTCGCGTGTGCGCGTCCTGACGCTTCGAAATTCTTCTGCTTCCACTTCCGACCCAGTTTGCAGGTTCAACTAGACGTTAACTCCCACGTGGAATAAGAAAATCCAGCGCACAAAGCACCATCCCTCTTCTGTCTAGTTATAATTATTATTGGAAATATAGCACCATCCCTGCTTTGTCTCTTTATTGGGAAAGAAAGTGGGACGGTTGTTCATGATTTATTAGTGAGAAGGCTTTTCATCTTATAGAAGATAAGGATGAAGATGGGTTGAAGTACAAGGTAATTTGGGTTCAGTGGATATTCTTTTACGAGGTTGGTAAAGATGAGGTTTTGTTTGAGTCATAAGTGATGAATATTTTTATGTTTGGGTAGGATGAATATTTTTATGTTTCAGTAAAAAGTTGAATGGAGTTGATGAGGATAAGTGTTTTTTTTTTAAAAGTTAAGGGTTGTGTCACAAGTAATTTTAGGAGAATAGAGATCTTTTGGCCCTTAGCAATAAGTCAATGGAGGTCAATAAAGATGAGGTCAAGTTTGAGTCATGAGTGGCTTTGGTAGAATGTGTATTCCTTAATCTTTCACACTAAATTGAATGAGGTTGATGAGGATGACATTAAGTTCGAGCCTTAGGTAACTTTGGCAAAATGGATACCCTTCAGTCCTTGACACTAAACTAGCATAGGTTAATGAAATCGATATCTCTATTTGAGTGGTTGAGCTTAATTGGTTAAAGCATTGAGTTCCATCATTATGGAGATCCAGGTTCAAATCTCAAAGGGACATCTAATATGGAATTTTAAGTTATGACTCTTGGTCTTCCATAGTTGTGACTTTTGGTCTTCCATAGGTGGTTTCTAAAGTGGTTGCTCAAAAGGAGCTAGTATTAATCTCATGGTTATGCTTGCAAGAGCTTGTATTGGTCTAATGTTGATGCTCATATAACTAAAAAGCTAGATGACTTTAGTAGAATAAATACCCCTCAATCCTATATGTAGTATGAATTGAGCATTGATATATCAATCAGAGGGAAAAAAAGGTTTGAAATATTTATAAAAAAGAAGTGCAAAGATGTACATTGTTAAATACAATAATGATTTTAAAAAATATATTTTATTTTATTACATGAATGTGTATATACATTCAACCATGTACATTACTAATAACAAGACTAAAAGGTGTTGTCAAATGGGATAGGTAATAAATATTTATAACACTATCATTAATATAGTGTAAAAAAATTGCAAAGCCATTACATGTAGTACTTGGTGAACAAGGTTATAAATATGTGTGTATTGATTATTTGATAACACTTTTAGATGATGTGGCCACAAGTAGGGGGATTTTATCTATCAGAGTCACTCAAGAGTCAAATCTAGTCCAATCGTGTCTCTTGAGATTTGAACCTTGGTGAATGACCTAATCAAGGAACATACCATCATCCTCACCAATTGTGATCAACTAATTGAGCTACAACCCTTTATAATTTTACTAGTTTTAAAATATGTTATAATCCTAATGTTGTTATTTTTTGTGCTATACACATTGTTAGAATTCATAGGGTTGTGTTTCTCTATGGTATATACATTGCAAGTGTCTCATCACTTCTTGAATGCATTTGAAAGTCCAAAGCTTGTTTATTATCACAATACACTATTATACAATGAGAATGCATTATGTTGTGGTATTTGTCTTATTACATTAATTAACCTACATACTCATTAAAGATTTGTTTTCTCTCTTCTACTTTCAATGACCAAGTAGAAAAACCCTACAAATTTATCTTTAGATGTAATGTTCTAAGTTGCATAAACAAGTGGTAAATAAAGGATTTTGAATATGGAGAAATTTCTATTTAGGGCTTTGTTATGGAAGCTAAACTAAATTTTCACAAAATAATTGTACAAACTATATCAAATTGACTAGAAATGTGTGACATGCATTTTATAAATATGGTGTCTTCTTTCAACAAGCTTTGGGTCCCCCTTGTGGAAGTGCTCATAATCAAAGATAAAATATTAATTAAATTTTAGTCAAGAATTACACATTTATTTCTTAGACTCATTATATGATTTGCTTGGCTAAAAGGGTCTTTACATATTTGTGTGTATTAACCATTTGATAAAACTCTTAGGTGTTCATCATAAAGAAGTAGCTTTGTAAGTACTTTTTTGAAATTAGGTATGAACCTTAACATGAGCCTAGATCTAGGTGACTACAAAAAAATTAAGCTAAATGAAAGCAACAAATAATGCTAAAAATAAAATATTATAATATCTAATATTGAGAAAATGAAAAGATAGATGAAATTCATTGATTTGTTACAAAACAAATGAAAATCCATAAAATATGGACTTTGGGAGAGTAAATTAGAAGGGCGTTTTTTCCAAGGGAGTTGAGTTAGACAAAAGTGAACAATTAGTGAGCTTGACACAAAGAGTAGTCAAATCAAGTGAACTCAATTTGAAGATCAAGTGAGCTCAACTTGATGTAAAGTATTATTATTGCTAAATCTACTTAAGTAAATAAATTTAATTACCTAAGTAAATTTAATATAAAAATTGTAATTAGATACTTATACCAACATCCCCCTTAAGTGCAACTTAGCAGAAATTTGAAACAAGACATAGCAACACAAATCATGTTAGGTACTAATGTATAATGATAAACCCCCAATTAGAGAAATAACCCCTCAAAGAGAGATGCATCGTGCATTACAAATGGAAGGATGATAGAAAACATTAAAGAAGGTCCATGTGTGCCAAAGCACATTCCTTCCCTTAGGAAGAAGTATATGAATATTAAAGGTCTTCCTAATCTAGAAATGAGGGAAGAAAATGAAATTTGAATGTTTATTAACTATGCATTGATCTCCAAGTCAATTATTAAAGGTGCCAAGATCGAATGCAAGATAAATCATGGTAGAAATTATAGAAGCACAAGAGCTAAAGAAGATGAGATAATAGTAACAAAAGAAATATCATTAGAGGGGAAACTCAAGACCTCAAATCTATCCTCTAAATCTACAAATTAGGTTCACAAAATAGATACCAAATATTTGGCAAGTACTTGTCCCAATGAAATACCTTTATAAAATACATATAAGTGTACTAAATTGAATCATTGGAAACCCCATCAAAAGCAACATTAACCTTGGTAGAAACAAGTGACAATGGTGAAGTCTTAGTGCAAGTCATTAGATTGTACATTGTTCATCCACTAATGTTGTGCTCACACTGGATGACTGAGTATGAACAACTAATAAATTTATAATTGATGGTATGGATAAGTCCTCAATCTTAGAATTAACTAAATTGTATAGGTTTCAAGAAAAGTATCTATATCATCTCGACAAGCAAGATATTCCCAATCTTTAAACTTTATAACTATATCATGATGATATTGTCAAAATTTAACAAGAGGTATAAGACATACAATTGAAGGATCATCCAAGAAAGAAGATTCAATGGAATCTCCATATATCTCTCAGATTCGTGAAGCTTTCTAGGAATGACTTTATTCATCCATCAATGTTGTGTTCACACTAGATGACTAAATGTGAACTAATAAACCTGTAGGTATCAATGTAGAAGATTCCTCAGACTCATAATCAACTAAAGTCTCAAGAGTATCAAGAGAAGTCTATGTCATTTTGATGAGCACTATTTATCAATCTTTGGACACAACACAATTATATCATGATGATACAATCAAAATTATCAAGAGGTATACAACTAACCGTTGCAAGATAATTTAGGATTGAAGACTCATTGGAGTCTTTGTGCATCTCCCAATTTTTTTTCCATGGGTCATGAGGGCACTTGATGTGAGTGGTGGATAACATGGTATCAATATTGATATTACATAAAATTAATCCTAAGAAATAATTAGTCAAGTCCATTTATACAACTTCCATAAAAATAATATGTTTAGGAAGCATTATATAGCAAATTAGTAAAGGTTTGACTCATCTAAAATTCTTTAAGTGTCCATCTTACCAAAACTCATAGTTTCATTGATTTAATCTAATTATTGTAATATTTTTTTGATATCCATGTTAACTTCCCAAATTAAATCAAGAAATCAAACCAATAATGCAAAATAAGAGTACTACTAAAGTTTAGAACTTTATAGCAACTCATGGAGTACAAAATATCCAATGCATAAAACCCCCAAATATACTCAATTAGATATCCCCCTAACACAAAAGAAGGTGGCTTTTTATCTCAATGCATTTACAAGAATGAGTAAAGAACAGTTTGAAGCTAAAATTAAAATAAATCTAATCAAAACTAAATAAAGCACTTTGCATCTAATTTAAGCTTAAAAAGAACTTTATGATGCTTATAATAAGGAAAAAATTGGATAACTTGGACAAAGGATATGTCTATTTTTGTGCAAAGTGATTGAAGAACCACTTTGAATCCCAACTAACTTTAGCAACACAACCAAAATCTCTGCTAGAATAGAAAAAACTATCAAATTTAACGATCTAACAAAAATCCTACTAAGTGTATAAACAACTAGATAACTTAAAATTGTCAAATATAGAGAACCTACCAACTTTGAAGAACTACCACAAAGTTCAATAATTGTTTCCATATATAAAAAAAACCATCAATAAAGGAGGAACTACTAAAAAAAAATTCAATTGCCAAATTTTAGTAGAAAAGGTCAAATCTTACCCAAAATGCTACACAAGCTAATGAAGTTAAGTGTCACATAAATAGAAAAGGGAGAGGTGGTTGTTTTAAGGCTAGGCCAAATGAAAGTGGCATATGATATTAAGAGGGTGGTAGCTTTAAGTATGTGGTAGTTTTTTTTTGCTATCACTACCATCACAAGGCCATGGAAACCTTTTAAGGGGTTTGTAGCCTAAATAATATGTTGTGATCTCTATTTGTAAATCATGAGCCTTTTAATGGCTACAACTTCTACAAAGGTCCTATTTTTTTAACTAAAGAAAAACTTTAAAAATGTTGATATTGATTTTTTTCTTTAAATTATGATTTTAAAATTTTAAACCACAAAAATAATACACATTTATGTCTATATAGCGGAGAATATCTCAAGATGCTAAAGAATATTCTACATGTTAGGATCTTAAAAAAATGTCTTTAGCTCCCTACTCTAAAATCAATGATTTGATAGTAATTTTGGAGATTGACACCTCCCAAACATGATAGCAATTTGTTTCAAGCTAAGGATACATCAAATGCAAATCTCTTTACTATAACTTCAATTTGAAATTCTTATTCCTTACAAGATATGGACTAGTTGTAGACACCTAAATTTTACTATAGTGTATGTAGGGTTTGATGGGAATCCAAACACAAGCTTGATATGGGTGGTTGCAAAAGATTAATTAAGCTAAATATAAAAATAATAATGAATGTAAAATATGAGACAATATCTAATATTTAAAAAATGAATAGATAGATTGAATTCATTGACTAATTAAAAAATAAAGGAAATTGTATAATAAATAGACTTTGGGAGAAGAAGTTGGAAAGATAAGTTTCTTGAAGGAGTTGAGTTAGTTACAAGAGAACAAGTGGTGGACTAACATAAAGAACAAGTACATCAAGTGAACTCAAAGATCAAGTAAGCTCAACTTGATACAAAGTGCTCATTATTGTTAAGTTTACCTAAGTAAATAAAAAGACATCTAATTAATTAAACTAAGTGAGCTTGATCTCAGGGGAAACTCAATGATTAATGCACTTGAGTCGAAATAGTACTAGTATGGGCGACCTCTCGGGAAGTCCTATTGCTTCACCCCTACAAGCATCACCTAGATGGAATGAGTGTTAAATAGACCATTCATTCTCATGATGTGTTCATGTGAACCACTACTCATGAAACATGGGTCACTGAGTTTGACTCAAAAACTACATATTTCAATCCTAATATAATTATCATAATTTGACACACTACATAAAATACCTCCTACTTATCAAACAATTATCTCATTAAATTTTAAAATAAAATATGTAATTAAATAATTACACAAATAATTTTAATATCCTAACATTGATTATTATGTCCAAAATGGTCCAAGAGTGTCACAATAAGTATTAACCATAAAAACAAATAAATTTATAGTCATGTTTTAAGTTATGTATCTTTCCAATAAAAAATGTATTATTCATCAAGATTAAAATGAATTATAAATGTGTGTATTGCTTGTATTGTGCACATTGACAATACCATCATCAATTATTGAATGCATTTGAATAAAATATTTAATGTGTGTTTATTCTCACAATTCACTTTTATATAATTCATCACATTAAAGATTAGAAAAATGCACATGTAAGGATATGAGCCCATTGAGAATCAAGTCTTGTTGAGTGCAAGGCCTTGACACCATAAGAGATGAGGGAGAGATTGTGCCTCGGGCAACTTTGGCGGAATGGATACCCCTCAATCTTTGGCCTTCAAATATATCTCAGCCTAAGATTCTTGTTCCCGTATTAGGTAGGTAAATGATTTTTTAAGTTTCTAGGAATCAAGTCTTGTTGAGTGCAAGACATCAACACAATAAGGGATGAGGTCAAGATAGTGCTTCGAACGACTTTGACAAAATAGATACCCCTCAGTCCTTGATTCTTCCCGAAAAGGTTTCAACCTAAGACTTGTGCTCCTATATCGAATAACTAAATGATTTTACAGATTCGATATAAAAACCTTCCAATAAAAAATACTACTTTATATTTTCCTTTCTTTCCTCTCATATTCACACACTCGCTTCAATTCCAATTTAAAAAAGGATTGATCACAACACATTTACATCTTTAAAGATGAATTGATTTTTTTTCTCTTTTTTATTGAAATAAAGCATAAAAAAATTACATCAGAAGAACAGTTGCAAAGATGAATTGATTATCATCGTTGAATTATGATCCCAACTTGAAGACTTTTATATGTAAAGTCTTTCTCCATTGAAGGAATCAATTCTTAATAGGTGGATTAAAAATAAAGCTGAATATGTGATGTGCTTTAACAAAAAAAAAAATGCATTCAGATGTGAGGTCATGAACTTTTTTCAATGTGGACAGGCGGAAAAAGGTTGGAAATATTCACCAGAAGAAAAGTGCGGAGATCTGCGCTGTTAAAGAGACAGTGCATTAAACTTTTCTGTTATATTCTGTTACATCACGTGTTACAATTGACGGACTCTCCTCTTTCTCGTCATACGGTTGCTTACACGTCATCGTTATTATCCCTAGTAAAAATGATGACACGTCAACCTCGGAAAGAAAATATTAAGACTTTAATTTTTTATCGTTGGAAAAGCATTGACCGGCCTTCGGTTTGTTTTTAAGAAGGTTTATTTAACGCTTCTTCTTTAATGAAAAGGACGCTCTTGTCGTTTATAAAACGAATTTTCTGGGATCCGATCGGATTTAGCTTTTAATTACATTAAATATTATTTTAAATTTGTTTATGGGCATCTAAAGTAAAGTAAAGTTAAAAAGTTGAAGGTATAAAACACGTGGGTCGGAGGAACATTTCAAACACATTTTCTGTCATTGTAATTTTTAATTGACCTTTTATTATTATTATTTTTAAGTACAAATAATGAATGAGAATATGATTAGTTCGAGAAAGATTAGTTAATGAAGTTTGATATGATCTTAATCTTTTAATTTTGGTTTTAATCATGAATTTGAATCAATCTTTAAAATTAATTGTGTTTAATTTATGAATGAGAATATGATTAGTTTAAGAAAGTTGGTTAGTAAAATTTAATATGATTTTTAATTTTCTAATTTTGGTCTTTAATCATGAATTTGAATCTTTTTTTGATTGTGTTTAATTTATGAATAAAAATATGACTAGTTCAAGAAAGTTGACTAATTAAATTTGTCGTGATCTTAATTTTTTGAAGAACATTTTAAACACATTTTCTTTGTGATTTTTAATTGACTTTTTATTATTGTTTTTTTTAAGTGAGTAATTATGTAGGTAGTTCTTTAAATATTTAAGTACAATTTATGAATGAGAATATTATTAGTTTAACAAAGTTGGTTAGTAAAGTTCATTATGATCTTAATCTTCTAATTTTTTGGTCTTTAATTATGAATTTGAATCTTTCTTTGAAATTAATTGTGTTTGATTTATGAATGAGAATATGGTTGGTTTAAGAAAGTTGACTAATTAAGTTCGTCATGATCTTAGTCTTCTCACTTTTGATTTCTAATTATGAATTTGAATCTCTTTGAAATAGTGTTTGTAAATAAACTAAGTTATTCAATCTATATTGGTATTATTACTTTTTAAACTTTTAAGGACAATTTATATTTAAGAATATGATTAATGTGTAGAGGAAAGTAAGTTTTATCTTAAGTTTAATTTAGGCTAACAATGTGCCCCTTAATTATATAGGTAGGGGTGTCCTCGCATGATTTATTATTAAGTTGCATTCAGAGATTGATGAATTTTGTTCATTCAAATAGAAGTATAAGAATTGCCAGATCACTCAACATGAAGATGTGATGATATGCACACATACAAACATACATACATATCAATTTAAATTAGAAAAAATATAGATGAAAATGATAAAGTATGTAAATTAAATGTTCACTTAAGAAATTAAATGTAAGAGATCGGGTATTAGTTTTAGGAATGATGATGAAAGATAAATTTAATATCACATTGAAGGTTATTTGTATTGGGTTTGAATGGCTTATAAGTAGATTAGTTCTAGGTGGACAACGGGTTCAAGGCTACATGTTCACCTACAACAATTGTTATGACACATATAATAAGGCTTTGTGAGGCTACACATTCACCTACAACAATTATTATGTCTCACATTAGAAGTCCTTGTGAGGCTACATGTTTGCCTGCAATAGATGTTAGAAGCAAGAAGACTATTACAAAGCCACTCGCATCGCATTAGGAGTGGTAGGAGTTATTACAACGTTGCATTTGCTTCTTAATTACCAACAACAACACATATAGTAGCTCAAAATTATTACTCGTGACAATATTGTAGGTGGGGCTCAAGGCAATATGACACTTGCAACAATGATATAGAATGATAAAAAAACTAGGGTATGTGAATAAATATGTTTGTCATTATCTAGTGGGAAAGGAATGTTATATGGAGATTGTTGGTGTACACACTTAAAAATGTCCTAAATCATATACACACTTGAATCTAATATATTAACACTGTTTCATCCTAAAATCCATCTTCTTTTCACTTGTTTAATTAAATAAGCTTAATTATTTAATTACATGTGTCATTTTCATCTATTAATCTAATTGACCTAATTAGGTTAATTCACCCCCTCTCACACTAGCATTTCACCCTATTAAATTGAATAAATCAAATTATTTAATTTAACCCCTATGTCATCTTATTTAATTAAATAGTCCTAAACTATTTAATTAAATATCATTTTGCATTGCCCTTTTTCATTAAATCAATTATTTAATGAATATCATATTATTCCTCCTCTTGCACATTCCTCCAAAAGAGAATATTCCTATGGAATATCCCCTTTTATGCACTCATTCCTCCAAAATATCTCTTAACCTCTTCCTAATTCTTAGGAAGTGTGTTTGTTGAAAGCTAATTTGGACCATTGATTAAATTAGTTGATCCTTGTCAACTTTCAACTTGGACCATGGATTAGAATCCTTAATCCATGTTTCATCCTCCTTTCATTGTTGACCATTGATTGATCTTTTCAATCTAAGCCCTTGTTTTCTCATTTTCTTTCCTATAAATAGATCACTATTTGGAGAGAAATGGATCCATCTTTTGATAGCAAAGTCATATTGTTAAAACTCACACTTAGCTTGCATCCATATTAAGAAATTTTATTTAGCATATTAGATTAATTTCATCCATTTAGCTTAAGCATCCATTAATGGTTTCCATGGTAACCTAACTTGCATCCATTTTAACATATTTTGGAATCTATGGCTTACATCTTTGAATTTTGTTTACATTTAGCATAGATTGCATCTTTTTTTAATCAATCATCTTAGCATTTAGCATTTTAAATCTAGTTTTGCATCATGCTTCACACACATCTCATTGGTTTCGTCAGTTTTCTTCAATAAGACTAATTGGAACAAAGCTCATATTATCTAGGGGATTGGGAAAGGGTCACCATTCCACATAAATGCGACACCACTCCCACAATAGGATAAAATTTGAGGTCTTAGAGTAGGATTTTGTTGTGCTTTCATGTTTATATCATGTTAGTTTAATGGCTTCCAAGTTTTGACGAATTTTGAATATCTTATTGGGATTAATTCTTAGGGAGTTAAATAGGATTTGAATTCATTTATATTTGGTTTATTTAGTTCACACTATGACATTGGTACTAGGAGGAGGGCTTGAGTAATCAAATTTGACGGTTTCCTTGAGTTTTCACGTGGATTGCAGGTTCCAGGCTTGCAAAGACATTATTTTTCACCAAAGTGACACATTTGCAAAGGCGTCACAATATAGTGACGCATTTGCAAAGGCGTCACAATATAGTGATGCCATTATTTTTTAGCTATAATGACACTATTAATTTTTTACTTTTATAATCTATCTTAAAATGATCATATCTTGGTCATATGGAGGTCTTTTTTGAAGATTTTTTTTTTAAATGGGGTAGAATTTCATGCTCTATGCAATGGTGTAGGTGGTTTTCAATTTTGGTAGAGTTAAATTTTTCATTTTTGCATCTAAAGTCAAAAAACATTACAACTTGGTCTAGGTTGAAGGGTTTTAATGCTTAATCATTTATCTAACCTTAGCATCTTTTTATTTTATTGATTTCATCTAACATTTGGAACATGGATTGCAGGTTTGAAGAGGAGCATGAATATTTAATTGAAGAAAAAGGCATTTAAAGCTCATTGTAAAAAAGTGTTTTCACACTCATGGGGAAATTATAACCCATTATATGTTGCTTTAATACTTTGTGCTTTAGGACCAACTAATCTTCCATTGTGTTTAAAATTAACTTTCAAAGTTGGTTATAATTGAATCCACACGTCCTCATTTTGCTATATAAATTAAAATTGAACAAGACAATCAAACACTTCCATTTGGTGCTTAAAATGAACTCATTGTGCTTCTCAAGGTTAAAATGAATGAGTGCTTGCTTTGCTTGAATATACTTGTAGTGTGTATCCACTCCCCTTGCACTTCATGTGATCTTGGGTGAAGAGAAACACTCAAGTATACTTTTTTTTGTTGCTTGTGTATACTTGGGGTTTTGCACATTGTTTTACCTTTAGAGGGCCAACCTCCCAACTATGAGAGGGAATGACCCAAGTGATACTTTTCATTTTTGTATGCTATATAAATAATTGGTGTAACAAAATTCATTAACCAGTTGGTGTGGATGGTCTATACTGATGAAAGTCTCCCTTAGTATTTGCGTGATACGTAAAAACCCTTATATCTTTCTAAGGGCTATAAGGCCTCTTAATTGAGTGAATTGTCGCATGTATAGAAACCAGTTTATTCCCAAAAGCACTGATTAAGAACCCTTGTTTAGTAGTGGCCAACCAAGTTCATTTTTGAAGCATATTTTAAAGTAGTGCATTGGAATAACATCGTTTCAAGAATTTAGTTACCATGTTCAGTTTTTGGTTGAGGCAATAAAGCAAATGGGAAAGGGAATCCTTTACTTGGCATGTCAAGATGGAACATTTCTTTGACATAGCCTATTTTTCCATTCAATCTTCATGAATTAATCATCTCTTGGAGGGATGATGGAAAGCCTACTAAGAAATAAGTACCCACTTGAGCTAGGGATGAATTATATTGCTTGTGAGTCATTTTAATACTTTGCATGGTTCCAAAACATCTCAAACACACATCAACAAGTTATCAAACTTCAAACCCTTTGGATTAAATATGGATACCTAAATTGAAAAGTCCTAATATTGATGCTTGTCCTAAGGATTATATCCTTAGAGGCTTCTAAATATTTTTCCTTTTATCTAAATCCACACTTTCCAAAGTTAACATAGGGAACTATGGCCTTAGCTTCATGATTTTCACATAATGGAATTTGTGAAATGAAGGATGATTTTGACATAGACATTTTTAGTTTGAAACTTAAGCAAGACAAGTGTATGTGGTAAAAATAAATTCATTAATCAAGATAAACTCACAATTGAACCCCACACATGTGCTTGTCTTCATGATCTCTTGTAAGACCAAAGTCCTTAAACGAAAATCCACATTTCATCTTTTCAAGAATAGGCATCATAGTTCAAGGTTTATCAAGAGGCGAATCTTGAAGACTTACCACAACTGGGACATCTTGCTAAGAAATTTTTATACTCTCCCTTTAAGGAACAAACCAGACTTGTATATCCAATATGAGATTAACATTTAAATCATTGAGTTCTTAGGGTTGTATCACTTTAGAGGTATAGCATTTTTCTCACTACCTTGGTCTAGCAACACAAAGGTTCACTCTAGGTTAACATCATTGGGTCAAACATTTCATTCACCCTTCATCATATTTCACCTTTCACTTCACCAAAATTTATAAACTTTTGGACACACCAACACTTTTGACTTAAAAATTTATCAAACCAATCCCATAACTTAGCTATGTTGTGTGTGAAATGGATCCTTTTCCATGCACTTAGTTAAGTTAGTTATCACATTTTGTGGACAAGTTTATCTTAAAGTTCACAAGTCTACCTTAAAGATTTACAAGTTCATTAACACCTTTCATCAAAACATCAAATCTCTTTGTCTAAAAGTGTTGTCCAAGATTTTAGAAATTCCATCCCCCATATCATTCACCCATTTCATCTCCCATTCAAACCATTGGTCCAAAAAAATTTAGAATGTTCCATATTTTACCTAAATTTGAGTCAACTGGAGAGTTTCAACATTACAAATCTCAGCATACCTCTCCCATAGGTGACCCACAATTTATGGTAACAAGAATATCACAACGCAAGAGGATCATGGAACAATACAAAGTCACATCCACCACAAGTTATACCAATCCACAAGAATTTGACCCAAGGAGTCATTCTACCCCCTCACAACAAACCCAAAATCCATTGGGACCATATGAGGTAGAAGAAGCCACAAACAACCTATTTGAGCTTATTAAAGAAATATTTTAGTATAAACAAGAACTTCAAGCCTTAGAGAAAGTGGCTTCAATTCCCCCATATTTTGTTGCACAAACCTTGGCACAAGGCTTGACTCCATCTATGATTGAATCAACTCCATCACTAGGGCCAAGTCAACACACAAACTCCTAGTCTTGCAACTAGTCTTGCTAAGGACTTTGGTCACACCCTTCCTTTGGAAAGCAATACACTTGTAGGTACTCTAAAAACCAATCCTCTGCAAAACACCACTTGGACACCAATATTTGGTGCCCCACCTCCATCTTCCACCACCATTCCTAAGCATCCCCTACATCCACATAAACCACTTAGATTTCATAACTCCACAACAACCTCGACATTTCAAGCGCAACCATCTTCGTCCATCCCCATGAATACCACAAATGTGCCCAATGTTACGTGAGGAAATTTGAACCAAGTGTCTCAAATAGACCAACAAGGGCATGTCAACACCCTTACACAAAATCATCCCTTAATGCAACAAGAAACATCTTCATCCAACCACCCCATTGGTTCATCAAACCCATTGGTTTCACAAAACACATCAAACTCGTCCATCACCAATCCAAACAAAAAAAACACCTTGATCATGAACCCCATCAACCAAGGTAATAACTTGGTCCCACATCAAACACAACAAGGGAACCCTTGATACATCAGACAAGGGAACCCTTCAAATCTATTGATCTAAGAACAACATGTGCCACTGACATTGGAATACCAAATGGTCATCATCATCTTTACAATGGGGCCCCCAAAACATTCAAAATAAAACTGGGCCCCAACCTTACATTCCTCCATCCTAATTAGCTATCTTATAAGGAATGCTAAGCCAAAACAACTCCCAACCACCTCAAATAAATCCACAACACATGATCACACAAAATCCATCCCAACATCAAAACACTTCCATGTTGCAAGAACAACAAGCTCATGCTCTCAATTTACAACAAGTACAACAAGCCTGTTAGCAAGCCTTGTAACAAAAAAAATCTCATGCTCTATCTTTTCAACAAGCACAAGATGCCTACCAACAAGTAGTACAACAAAAACAACAAGCTCAACAAGAAGCCCTAGTGGCACAACAACAACAAGCCCAACAAACAACCTTAATCACACAACAACAACAAGCTCAACAACAAGCCCTAGTGGCACAAAAACAAAAACAATCCCAAAAAGCATCCTTAGTTGCATAAAAATAAGCTCAACAACAAGCATCATTATACCAACAATACACCCAACAACAAATGCTTACACAACAACAACAACCAATTTCATACTATAATCCTCAACAAAACATCATCAATCCAAACATGTTAGGAGCATATACACCTCTACCACCATCACCTTCACAATATCAAACTCCACCCTACACACCATATAACACCCCATCATATCAAAATCCCACTTACAATCCATATCTTCTATACAAAGATTGGCTTCTTCTTATTTCTCCACTAGAAATGGTGATCTCTCTTGATTTATGGGGAGACTATCCAACCCTCTATCCTTAGGCACCTCAGGGAGGTTTTCACCTTCAGATACACCCTTTATTTTTACTTTTTCTTGGTTGAAAGGTGTCTTTCAGTTTTCACCTAGAGACCTATTCTTTTTATTTTTCTCATTTTTATGACTAGACAGTGGGATAGACTCTCCAAAATATGTTGTATTGTCAAGATCTATGATAAAAACAACTTTATGATCCCCACTTGGTATCCCTTCTCAAAGTCCCATGAACTCATCTATTGCTTTGACGTTCTCAAATGTGTCCAAACTTGGCGGTCCTTGTTGATAATCTATTAGTTGTGGGTAAACGAAGGGTAATCCATTATCTATATCATTAAGGCTCAATGAATAGGCAGGTATGGTAATAATAGAGGCATCATCAAGATCCCAAAAAGATTTGATCCAGGAATGACCACTCATAGGTTGATTGGGATGATGATAGGTCAAGCTCAATGAAAATCTCGTCTAGGTCATAGTCACTAGATGTATAAGAATCCAACTCCCATTCATTAGACTCAGTTTTGGTATGGTATCCCTTAGATGTCTTGATTTCATTAGAAGCATCAAAATTTTCACTCGAGGGAAACTTAGCACTAGGAGGACTCACCTTTGGTGGTACATAACCTAACCCAGTGTTCTTTGGTAGCTGTGGAGGTGATATTGGTTCTATCATTTCATGTTTGTTCAAGCCAAGACCACTATGTCCATCATAACCTTGTTGTTTCATGATCTTGAACCCTTTTGAATATTTCCCAACTAGTAATTGCTTAGGCTTAGTATCCTCTTCATCTTTGTAAATCCATGTAGAAATATCCTTGCCTATAGACTCTTTAATCAACTCACCCCACTTGGTGAATGTGGTAGGGGATTATGAATGACAATTTAAGACTTCTTGAGAGGATGATGTTTGCCAAAATATTTTGATGACACAGGCTTCCCAACACAAAACAAGCTCTCCATGTTGTATTCACCACATCCCCTATCATGGATCTGGACCTTAGGTTCATAAGGTGTAGTGGATGGAGTGAGTGATTTAACTAGATAAGATGGATCAATGTAATGTGGTAAGGTAGATGTTGAGGCTTCTCAATTAATAGGAACTTGATGTTCAGTGGTCCCTTTTAGATTATTGCACTATTGGAAGGGGTTGGGATCACCTAGTAGGGATTTTGATGCCACTATGGGGAAACTTAAGGCATTGGTGGTATGTGGAAGGAACGAATCTCATGGCATGAATCCATGGGAAAATGAGGAGGAAATTGTATGGTAAATCTAAATCCAAAACTTAGAATATTGTGTTTTGAATGGAAGGCCCAACTCTTACAAAAAATGTGATTATAACCCTAGATGAGCATTGAGTGTCATCATAAGACTTGATAATGATCTTGTTAGATTCATCTATACAAGCTTCAAAGAATCCCAATAATGTGACCAATTTTAAAGTGCATATATTCAAACCTACTCCACCATCTACCAAGACTCATATGATTTTTTCTTTATTAATGTATAGCTCAAGATGTAATGGATCATTATGGTTTGGTTTATGCATGGAAAGATATTACTCAGAAAATGTGGCATGATGGGTGGTGGCTAAGTATCCTACCATGGCATGAAATTGATTGACATTGAGGTTAGTGGGCACAAATGTGTCTTGTAAAGTTTTATTCAAAATGTCCTTATGCTTGATGGATATGCGAAGCAACTCAAGAATGGATATTTGTGTACGATTCTTTCCTAGATGGTCTAGGAGGTTATATTGACTTTTTGGTTGCAGATTGGAAGTAGCTCCTTGGAAGGTCACTTTAGCTCTACGGGTGGTAATGACACATTCCAATTTTTTATTGATGGTAATGGTAGCAACATGGTTATCAAAGGCCCGAATGTAGTTTATGGTATAGTCATATGGGACATTGGTGTAATTGGCCTAGTTATTGGTATTGTCCCTTGGACCAAAGGCTTTTCCTTTTCCATGGTCTTGTAAGGGAGTCTTGAATATGCTACGATCAACATTTTACCTTGTGATTTTTCTACTAATATGTTCCCTTGTTCAATAAGGTCTTGGATAGGGTTCTTAAGGGTCCAACATGATGGTGTCTTGTGTCCTTTGGTAAGATGATACTCACAATATTCATTTTTATTTCACCAATTTGGTTTGACTAATGTTGGTTCGTATGATTTAATGTTTGGAAGTTTAATGAAGTTGGATTGTAGGAGTTTCTTCAAGACCAACTCAATAGTTTCCCCTAAGGTCATGCATGTTTGTTTAGGTGTGTTTATGTGTTGGGGTGGCCTCTATGTTGTTGATTGTTTCGAACCACGTTAGTTGCTTGATCATGACTTGGTGTTGGATTATTTTTCATAGAGTGACTTTTATGATGAATGGTGGGGTGAACTTGATTAATCACTTTGGCATCAACTACCCCATCATTGGTGACATTCTTGTTTCTTAAATAGAATTTACCTTTGTCACTAGGAGCATTTTGGTTTTCCTTGAAGATTTTGGCTTGTCCTTTCATCACAAGGGCTTTCTCGATAAAGACACCTTTCTCAATGACATCCTCAAATGTGGTACAACACTAGATTTGAAGTTGAATCATTAATTCATTACAGATGTTTTCTATAAAAATAGGGACCAACTATTTTTATGGTATGTGACAAGGAAATTTGCTAGACATGTTTCACCATCTTTGAGAAAATGATGTAAGTGGTCCTCTCCTTCTTTTTGTTTGGTTGTGCACAATTTTGCTAAGGTTATTTCACTTTCAATGTTGTAGGAAAATTGTGTAATAAACTTGTCACCTAGTTCATTCGAAGTCTGTATTCTAGGAGGAAGGTGTGTGAACCATTCTAGAGCCTGCCTAGAAAGGCTATGCAGAAATAATCTCATCAAGTATGTAGGATCATAAGCAATGCCCATACATGCAGTGTTAAAGTCTCTTAGGTGTTCTATTGGATCTCCTTTCCACTTATACTTGTCAAATCTTGGAACATTGAAGTGTGGTGGGAAAGGTGGCATGTATATGCTCCTATCAAAGGGATAAGGACATAATTCCTCCATTGAGTATGTCTTCTTCATTGTACTCAATTGCATGTTTTCCATTTGTCATTGCATTATTTTCATTTGTTGCACTAAAGTTTCCATGGTCAATAATGGTATGTTTACTTGAGTTTACATGAGAGATTTGGTGTTGGTGTCGAGTGTGTTGAGATGGTTGCGTGACAAGTTTTAGTTTTGAAAATTGGCTGCAAGTGTTATGTTTCGATCGGTGTTTTATTGCAAAGGGTTTTGATTGCCTTGTTGATAGTGAGGTGTGAACATGGTATGGGTATTGGTATTATTTTGATGTTGTGGTATGAATTTTTTGTTTGGTGTTACAAGGTGTGCGCCCTTGGTCTCCTTGTGATGTGTAACACAATTCTTGGGTTCATGACATGGCTTAACCACCTCCCGTGGATTCATTAACTCTAGCAGTTGTATCAGGCATTAACGAGTCAATATTTTGGTGCAATGACAATCATCTATGTAACAATTGGTATCAGAGCCTGGGTCACAAGTTTAAACGCCTCGCTTGTGCTAGGGGGATTGTTGCAAGGTTTGTGCCTTCGTCTACTTGTGTTGTGCAACAAAAAGCTCAGATTTGTGATATGGATTAACCACCTCTCATGGATTCATTAACTTTGGTGGTTGTATCAAGCATTAATAGGTTGATCTTTTGGTGCAATGACAACTATCTATGCAACAATTGAAGTGACATGTCATTGTGATGGATGTTGGTTGGTGTGTTGGAATTGGGGTGTAAGGTTGATAATTGGAGTGACATGCTTTTTTGATGGGGGTTGGTTAGTGTTCACATTTGACCCAAAATACATGTTGATGTTTGGTGTAGTGTTGGTCATTTGGGTTGGCACTCTTGATGTGACAATATGGACCCTTCTTGTCTTGCGTGGGGCATTTTTATTTGTGGTGGTTGATGGTGCAGTGTTTTGAGTGTTTTTTCATACCAAATGGATTTGCAAAGGTCATACCCATGAAATTAGAGGATACACCAAATGGATTTCTAAATGTTGGATTTGGTCCTTGTGATGTTGCATGTGTTCTTTTGGTGCCAAATGTTGGAGTGGAGGGGATGTGCGCAGTTGTCACATTATATGTTACTCCCCCAAAAGGAAAACTATTGTGCATTTGTTGTGAGGATGATTGAACTTGTGAAAATATGTTTTGACCAAGACATTGAGTTTGCATTTGTGTTCTTCCCTCTATATTGTTGAAAGTTTCAAAACCAAAGGGAAGCTTAGCACCATTTTCAACAAGTGTGAGAAATAACTTATTAGGATTTGCATTGACTAGCTCTTCTACAACTCAGACTATCCTAGGATCTTGGGAAGCCACTTCAATCTCTTTAGGTGTTAAATGTTAGTTGAACTCTTTCAACGTGAAATTGTCAAACAGGTTTAGTGTTTCACCTTATGTTATTTGAGGTGTGTTCTATGTTAACCCAAAGTTCATGTTTCTAGTTGGATTAAAATAAGGGTCATATGAGGAGTCCATTTCCCTTTGTTTCCTTTGTGCCCTAGTCAAGACCATGTAAGACTTGTGACTTTTGGATGGTGAGAATTTTGGTATGTATTCAACTAAGGCGGAGATGCAAAATAAGGATGAAAATGGAGGATGGAAATGATGCTATACTATGTTTTTTGGATTTTTGGACCATAAGAATGAGAATGAAAACTATGACCAAATTTTTGACATGCAAGGGTGACAATGAGGTTAAGAATATGCTTGGGATGCAAAGTGCTAATGAGACTATGATTATGACTATGCTTGGAATGGGTATGCAACCTTAAATCCTAGAAGAGGATGCTAAGAATACTATGATGGACCAAAGTGACAATGATAAATGTCAAGACCTCAAGAAGATAGACCAAAATGATGATGATGATGATTGACCAAAGGTGAACCTAAACTAGGCACATGAGTTGTAGGCCCAACCTAAAGTTAAAATTGACAAGAGGTATGATAAGGTTAAGACACCTAGAAATGTGACTAATGATCTACCAAATATTATGACAAGCCTCCTATTCTCAAGACTCAAGAATGATGATAAGATGTGACTAAAATGTGGTAGATGTGAACTAGAACAATGTAAGATAACCTAAGGTGAGAGATGAAATGCTATGGGTGGACTGACTGAATTTGGACAAGTTTGTGATTTGAGTGTACAATTACAGTCTAGAAAGAAATTGAGGGTTGACTATACATATATTTCCCCAAAATTTTTGATCTTGATAGTTATGGTCTATCAAGCCACAAATGCAATGTAGAAAGCTAGTCAATTGCAATGTAGGACCGGTCAATTGTGGCAAATGGACAAATGTAGTTTTTTGGATTCCTAGGACTTTTGATAATTGTGGTGTTCTAGTAAACAATTGCAGTGTTCCACCTTTTCTAGGTTATTTTGATGTTTTCTAGGTTGTTTTCCATTTGTTGCAAGTTTGAAATTAATCATAAAACATAGCAAACACTTACAAAATAGATTTGGCTAATTTTGACTCTTTGAATTTTGGTAATCAACTAAGTTTGCAAGTTTTCTTCCACAAAAATCACTTGGCCTTGGTTCACAAATAATAAAGACAATCACAACCTAAGGAATAATAGTGTTTGTCTACCAAAGTGGGCTTTACCTAAATTTTTGAGGGGTGATTTTAAATCTTTGTCCAAGGAGTGGGTGAATAGGGTATACCACCTTAATACCCATGGCCTTGAAAGAGTGTAAAATCTAGCAAGAAACCTTACACCTCAACCATAGATAGATGTGGTAACTTTAGGGCATGATATGCATCCCTTGCACCACAATAGTAGATGACCAAAAAGTCTAGCTTCTAAATAACAAGGTTTTCTAGTTCAGTGAACACTAGAGGTATAATTCAAACATGAGACACTTAAGCCTCTAGCCAACATGACTATGATCATTTGTTCCAGGATAGTATTGACATGCAAGGTATAACATACCTAGATAGAGTTACTTTCTCCTTCACCCCTTTGTTATAGACCACTAAAAAAATGTGCTTTAAGGTTGTACCCCTTGAGTTATCCATTAGGATGTGTCTCAAAGGAAGCCCTCCTAAGAAAAGAAAATAGATTGCTATGTGTTTCTCTTACACCCAAGATCACATGAAGTGCAAGGGGAGAGGATACACACACACACTAATGAGATCAATTAATGACTCAATTTTTACAGGGTTTATCATGTATTTGTTGTTGATACTATAGAATTTGGCACTTGGTTATTGATATTCTCCATGTTATTTCCTTAGATTTATGAACCTTGGGCATAAACTTATCCTTGTGAATTTTGATAATATTAACATGCTATGTGAATTATCTATGTTAATTTTACATGTGGTTGAATGGATGTTACTTTTAGGTAATTATGGATATGCAATTATTTTGTGTGTGCTAATGTTATTATCCAAGTTTATATTAAGGTGTTGATATAAATGAAGCCTAAAAAGTAGAAGAAGATCCTACCAGTTGGTTGATTGTTAAGGAAATCAAAAGATGGCCATTAAGAGGTCAAAGGAGGGAAAACTCTCAATGGAGGGAAACTTCCAATGAAGGGAAATTCTTAGCTCATATGGAAGTTGTAACTACCTTTTAAATGATCATGTTTGTTAGTTGAGTGAATCTAGGAAGTGTTGTTGTGTTGGATCCTCATTGAGGCATGTGTGCCTTGACTAAATATGATACATGCATAACTTCCTACCTCTCTTTTCCATGTTTTCAATAAATGGCATCCTCCTATTATGATGGAGTCAACTGCCTTAGTAGTTAGGGTTAATTAGAAGTTTTTCCCTCTATAAATAATGGTCAGATGCCCCTTTTCACAAGGTTGGATGTTTTAAGATTGTACTTGCATTTCTAGTTTAAGTAATACAGTCATATTTATGATATGTTGTAATCATGTTTTCAAGGAATAAAATGATATTCTAATTTTTTCCATTTGAGTTAGCTTAGGGAAGACTCATTCAAGGGGGCCCACTTGGTGAGAATTCCACCCATTTAGTTTAAAAGTTAATTTTTTGTTCAATAACTAGTCTCGGTTTCAATATTTGTCTGTTCCCACAACCATTGGAACTCTGTTATGTGTTTGTTCCTATAGCCAAGGAAAACAGAGTAGTTTCATGTTTGTTTGCTGAGATTTATATTTCTATCATCCATTTCCAATCTAGTTGTTGATGCTCAGTGTAGTTGTTGATTCATACTTAGTGCTTATGTTAAGTTCTTTCTGGCATTTTATTTTCAATACTATTTCTTTTGTATTTTATGGATGATTTCCATGGAGTCCTAGTGCACATACAATGCTGACCAATTTCAAATTCATGTCCCTGGGTTGACAATGAAATGCACCTTCATGTTGAGTACGATAACTACTTAGTGTAGATGTCTAATCTCTAAGTCACAGTTCTAAGGGCTTAGTTATTGAACCATTAGAGGAGGCCAACATTTTTGGTGTCGTTGTCGAGGATAGTGTCAAACTATGAAGTTATTTGGAGAGATTTCTAGTTTCTTTCTTCATTTAGTATCTCTAAATTTTGTTCTTAGCATACCCTTCATTTGATAAAATTAATGATTTGATATTCTTTCACCAATTGTTTGTGTGAGTTGGTTGATACTGAGTTAATACTACATGCATAGAGGTAGGAGAAGAGATGCTCATGGGAGATTTATTCCTAATGACCCTAATCTTAATAACTAGCTAGTTGAGTTTCAAAATCTGCCAAGAGATGAAGAAGAAGAGGATGCACATCCTTTTTCTGATGCATTTCCCAATTTGACAAGTTCTAAAACTTCCTCTGAGGACCAAGTTGCCCAAAACCTAATTGAGAATCCATTTACTTTGGCATTCCATCAAGCAGATATGGCTCATGCAAATCCAAACAAACCCAACCAACCATCTTTTCCATTTCCTATCACTCATCAGAATGATGTTGATAATCTCAAGAACATCCCTGCTTCAGTTCTTCCTAAGTTCTATGGGCTTTTCATAGAAGACCAACACTTTATTATTTGAGTTTGATATCCTCTACAAAATCTATGACTATAATACTAATGCTCATAGGCTTAAGTTATTTCCTACCACATTGAAAGAAGTTTCATTAAGATGGTTTATGTGCTTAGGTAGGAATACTGTAGAGACATGGGATGATATGAAAACAAAGTTTCTTGAGAAGTAAAAATAATACTGTAGGGGCAGTGATATGAGAGCAGATGATATCTTCAGGATGTAGTAGAATGAAGATGAGAATTTGGAGGACTAGATTTCAAGGTTCTTGTTTTTTCTGCATAAATATCCACATCATGCACTCAATGAAGAGTCTCAAAAGTTTCTCTTTCTTAGAGGGATCAATGAGAGTTGCATTGGTGCAATGGACCTGATGGGAGGAGATAGCACCCAAGTTCCCTAGGATGATATTAAAAAGATATGTCAGAATTACTCTAGGGTAGCTCTAAAGAAAGGAAGAGGTTATCAATCCTCTATGGTTAAATCCTCCACCAATGGAGTCTCAAGGATGGAAATCACTCACTTGCTAGTAGATTTCAAGATATCATAAACAATATGGCTACTCAGCTAGACACTCTTCAAGAAAAGAAGAAACAAGAGGAGGTAGAGGCAATGCTGGCAGAATAATGTCCTCATTGCAGACAAAAGAAGAAGGAATACAAATGCACAATGGTAGCCAACATTGATAGCAAGAAAATTCCACCATAATTCAAGCTATTTTAGGTTTATGATGATCAAGTTTTCTTTATTTCACAAAGAAGACCATGGGCTCCAAGACAATGTATGCCACCAAATCCATTATCTTTTAGTGGACCTTATTTCAATTCCTATGCATTTGGTAATCAATGGAAACCCCCATACCCATCCAACTATGGAGGATATCCACCTCAACCTTGGAACCACCCTCCAAATACCTGGACCAATTACCAAAACTCTCCACCCTAGTGGAAACAATCCCAAGGTAATTGACAACAATTCCAAGGGAATTGGTAGCTACCTCCAAGAAACTAGCACCAGACATCCCAATGGAGGGGAGGACAATAATGGCCAAACCGGGCAACCAATTACATGAAGCCACCTCCACAACCTCAATAGCCTGCCATAATGCCCCTCCTACTAGCTCAATTTATAGCACACCTAGACCTACTCAGTTGCCAACTCAAGCCACACCTAACCCAAATAACAAACCACAACAACAACCAGTCTATTCTCTAGATCCTAAAAAAATTCTTGCATATGTTGTGAGTGTGAGTGACATTCATCTATGTTTAGGAACCACTTTTCCAACTCCTTCCACTCCTATCATTACCAAGCTTCATGTGGAAGAGGAGAATCATAATGCCCCTATTCAATCAAGTGTGCCTAAAAATTCTAAACCAGTTCAATGGTCTAATCAAGACCCACCATTTCCTCAAAGGTTAGAAGTTGTTAAACAAAAGGAAGAGAAGGAAGAAATAACCTTTAATATTCTAGATTAGTTGAAACACATATGTGTTGAGATACCTTTGCTCCAGGCCATAAAAGATGTCTCTATATATAGTAAAGCAATCAAGGAAGCATGTCTCAAAAATCTAGGGAGGAAAAAGAAAGACCCCACTATCGTTCATGTGGTGGGATAGTTGGCAAATATCATGCTTGGGAAAGTTATTTTTCCTAAATACACTAACCCAAGTAGTCTTGTGGTAGGAGTCATTATAAATGGAATCCAAGTAAAGAATATTCTAATTGACTTGGGAGCAACAATAAATGTGATGACTAAGGCTATCCTACAACAACTGAATGTTGTAAATATGAGACCTACTCCTACTATCGTACAACTTGTTGATATTTCCACTGTCAAACCAGATGGTATAGTAGAAGACCTTTTTGTAACTCTAGAATCTTGGAGCACCCAATAGATTTCATGGTCCTTTCCCCTAAAGCTACATTAGGAGGGTATTCCATTATTCGAGGTAGGCTGTGGTTAGCCACAACAGATGCTTACATTGGATGTTGGTCAGGAGACATGACTATTTCTTATGGGAGAATAAATAAAAATCTTGTTCTCTACCCTCTTGCTCAACCATCCCATGATATGGATAACCCCATATGGCCACATGTTGGAGAATAGGCTGAGGAAGTCAATTTAGTGGCACAACCCATGATGATAGGAATGAGTCCTTTTATGAAACTTTAGGAAGAAGATGAAGTATTGTCCCACATAATTCAAAACCATTGTGAGGTGCATGAAGAATCATCCACTCATGAATATGGTTAGCATTCTACTGAAGACACTTATGCCATCTTCTCCTGCACATGAACTTCCTATAGTAATAGATATGCTTCATACATTATTGCCACATGAACTAAAAATGCCAAGCATTAGTGAAACAACCATGATTGAGTTGACCACACAAGTACAAGTTTCAGAAGGAAAACATTTGAATATTAACAAGTTGAGTCAAGACCAACAATTTTCCATAAAAAACATATTGAAGATCCATCAACATGCATTTGCATAGGATTACCATGACATGAAAGGATTGAATCCCAAGATATGTACTCATATTATCTACATTAGAGATGATTGCACACTAGTACGTTAGCCACAAAGGAGAATCAACCTTGTATTGAGGGAGATTGTAAAAGGGGAATTACATAATTTATTGGATGCAAGATTTATCTACCCTATCTTAGACAGCCAATGGGTGTCCCCATTGGTAATTGTGCCTTAAAAGGGAGGTAAATGGAGAGTTTGTGTTGACTATAGAGAACTAAACTTGGCCACCAAAAAGGATCATTTTCCTCTTCATTTCATAGATCGAGTACTAGATTCACTTGTAGGTAAGCAATATTTTTCTTTCCTAGATGGATTTAGTGGTTATAATCAGATAGAAATTGCAATTGAAGATCAAGAGAAGAAAAATTTTACCTATCCTTAGGGGAATTATGCCTATTTATTACTTCCATTTGGTTTATGTAATGCACCTATAACCTTTCAAAGAACAATTATTTGTATATTTTCAGATATCTCACAGGATTGTATGGAGATCTACATGGATGATTTTACTACTTATGGTGTTGATTTTGTAGAAGCATTAGAAAATATAAGAAAAGGTTTGTAGAGATGTGGAGACCATAATCTGTCCCTGAACAATGAGAAATGCTTCATGATGATGCAAGAAGGAGAAGTCCTTGTCCATTATATCTCTCAAAAAGGAATTCAAGTAGACCCAACCAAGATTGAGGTGATTACCAATCTTCCTCTTCCTGCCAAGCAAAAAGATGTTAGAATCTTCCTGGGACATGCAAGATACTATAGGAACTTCATAAAAGATTTTAGTAAGATGGTAACAACAATGTACAATCTTCTAACTAAAGATGTTGAGTTCTAGTGGACAAAGGATTGTGACAAAGCATTCTTTGATTTAAAAGAAGCCTTAACCCATGCTCTTGTATTCAAAGGCCCTCATTGGGAAATCCCTTTCCATATTCACATAGATGCATTTGATTATGCTATAGGAGTTGTCTTGGGCCAAAAAGAGGGAGAAATTGAGAATTTAATCAACTTTTTTAGCAAGAACCTACAAGGAGATGAGTTTAATTACATACTGACAGAGAAAGAGATGTTGGTAGTCATTTATGCTCTTAATAAGTTCAAGAATTACATAATAGGATATCATATCTTTGTCCATATAGACCATGCAACCATAAGATACTTCATGAATAAGCCCTTGGTTTTAGGTAGGCTAGCAAGGTGGTTGTTGCTAATGCAGGAATTTGATATCATCATTGTTGACAAACTGAGTAAGGAAAATGTTGTAGCAGACTTTCTCTCCAGATTGACTACATAAGAGGACACTCAAGTCATTGATGACTCCTTCCCCAATGAACATTTTTTTTCCATCAGTGTGCACACACTTTAGTATGAAAATATAGCCAATTATCTGATTACAGGGAGAGTTCCCCCTAATTTCTCTCCAAAAGAGAGAAGAGTTCTTATTGAGAAAACTTTTCCTTTCTCATGGATTGTAGGATGTCTATTTTATATTGGACCAGATCGTGTGATGAGGAGATGTGTAAGGAAGGATAAAACATATGATAAACTACATTCATATCACAATGAACCCTATGGAGGGCACTTTGCAACTAAGAGGGCGACAATGAAGATTCTTAATATAGGATATTATTGGCCCACACTTCATAAGGATGTAGACAAGTATACTAGGAAGTGTGATAGATTTCAAAGGATGGGACAAGCAACTAAATCTGATGAGATGCCTCTATACCCTCAGGTAGTCATCACACAATTTGATAAATGGAGACTTGATTTTGTAGGTCCAGTTGATCCACCATCAAATGGAAAATCCTACATCTTGGTTTATATCGACTATGTGACCAAGTGGGTTGAGGTTAAAGCTATGAAACATGCCAAAAATAATAAAGTTGCAAAATTCCTCTATGAAGAAATCTTCACACGCTATGGGGTTCCTAGAGAGATAGTGACAGATCAAGGGGCTCAATTTACATCAACTCTTGTCACAACATTGGTCAATGAATATAATGTAAGGCATAGGAAATCTAACCCCTATCACCCTTAAATCCAATGATTAGTCTGAGGTGAAAAATAGAGAAATAGAGGCTATCTTGACCAAAATAGTGGTTATTCATATGAAATATTGGGAAAATAGGTTGCCAGAAGCTATCTAGGCTTATAGAACCACTTGGAAGACAACCACTAGTTTCACTTCTTTTGAATTATTGTATGGAAAAACAACCATGATTCCTATAGATTAAAAGCATAAAACTCTTAGAACTACACTAGATCATGGGATAGACATATCCAAGGAACAAAAGGAAAGAATCATGTAGCTGAACGCCTTGGACGAGATGAGAAATTCAACTCTTCATCATGTTGAGATAGTACAAATTCAGAGAATTAGATGGCATGAAAAATATATAAAGGAAAAGAAGTTCCAGCTAGGCGACTAGGCCCTCCTTTATGACTCCAGGTATTAAGACAATGTAGGAAAACTGTAAACCAAGTGGTTGGGACCATATGAAGTTGCAAAAGTCTTCTCCAATGTTGTTGTTCAACTCACAACCATTGACCCTACCAAATTCAAGCTCCTGGTCAACAATCACTGCCTCAGGTTATATCATAAACTAACTTCCAAACAAGAATTCATACAATAATTTATTCAACGCCAAACCTCCAAACTTCCTACAGCCGAAGGAAGTGAACCTAGTGTCCCTCCTTCTAGCTAGTCAAAGTATGCATGCAATCACAATAAAGATTTCCATTTTTGTGGGAATCCATTTCTCCATCAATAAATCCATCAGTCCATCCATCTCCATCCTTTTTCTCTCTTCCATAACTTCACCATCATTTCATTCCATCACCACTTCATTTAATTTCTCAATTGTACTTTTAAAGTAAATTGTACTTCCTTTCACATTTTTTGCAAATGACACTCCAAATTTTCAGGTGCATGCATAACAACTTGTTATATCTTAATTATCTTAAATGCATTTTTTTAATTATTGTATATTAATGTTGATATTTCATATAGTCCATATCTGTACTTTTCCCTATCACATCATAATTACATCCCAGCCTATGTGGACACATGCTCTAATTTAGGTTGGGGGGAGTGTGAACCCACATGTCCACATGTCATACATGTCAACAAATTTAAAATGAGCCAATTTGAAATAGTTCAAATGACAGCTTGCATGTGTGATATGACACTGAACTGCCACCATTTTTCATGATGATACCCCTCATTTATGTTTCTTTATTGCCTTAGTCATAGTCATAACGCCACCAAAAAGGTAAATTGAAGAGTTACATGGCATTGGTGTTAGCACTGAAGAAGATTTGCTTGAAGCAAAATAAATTGGGTTTTCAGAGAAAGATTGTAGGAAAGAAAATTTTGTAGAAGTATTTCCCTAATTTTGGGTAGAAACAATGGGAGGACAACTAATTAGAAATAAATCTACAATTCATGACGTGATACTGCAAGATGCACTCTCTCTGGTTGAATTCAGGAATTGTGGATGGTTGGATTACTTTCTAAAACTAGACAATTTCAATGAGGACATTGCTCTGGAATTTTCACAAACACTTTCTGATGGGAAGGAAATGGTAAAAGGGCTAGAAGTGATAGCCGCTGAGGAGAGAATTGATGAGGTAATGGGTTTTCCTGCTGAAGGAGAGCCATACCCGCTTCCAGGGATGTGAGGTTAGCTAGGGAAGAATTCACTGAACCTAATGACCCTTCACTTGTTGTAGATAAGCAAGGAACAAGGAGAACTTATTTTCCAAAAAAGTGGAAACAAGTTGTTGTCTACATTGTTAAATATATTACCTATGAGGATTGCCAATAATGCCTCCATTATGTGCATTTTAAGCTCCTAAACCATATGAGACATGGAAGAAGGATGAACGTACCCAATGTGATGTACAACCTCCTTGCAATCATGGAAACTGAAACACAAAAAGGTAGGGACAATTTTGTTTACCATCATTTTTTGATAAAATTGTTAGTAGAAAGATATTTGCAATAAGTGTCTAGTATGTCATGGGAAGAATTTGTGAATATTGATCAATTCATATTGGAAAATGTGAGTCATAGAGGTCATCCCCAAGCTCATAGGGTTAGTAGGGGTGTGAGGGTTGCTAAAATCACCCCTAGAGATTCAACCTTTGGAACAAACCCTAGCACAAACCCTCCTAAAACCGAATCAACAATAGAAATTGGCTCCTCTGAATCATAGTATTCAGATGAAGAAAGTTCATCCTCAACCCATAATGTCAATATTATCCCTAAAACTCCAATTCATACTAGGGCTTCCATTAGAAAAGAGGAATCACAAATGAGGGAGGAAGAAACTAGAAAAGGGAAGGTCAAGAAGCAAACATCAGAAAAAGTAACACCAAGCCCTATGAAATAGAAAGTTGATGACAGTGGTGTTGATGGTGCCAAGTTGACCCAAAACATGTAGGTAAGATAAAAGTGAAATATCTCACCTCTCCTGAAAAAGACAATCAACAATCAAACTGATCACCTCCCAAGGTCTTTGATGTTGGTTCACAACATTGTTGTTTCACGAAGTGGTCAATATGGTTGTAATGTTCAAGGGGCCCGCTAGTTTTGAGCTTCTGGATTGTTATAAGATCAAACATATATTTAAACCTACTTTAACCAGTGGTTTTAAAGAAACAAAAAAAGATAGATTAAAACTTTTAAATTGAAGAGAAATTTGATTCATCCAATTAATCAAAATTGTTACCTTCCAAGGAATTCCTAAACTAAAACTGCAGAATAAAATTAACTTGTAATTAATACACAATTTCATTCATTCATAGTGCAAACTTCAACAGTAGATTGCAAATCATCATTTAAACAAAACATAAGATAAAATTTCATTCCTTGAAAGCTTTCCAAATCAAATAATTAATCCAAGATAAATACCATTCTGTAGCACAATATGAAGTAGATTTAAATCTGGTTGCTTCTACTATTGGTGAAAAAGATAAAAAAATATTTACAAATCTAGCAAGATCACCAGTGTACAAAAAACCCATGTCTTTGAATTATCTCCATCTATACTATGAAAATTTGGAAGATACATCACCTCCTGCTGAACTTAACTCTTACTGTACTTCTGCTCTCGATTTTATCTACCTTCTAACCCTAACTTGCTAATTCTTAACCCAAAGAGAAGATAAAAAAAAGATATCTATCTATGTATCTGTCTCTATGTATATTGCTCTCGATAAAGAGGCGAAAACGTTATATATACATGCACACCAAAAAAAAGGTGTTGGCCCTATTTTAGGGTTTACAAAAATAAGTCAGTTTGTAGAAGATTCAGCGACAAAGGGGTTTAGAACAAAGTCAAGGATGCATTAAATGTGTACACTCTGCTCATGTCAGGAAAGATCTCTCTCGGGCATGGTCTTTAGATCTTTTAAAACCATCATCATTTACTCATAGCCTTCACGTCCTCCATTAAGACTCCACGCGTTTCATTCTCAACCTCAAAAACCACTCCCACAAAGCTACTTTGAATGTTCTAGGGGTATCTCCATTCATGTCCACCTACTCTTGCCAATGAACGTTGTTGGAAAATGTGTCTCAAACTTATTGATGTGAAACCTCTGAAAAAGAAAAGTTGGTGTGACATTATTTTTGTTTGGCCAACTAGCAGCTATGTAACCTTGTAGAATGCTCATGTTGCCAAGACCTTGTTGCTGTCTTACTGACTGGAGTTATCGCTGAGACTTTTCTGTCATTGCGAGTTTTCCTACCTCTCTTCGCCCAGGGTGATCTCTTGCTGACGGTTTGGAGTCGGGGAGAAATGTGAACTTTCGAAATGACTCATCCCGATAGTGTATGTCTCGCTGACAGTTATTCACAAGGATGTCTTCGGTGAGACTCTTGGTGATAGGTAGCATCAGGTAGAGATGTGACCTTTAGAGACTCTTAGCAACTGAGGATCTCTCACCGATGGTTTAACACTTCGGTGTGACCTAAAGGCTCATTAGAAGTCATAGCAATTGTTGAAGTCTCGCTGACGGTAGGAGATTTTGATGTGATATGGAGGGTTGCTAAGACCTTGTTCTGACTTGTTGGTCTAGTCGATGGATATGTTCGTGTTGGGTGTAGGGGAGACTCTTGCCGATAGTCTGGTCAGAGTGATATCTACTGTCGGGTGTTTTTCGCTATGATCTCTTGCTAATGGCTGTTGGTCTTGTCGATAGGTGTATTGACATCGATAAGACTTAAGGGCTCTATATGACTCATAGCGAATGCAATAGTCTTATCGATAAGTCTGATATGGACTTCGGTGAGATTTCTCGCCGATCTTGCCGATAGCAATTATCTAGGCGATGGTCTTGGATATTGGTATGACTCCTACAGCTCGTTATGACCTCTTGCTGACAATTGTAAGTTATGTCGATAGCATCAGTGGAGCATTGTAGCATTGGGGAGACATGACTAGTATCTCACCGACATGCGATTTTGCTTGAATGACTTCTGACCATTTGAAGATCCTAAGTGATATGTGTTCGACCAAACAGAGGAAGTTGAAGGTGAACCATTGGCAGTTAGACTATTGCGGCCGTTCCTAAGCTTTCCTTATAGCCTGGAACCTTCGCGGGTTGACTTCCTTGAGAAACAACATCAAATGCTCTCGACATGCTTTAACCCTGCAAAACAATGCCTTCATTAGTCCTCTAAAGCATAGAAAAAATATTCTTCATCTTACCCTTCATAAATCTTTCATTCCCACATTTATCAAAAAGAAACTCAACTTTGGTAGAGGCGGAACCAGAATGAAATTAGAACCAAGACCAAAGTCAGAACAAGAACAAAACATGGAAATAACCAACATTTCCAAGTTCAACCCACATTCTGGCTCCGCGTCCGCAAAAAGAAAAGAAATCGGGGACCAGAATAGGGTGGAGGCAGAGTCGGAACCGAAATGGGGAAACTGAAACTTTACCAAAAACCAAATCCCAAATCCATTCCAAACCCAGCCCCACAAAAGAGACCAAACACAAGGAACAAACATGTAAACAAACGCAAATGGGATCGAAGCAAAAACCGATCCCAGGTGAACCACAATGGGGGTGGGAGCGGAACAAAATTAGACACTGAAACTTTCTCCAAATTCTAGGTTCGGATCCCATCTCGACTCCACCTATGACAACACACATAAATGATGAAAAAGGAAAAAGGAAGGGAAGAAAACACACCACGACCAAATGATCGGAACAAAAGGAAAAACAAAAGAGTTCAGAAGAACCGTGACTCGAACGAAACCAAAACCTGAAACTTCAAAAAAGTTCCAAAGTTCGATTTTAGTCCACGTCTTGCTTCCACCAAAATAAACAAAGAACAAGTGCATATGGGTAGAACCGAAAATGACAAACGTAGATGGGAGCGGAGACAAAACGACAATGGAACTACACAAAGTTCAAAGTTCCATTTCAGTTCTGGATCTAGTCCTGACCAAAGAGAAAAGAATAACATAAGAATAAGGGAAGCAGGACCAAAGCGAATAGCAGACACGGCCCAAACAAAAAAGAGAGGAAGAACAAGAGTGAAGACGGAGTCGGGACAGGAATGCAAAAATGGAAATTTAAAAATTCCTGTGAGTTCAAATCCTAGTTCCTCTCTTACGCGAGAAAACAAATAGAACACAAGGAAAATGACCAACAAACAGGAGAATGACCAACCCAAATGTTAGTCGAAAAAAACCAACAAAACAAAGAAACAACAAAAGAGAAGGGAAAAGTCAGAGTCGGGACAAGATCTGAATTAGAAACCGTGAAAGAGTTTCATGTTTAGATTTGGTTCTGGGCCCGCCTCCGACAGAAAAAATGACAAACTTAGGAGCAAAACAAAGAACTCCTAAGACCCAACCAAACAACCAAAGGTGACCAAAACAAAATAAAATGGGGGACCCATTTTAATCAAGTTCAAAATGGAGTAGTTATGCAAGGCATAGAAATTGGCGACTTGGCTAGGAAAATGGTTCAACCATTTTCAAGAAACTAAAGGATTCAGTCACCGAGAACTCCTGGTTTATGGATATCACAACTCCAGTTGGGTCAATTTTAACAACCAAGGTTGAGCTAGAATCTCAAATGTAAATCAACTGGCTACCCCTGAATCTATGTGTGTGCTTAACTATGCATCACCCTTTTACAAATTTTTCCTCATATTTTGAACAATAATGTGCAAGATTTGAACTACATGAGTTGATTCCCTTTAGTTGTTGTGCAATGATATCCTAGGCATTGCTTTGCTGCCAGTCAAGTGTCCATAGCTCCGACGGAGATACCTTTAGTTTTCTCACAACATTGCTCTACTGCTAGTCAGACATCCATAGCCTCGATAGAGATACTAAAATCACCCATTCATATTGAGTTTTATTTTCTTAGATAGTTCTCTCTTTTTTCTTTTCTCTTGGAGTTTCAGATATTTCATTCAATTCTTTCTCAATATGTCAGATTTCTGACATCTGTTCTGGGTTGAAAACTACCATGGACCTCATAACAACATTTGGGGAATCAGATTTTTCACTCAAATCTTGCAACACCATCACCCTAAGATAAATGTACCATTACAAAAGTAGATGTTTCTATTGATTTGTGGTAGATTCAGTCGTAGTTAATGAGTATTGTTTACTTTGCACCTTGTTTTCAAGACTTTCCACAACTCTTATTGATAATGGACATAAAACAATGAATTTAGGACAAAATCATCTAATCAAAAAACCTGAAAAATATCTAAACTAACCTCTCTCCAGGAAACCAATGTATACTTCAGATAACAACCCCCTTACAACTGCATAAAATGAAGGTTCCCACAAAGAAAAACAGAGGAACAACAAGCAAAAGAACAAAAGAAAACACAAACAAGGAAAACAACAAAACTATTTACAAAAAAACAACCCAACAAAAATACAAGATCCTTCACAGCCCAAAGTATTGTTTGAGAAACTATCCATTCACTGGCAATGGAATAGGTTCTCTCGTTAAACCACTTAGCCATAAAGCATTTTCTCCTAGGATTTCAACGATTTGATAGGGACCCAACTAGAGCTTATCAAACTTCTGGTGATCGCCTTTCTTTTCGTTAGCCTTATCCCATAGCAGCACAAGGTCTGATATTCTAAAAGCCTTGATTTTGGCTCTTTTTTCAAACCAACGTTTGACAAAAACTTGGTGTCTAAAGAATTGTTGCAAGGCAAAATCTCTCTGCTCTTCTAATTTCAACAAGCCAGCTAACCTTACTTCAATCCTATCATCACTAGAGTAAAATTCCTACATAAAATTAAGGATAGGTATTTGCAAGTGAATAGGGAACACAAGCTCTTGGCCATATACTAGCTTAAATGGTGAAATCTTTAAAGCAACCTTGATCCTAGTCCTATCTGCCCATAAAGAAAATCTTAACTAGGTATGCCAGTCCCTAGGATTGTTCTCTAATAGTTCTTTTATTACTCCTAGGAGATTCTTATTAGTTGGTTCTACAACTCCATTTCCTTGTGGGTAATAGTTTGAAGAATACTTTAAAATAATTTTATAATCATAAGCCCATGATATAAACTTGACAGAAGAAAAGGCAGGGCCATTGTCACTTACTAGTGCAAAGGGTACTCCAAACCTAGTTGTGATGCATTCGGTGAGGAACTTGATTACTACCTTCATTGTGTTGTTCTTGCAAGGTATAGCCTTGGTCCATCTCGTGTAGTAATCTGTGGCAGTCAAAATGAATTTGCGTCCTGTAGAAGAATTTGGGTTAATTACCCCAACAAAATCCAGTGCCCATTGGGCAAATGGCCTTACCTCATATATTGGTTGTAGAGGAATTGTTGAATTAGGCTCCTTTGATGTAGAAGTCTGACATGTATGACATGTCCAAATGTGTTGATGGGAATCCTTGAACACACATGGCCAATAATAACTAGATTTGAGGATCTGATGTGCTAACGAATCTGTAGAACCATGACTTGTGTCATGTTTCCCATAAAATTCAACAATTGCATGCTTAGCCTCTTGTTGATCAAGGCATAGTAGGTAAATTCCCTCAAAGTTCTTCCTGTATAACAATCCTCCTTTGAGCATATAATGGGAGCTTTTCATTCTCAGTACTCTCCTCTGAGTTGTATTCATTCCCTTTGGGCACCAATTTTTTATCATGAAAAAAATAATATCGGCATATCAAGGGTCATTGGAAAAGGACTGTGTTGTGTATTGCTGAGAAATAATGTTCTCACTATCATCCGCCATTGATTTAGATAGGCCTTGACCTTGAAAAATTTTCATAGGGAGAATCTCCAGATTAAACTCCTACAAAATAGCCATCCATTTCCCCCTTTGTTCCCCCAACTCGCTCTGCATAAGTAGGGACTTCACAACAACATCAGGAACCACAACAATAATTTGACTTCGAAGGATATAATGCCTGAACTTCTTGAAAACCCTAACCAACGCAAAATATTGTTTCTCAAGAGGTGGGTACTTGACTTCAACATTCTTAAACGGGGAACTCATGAAGGCAATTGGCCTCTCATCCCCCTCCTCTCTTCATTGAGTTAGGACAACAACACATGAGTGTTCAAAGGAAAAAGAATAAATATAAAATGGCTTCAAGTAGTCAAGGTTGGTGAGTACTGGCGCTTCCAAAATGGATTGCTTGAATTGAGAAAAAGCAACCTTTGCCTCATTACTCCATTCTATTCTAGCATCTTTCTTCATCATTTCATTCAAAGGCTTAAAAATTTCTGCAAAACCTGTGATAAACTTTCTCACAAAGTTGATCTTTCCAAATAAAGATCTCACCTCTTTCTTACTTCTTGGCATGGTTAACTTTAAAATAGACTCAACTAGGTCTGGATCTATTGATATCCCTCTTTTCGAGATTATGTGTCACAAAATCTTCCCTTCAAAAACCCCGAACACACACTTTTTAGGATTCAGAGAGACACCATATTAGATACATCTTTCAAGAACCTTAGCCAAGTCTACAACATGGTTTAGTCTATCTTTAGAGAATACTGTCAGGTCATCCATATAAACGATGATGCATTTACCAATAAAATCTTTGAATGATACGTCCATGGCACGCTAAAAGTTTGCTCCAACATTTATCAAACCAAATGGCATCCTCTTGTAAGCAAATGTTCCCCACTTAGTAGTGAAGGTTGTCTTTATTCTGTCTTCATAATTAACGATCACCTGATTGTACCCAAAATGGCCATCTAGGAATGACATCATCTGAGACCCGTTGACAGTTTGCAAGACTTCGTCCAAAGAAGGGAGTGGGTAGTTGCATTTTTTTGAAGCTCTATTCAGATTCCTGAAGTCTACACATAACCTGATCTCTCCATTATTCTTACGAACTGGAACCAAGTTAGCCACCCATGTTGAATGTTGTACATGGAAGATTATTCTTGCAGAAAGCAATTTCTGAACTTCCTTAAAGATCAGTGGTTCAATCAGGGCATTAAAAGGACATTGTTTCTTCCAAAATGGTCTAGCTTCAGGCTTAAGAGGGATAGTGTGAGTTATCATAGAAGCATCAAATGTTTTTAGATCTTCATACCCCCAAGCTATTGCAACAATATCCTTCTTTAGTGACCTTAGTATATCTATCCTTCTTTAGTGACCTTAGTATATCTTTTCTAATTGTTTCAGGGTAGGCCTTCCCTATGTAAACATTTCTTTTAGGGCCAGAATCAGCTAAGTTAACAGTTTCATATTCACCTCCTTTATCTTCGGTTGATACCCTTTTCTCGATCCCTTGGGTTTGAATCAAAAATTCTTTCTAAGGCCACCATTCACTTGGGAATGCTATTACCTTTTAAATTGAGGACCCCTTCTATATCATAGTATTTGGGGTCCCCATCTCCTTGATCCCTATTAGACTCATCGATGATCTGTCCTTCAAAAACATCTAAGCTTGCTAGAAAAGCAAGGATATGTTGATCATCATCAAAGACTTGAAATTTCTTGGCATTATTAGGAACAGCCGGTGTGGATATCAACTCTATTGAGAATCTCTTAAGCTTGGAGCCTTGCATGGGTTCTAGGGTGCTTGCGGAAATAGCTAATGAAACAGCTATTTTATTCTCCTCTCTAGGAATTAAACTAATCCCAAAAGCATCAAATTCTTCAATCAAGTTCCATACCCGATTTCTATAAGTTGCCATCCTTTTATTGTGACATGTGTATTGGCTACATACTTGCTTGATAATCACTTCTGAATCTCCTTTAACCACCAAGGCATTGACCTTTTTCTAATGTGCAAACATCAGTCCCTGAGCTAATGCTTCATATTCTGCTCTGTTGTTAGTGCATCTAACTGCAACCTGGAAGAGGCAAAAAATGTTTTCCCTTTCGGGCTGGTTAACTCAATTCTAGCATCACGCCTTGTTTTGGATTTGGATCCATCAAACGTGAGGGTCCATAGTTGATCATGAGCTGAGGTTGATTCCTTTGAGGTTATTGTGGGTGTTTAGATAAGATGAACCATAGGTGGGGTCACTTGATCTTTTGCATCAAATATTGGGAATGGGTGTTTAATAGGCTCACCAGGTGCAATTTTTGATTCCTAGTCAAATACATCATGTAATCCTAGGATATCTTTCTGACAATCACTTGTATCTTTGATTAATCCCTTGGGTTTTGGTGTACTTGTGAGTGCAGGTGTATCAAACAAGCCTTGGGGTTGTTCATCGTGACTACGTTGGTCCAGTATTATGACCGGGGTAGGTTTAGTTTGAGGGACTCCCTCTGAAGGTATATTATCCCTGTTTAACATTATTGCATTTTTGGAGAAGTGGTCTGAAGTAGCCTCAAGGTGACTTGGGTGGGTCTCTTTGGCTTAGGAAACATGATTTAAAACACCAATATAGGGTTGGCAGGTTAGTTCCGAATGATCTTGGTAGTGTACCCTGCACCAATTAGGGAGTAGAAGACTCCACAAATCAATATCTTCCCCTAAGATCAGCTGATCCTGTTGCAACTTCCTGATCAATACCTGTTGGTTTACATTAATAAATGGATCAGAGAATTTTTACATTGACAAATCATCAGAATCAAGAATCGAAAAGGTCAAAATTTCCTCTCTTTTATAAACCCCTATCTCGGTTTCAAAATAAGCTACCTCGTTGGGACAATTATACTCAGTGATGATATGTTTAAGGCGAGGTTACTTTCAATCCTAATTTGCATAGGCATTCCCCTCCATGGTAGCCACATGTGTGAAAATTCGAGGGAGAGGTATCCCCCTATACTCTTCATTAAATCTCTGCTCAATAACATACCATAAGTCTTGGGAATGTCTGCTACTTGAATATCCATATTGGTTAAAATCCTAGGGTCAGACCCTACTTGCACATGTATATTTCTCAATTCTCCAACTATATTAACCTCTGTTTTATCAAGTTGGATGACCTTCTTGTTTGTTTGGACAAGGTTCAATCCCAATTTCTTGTATACAAAAAATGACATCACATTGCTAGAATCCCCTGAATCTAGTAGAAAATTATGTAGATTCTTCACATAGATTCTCAAACTTAAAAGAAATGGTGGGGTACCTCCCCTGCTTTTGTACAAAGTTGCGTTCATGTTTGCAGCGGGTGCCACCTTGGTTTTCCCTTTTGGTTTATCAGCTTCTTCCAAAGCTTTCAACACTATCTCTCGTTGGGAAGGGCACCACCTTAGGATGTCAAAGTATGATAAAGAGGTTTTATATTTTTGCATCTCATAAACAATATCAAATTCTATGTTATAGATTGCATTACATTTGAAAACACCAGATGAATTACCTTTGTTATGGGAGTTAGGCAAACCCCTTGGTGGAGGAGGGTTGTTATCAGCACCTTGATTCAGAGGCACCATATGGTTAGGTGGTGCTGATGTAGTGAAAAGACGCTTATTCTGATTTCTTAAAAAGTGTCCTCCCTTTGTCTGAAAGGCTTGGGCATCATACACATCTTCCTCTAGTTCATTCTCATTCTACATTGGGAATGAAGGTTCTTCTTCAAATAGGTCATAAGTCATAGTTGTATCCACTGAGCCACCTCCTTTGTTTGAATTCCCTTGGAACATTTGGGCATCTTCCTATGCCATCTTCACGACCTTCTCCATTTTAGTGCAATTTACCTCAGAATGATCAGTTGCAGTATCATGCAACCTACACCAGTTAGTCTTGAAATTGAGGTCAACCACATTCGCAACATGTGGCCTGTCTTCATTAGCTTGATAATTGTGAGGAACCCCACTGTTATTTGGCCCTGTATTCCATTGTCAGTTGTTATTGGGCCTCTGGTTATATCCTCTATTTTTATTTTGATAACCTTGGTTAGGGAATTTTTGGCCTTGATAATTCATCTGGTTGTGATTGTAGTTGTTCAGATAATTACCACAATTTTTATTACTTTGATTAGGTTAATTACCTTGGTTCTAAGAGGGGTTTAGTTTAAGCTGAGCCATATCATTTGTAACTTGAGACAATTTTTTCTTTAAAGTCTCTACCTTGTTTATGAGTTGAACTGTCTTTTCACTCTCAACACTCTTAGCAACAGGTGGTTGACTGGTGGGATTTGGTATTCTAGCTTGGTTATGATGACCATGTGGATTGTGATGAACCTATGATTGTTGAAAGAAGTTAGGAGCTTCGTTGGAAAATAATGGAATAGGAGATTGAGTCTGCAACTCAAATATAGGTCCATAATGGGAAGGAGACATCCCTGGGACAATATTGAATAAAGGGGTTGGGTTAGGCATCCGATACCCCATTGAAGGAAAACCTCCTCCCAAATTCCCTTGTTGAGAGCTAGTTTGTTGTTGCAACTTGATGGCTAGAAGATAAACTTTAGACAGAGAATCAATATCTTCCGGCTGATAAGTCCTCTATAGGAACAGGCCAAGAAAAGGGTCTATAACTCTAAAATATGCCTGAATGGAACTATTCTTAGCAACTAGATAGGGGTCCTGTAGTCTCCTATACATTCATTGAAACCTGGTATTAAATAAGGGCAAGGATTCACATGGATCCTTTCTAATGGTAGAAAATTGGTGGAACAAAATGACTAGATCCACATAAAATTTGAACTGATTGATGAAAGCATTCTCCAGGTCTGTCCAACTCTGAATAGAACCTTGTGGAAGATTTAGGTACCAGTTGTATGCCATATCCCCTAAGGAATAAGGGAACAACCTACAAACCACATCATGGTGAGCTATCTGGGCTCTGGTACAAGCGTCCTTAAAAGCTTGTATGTGTTCTTCAACACTCCTTAATTCACCATTAATGTATTTGGGAATGAATCTCTTAGGATTCTTAGGCATATCATGAAAGCCTCCAAGAATAGTCCCCAATGGAGAGGGATTATTCATAAAAAATTCCATTGGTGGTGGTGGTGGGGGTTGAGCCAGCTGTTGGATGGGCTGAACTAGTTGTACTAGCACTTGAGATGGATTTGGTGGTGGATTGAGAGGTATCCACTGGGGTATTGGTGAAAAGCCTAGTGGAGTGAGTGGAGATGACAAGGGTGGTATAATGGTTTCCCCAGTCTTGTGAATCTTGTGTCTTGTTGGGGTCTTGAGTTCTACTAAAGGTGGTGAGTTGTCAGTTGATTGAAGAACTCTATGGGACCTTTTGTTGATGTGTTTTTTATGCACCTCTCAACATAGGTAGTGCGTAGATGCACTACCTCTCTTGAAAGACAATTTTCCACAATTAGATTGCAGAACACTATTCCAAGGTCTGTAATGTTAGGTCTTGACAGTGCTTGGAATATCTCAGTTGTTTGATGTGATTTGCTGGAATCACTAGGCGGACTTATAGATGGGTTACAAAGTGGAAAAGTTGGATCTTGAAATGGAGTTCTTAAGATGGGAGAGTTGTTATGCATTTGCTGTAGGTTCAAACAGTAGTCTTGAACTCCATTTTGCCATTGGATTTAGCTTTACAATGTGCAATGAACCTTAGCATAGGTTACTCATTAAATAAAATGAAAAAAGAGCAGGGAAGAGAGGAGGTTCCTAGATCTGCAACTAATTGTGAACAGTGATGATGGAGTTCCTGCAATGGTCAGCTTCTTGGGAACAATATTCCACTTAACCAGAGATCTCACAGTCTCATGGAATTTGTGCTATCTTCTAAGGTCTGCAAATGTTTCGTCTTTCATTCACCATGTACATGCATGAACAAAGATAAAAGTTTTAGAGCAGCTTTGAATTCAAGCCCAGACTAACTTTACACAGCTATCTACCATCAGCAGACAACAAAAAGTATGGACTAAGAAGTCATCTACACAGCAGGAATTTTCATGATCACAGGACAACATTCCTAAAATCTACCAAAGCAAGAAAACAGTTAACTAGAACAACAATAAAACCTAAGTTAAACATCTAACAATGGATATTGAATCAAGCAACATGTGAGAAACTCAGAAAATGCACCAAGTCAATGTCTTTTCCTTATAAATTTCTGCAGCATGTATTTACAACAACTCAACCCCCTTTGCAAATGAGAGGAGAGCCCTATTTATAGTGACCAAAAAATTAAATGAATGGCCAAGATTAATTCTCATTGTGTGGCCAAGATTCATTACAAAATAGTGTTTCACCTACCCCCAATATATCACAATTTAAAATTACATTTTTTTCATTTTCCCTATTTTGTCCTCTAGTGACGGCACTGTAGCACTTCGTCTTTTAGCTGATTTCTCTTTTACTGTAGCTACTCTTTGGGGAGCTCTTTATCATCAAGAGGGCTGTCCTCCTGCTTCTTGGATGCTGCATATTCCATGAACTTGAGGATGACCGCTCGGAGCTTGTCCACTTCAATAATCTCATACCTTAACACTTGGTAGCTCCATTCCTTCGCGTTATCCTCTAGCCTTTTCCACTCCTCATCATACTTTGCACCCTGGTCTCTGAATAGCTCTGATTGGTCAAATGCACGGGCAGAAAAACTCATAAATTCCACCGTGATTTCACTAGACATCCTGTCCTCCATCTTCTTTTGGAAGTAGGGCTTTACCTTTTCTGGATCCATTTGTACTGCGGGCATATCATATTATGTCATCATCTTGAGATAATGAGTGCATTCTGCCCTGATTTCCTTTATCCATTCTATATCTGAATCCACCTTGCTCATTATCTGATCCAACCTTTCCTTCCTATTGCCAAAGTCCCACCGCCATACATCCATCAGCCAGTGGTCATCCTTCTTAAACGCAAGCTCCTCTTCCCATGTGGCTTCTAGCAATTGAAGGATAGCCTCGACCTTTGGAAAGTTGGAGTTGTATGCTGCAGGGAAATCGGTGCATAGCCTCTTGGTGCCCTCCACGGATTGCTCCAGGTCCAAGAACTTGTTGGTTTTCTGAATAACCTGGCCAATTCCCATGTTTCCAATGTATAAGACTCGTCAGAACCAATCCTCTGTCATCTTCACCAAGTTCTTTGTTCTTTCCATCTTGTCAATCTATTCCTTGGACAATAGCTGGGGTGCAGTTGCGGATGTGGTAGGCAGGTTATCCATCGATGACCACTGCTGAATGTAATTTGTTAAAGCAGCTACCTGTGCTTTGAGCTCATCTTTTGAAATCTTATCCAACCTTATCAAATGTACCATTGTGGCCACTGACTCCTCAAGATGCCCACCTTCTGTTCTCTGGTGGCAGTTCCCAAGTCGATGGTGGAGATGTTGTAAGTTGTCCCTTCTTGACTGACCACAGGCATGGCTACTTGCACAGCTCAAGACCCAGAAGCATCCATCATTACCTTGGATTGGATCTTAAGTTTCTTTTCCTTCTTTGTTGTGATTTGAGATCAGGCTAAGATAGCCTCCAGCCTCGCCCTTGGGTCTTTAGTATATGGGTCTTTCTTTTGAGCCACTTTTCCAACCATTCTGGTACGACAGATTTTCCCTTAGGTGAATCATGGTCACCCTCCCCCCTCTTGGTCAAGGCCAAGGTTTTCACTCTTATCTTCTGGGGACTTTTCTTTTCTCTTGGAAACATCTCCTTCTTCATCGAAGTCTTGGATGAACACAATGTGCTTAATAGGAGGCTTGGCCAACGACTGCTGTAGGGGACTTTCTTTCTTTTCCACTTCCTCCCCTTTCTTTCCTTTAACTTGTTTAACCTCGTGCACATGTTCTTTGAATTGCTCGATCTCGAGGCTCTTGACAGCTTGGGCTTCTCCCTCAGTTTTGTCTTCTTTCCATTCGTTCTTCTTCTTCACGAAGTGGCCTTTCTACCTCTAATTTGGTGGCTTTTGGCTTCCGGGCCAGTTCTTCTTCAAGATCATCATCAAAGGCTTGCACGATTACCTTTGCACCAATGCTATCTTCCTCGCCCCCACTCTCCGAGGAACTAGTTCCCTCCTCCTCGTAGGCAACCTTGTCAATAATGCGATGTTCATACTCTGGGTGCTCGTGATATTCATCGGCCTCCTCCACAAAGGGCTTTGAGGCCTTTTTTTCTCGCTCTTCCCACTCCTTGGAAATTAGCATAGTGGCTTCCATGGTAGGCGGCCCTGTCAGAGGCTGTGAAGGTTGGGTAGTGGCGAGGACCTGAGCCAAGGCTGCTTGAAGCATAGGATCCATGAGGATCTAAGAGAGCTCGAAAGGGATATTCTGCATGTGCTTCGAGAAGGCCTTAGGCAAGGTGGGAGCGGGCATTGGTGCAGCCACCGTAGGTAATGGGAGTGATGTAGTGGGTGACATGGCAACAGAGGAAGGAGGCATTGTCAAGGTGGAAGAAGAGTCAATTAAAATCACAGGCTAACTTGGGGGCAAAGAGGCAAGATGGACAGAGATCTCCACCGCTGGTGGGGAAGCGGCGACCATAGCTAGGGAGGTAGGTGGTGCGATAGTCAGGGTAGGAAGAGCCAAGACAGGCTTGATTTGATCAGTACCTTCCACTTCTTCTTACGTCAAGAGCTATTCCATCGTACCCCCTATTTGCTTAAGTATTTTGGAGGGTGAGCCCCCCGAATCCTTCCTTGCATAAACCTTGGGGTCAAGAGACTACTTCGTTTCCATTTCCTTCCTCTTCTTAGACCTGGTAATTGGGGAAGACTTGGATGTCCCGCCCATTGAAATGGTGGTGGTAGCGTTGTTTGTGGCACTTGGCTCACTCTTGAGCCCTTCGTACATTAGGACCACCCCTTGTTGTTTTAATTGGGCCATTTGTTCATCAACCCACTCCTTGGTACGGGCCAAGATTGGCTTGGTTATGGTGTCGAGGTCATCGACCTCTTCCTCATCCTAGTCTATTGTTGGTATTGGCAGATTGGCAACTGCAGGGTACCTGGGGTGCATTATGGTGGCCTCGTCTTCCTCGACCTAGTTTGGTATGGGGAATGGCTGCACCCTCCTTACAAACTATGCAATCATTCACATATAGTGCCTTGCACATACTTCTTTATCATCTTGGCAATCTCCCCAAAAGTCTTCAATGTGGTGGAGATGAGCGAATCCCGACCCTAGCGCCTTTCTTACGTGACCATGTGGGTCTATCCGTGGGCGAGCAGTGTGTAGGTAGAAATGGTAATATTTTAGTTCTTTCTCAGAGTTACCAACACACTAGGAAGTTTGTAGCTTATACATGCCCTGGCTGAGAGTCATGGGATAAGATATCCCTGCTATGTGTTTGTTACTGAAGATCTCCTGTATGTGTTGGAGTTGCCGAGAAAGCTCCAGTAAGATGATTCGGTCGTTGGGGTATTGAGGCAGCCTGTTTGGTCTTTTGGTGAAGCCTTGGGCACAGATGTATGTGAACTTTGGGTATTGGATGAAGAGAAAGGCATATTGCTTCAATAATGCCTGAGCACTGTGAGAAACCCTCCTTTCGAAATCCCCGACAATCATTCTGACAATATGGCCAATGAAGGCATCATTCACTCTGTAATACTCCCCCTTGAAGTTTCTATACTGGAGTTGGGGGTATCTATCATAGACCTTGAGTTTCCGACCCTGCTCCTAATCGGGTGCCACAAATAAACTGTTGTATTGCCTCCGGTTTGCCAAGGAGTACACGAGGTATGAAGTCATATAGAATTTGGAGCTTTTCTTTATGTTGAGGACTGCTTATGAAAGCAGTTGCTAATTATACCTCCCTAATCGAATGAGGTCTTTGTTGTAACATCATCATTACCCCGAAGGATCTACTTGATGAAGTACACCATCCATTCCTGAAAGAAGGCAGCTGTAGGGAGGCCCATCACCCTCCTTAGCATCATGACCAAGTCATGGTAATCTTCGTGGAAGTCACTGCGGAAGAGTTTGTGAGGAACCTTCGCAGCACTGCCCTGCTTTTCCTTAAGCCAATGCTGATTTATTGACCTTTTACACTCTGCCAGATTATCATCCCATGTTGCCTAACATTCTTCAATGGTGGGTGTTTCCATTTCTTGAAAAGTAGGGATGTGGAAAGTTTCTATGATTCCTTTAGTCGATATGTCGACGAGAATGTTACCATCCTTGTTGATAATTGTTCTTGTACCTGATTGATATGCCTGCCGACAGGCCATGACGAGCTTCGGGGCTACAAGAGATGGAGGGAAGCCAACTACCTTTTCTATTCTGCTCTGCCTTATTAGCCTTGCATTCTTGGTCGTTGGATTGACCCTGACCCTTTGCATGAATTCATCAATATCGACATGGCCGATATTGGTATCTATGATCTCCTTCCAATCCGTGGTAACCTTTGAGTGGACTGGCTCACCCTGGAATTGGTATTTCATTTGGTCCTTGTCCTCTTTCCCTTGAGGAGTCTTGCTTGACTTCTTTCCCTTATCCTTTTCGACGGCCGCTCCTGAAGGTCCCGCACCTGATTCCATATATTCTGCAAGCAAAAGCGTAGTGAGTGCAAGTGATCACGAAAACATCCATGTTAGTTAAAATACCAAAGATAAAATCCATTTCAAATAATCCATCAAGCATAACATGATACTTTATTTCTTGATGCCATTGGTCCTTTGATTAAGGGCATTTGGACAGTTCAGGCCCAGAAGGTCGAACCTCCCTGGCAGGAATGCCATTTTGGAAAGGTAAATAGGGTGGAGGGCTCCCATTGATTCTACCTGATCGAATCTGATAATTTAAAAGGTTCATAACGAAGAAGACCAAGATTAAGCATGTGGGTTGAGCTCAGATTTTGAATTGGGCCCATTTAGATCGGTTTAGGAGCACCTGGAGGTACAAGGTTGGAAAGCCATCAGGAGATAGCCATTTGGGGACGGCAGATCTAAAACAAAATTCTGGAGATGGAACTCTGGGGTCCACAGTCTGGCAAATCAAAGGGTGGCCAGGTGCATTCATCATTTGGGACGGCAATCGCTGGATAGAAGTCCGAAGCCTCAGGCCCAGCAGGGGGGAAGCCACCACTTCGTTTCAGCTTCCAATCAGTGTGAGCGTCTACCTCGAAGAAAGGTCTCAGTGACAACCTTGTGTCCCACCAACTAAGCACGTCGGTAGGAGGACTTGATCTTCGGTGTGAAGTCTCAGCAACAACCTAATGTCTGTCCGACCGCCAAGAGGCGAACGGGGCCCGGAGTCAGTGTTGGCTATCATAGGGGAAGGCAAGTCGGCATAAGGTTTCCGCTGCGGGGTGAGGTCTTGGTGAGAGATGAATGTCTCGCCAATAGCCAGGAGCAAGACCAAACCCGACACAAGGGTCCACCGTTCGATTTCGTTTTCAATCCTGCGGTGATTGAAAGGGCGGAGCCCGGAGCTCAGAGGGGTAGGTGAGATATTCCCCTCAAAACGACAGATGAGGAAAGGACTCCCGAATGGCAGAGCCTAGAAGTCGGATGGACGTCAAGCATGGATGACCTGGTTCTACCATATACATATTTCATCTGTAGTTTTCTATATTTCCCCATTGAATCAATCGAGTTATGCATTTTCATGTCTGGGTCCATATCGGCATAGGTCCATGACTGTCTTCCCGACACCCATGTTGTTTTATTCTAACATTTGCATGCTACTGGTTTTATCGTCATAAATCCTTTTGATGTCTCGATGATCACAAGTCTTGTGCATTCACCTATCGGCAGAGGTTTCATTGTCGGGGCTATGTCATGGCAATTTCGTTTTGTCACACTGACCGGCATGTAAGGGATGCATATCGGGGGGGTCATTGCTATCATTGTAAGGTCTTGGCGAGAGACCTTTGGTCTCGCCGACCTTATGCATGGATTCCCTTTGAATATACTTACGATGAGACTATGCTGGATTCTATCGGCATAAGGTTTGTTGTGTCTCGCCGAATGACATTCAGGTTTCGTTTCGACCAAGCCCGAGTTTGCGGCAGGAGGTCATAATGAAAAGGTCAGGTCTTGCTGATAGGTAATGATGGCCTTCGGTGTGAGATCTGCTTTCTCTTAGAGAACAAAGGGCTAGCTCGGGGTAGCTTTCGGTGAAACAAGAGCACTCTACATGAGGTTTCCCCGACATCATTTTGTCTCGCCAAATGTCAAGGTGTGGACCGGGCCCAAAGCCAGCGTCAGCCGTCGAAATTTCTCATCTTGTGTTCACGGCAGTGGGAAAGCTGGAGCCTGACAGATGGAAGGCTGGGGAGGATTTCTTTTTGAAACAGCAATCGTGGGATAGAGCTTAGGAGGTCGAAACCCGATACGGTCAAGGACATTCAAGGTTCAATAGAATTTTCCAAACGGCGAAAGGAAGCCCGAGACTCGAGCAGCGAAAGGATGTCATGCATTCGCCAAAAGAAAATGATATCATTGTGATGTCCTAGTGAAGGCATAATGTCTTACCAAAGATGATGGGTCTCAAAGCAGCACAGAGGGATCCCTTGGCATAGGATTCTAAGTCAGGGAGAGGTCTTTCTGACTGAGTGAAGTTATGCCAAGACAGGGAGCCCTCGGCGTAGGATTGAATGTCTCCTCGATGGAGAACAAGGGGGGAATCTCAGGAGTGGAATTCTGGATACCCGGGCCCAAGAGACCAAAAAGCGGTTTGGTCATCTGTTCTACTAAGTCACCACTGGCAAGGGGAGCATCCGGGCCCAAGGGTCACGAATGCCCCTGCGAAGAATGGCCGCGCAGAGATAAAGCTCTGAATTGGTCAAGAGGATGCTGCGTTGGTTTACTCAACTTTTGAGGACATGGGTTTTGTTCGTTGTGCCATATTTTATCCTTCACATGTTGTTTTGATGGTTATTGTTCATTTTAACCCCTAGAAATCATGAAAACAATGTTCAGGAGGGTGAACAGAGGTCCTACCTCGAACACTCGATGCGGGGAGGTGTGGGATCCACTTACGATCGATGAGATGATGGCGAGAGTGATGAGCATGAAGGTCTCGAAGATGGTGGGCTTCTCCAAATAGTTCTTTAATCACTCTCTACGGCTCTCTCAAGTGAAAATGACAGGAATGAACCTTCTATTAATACCATGATCGCCATTAATGGCTGCACTAAATGTAGGTACGGTGAGGCAGTGAAGTTGGTGAATTTGAATTCACCGACGACAGCAGGAGACCCGGGGTCCGGTGGCCGGGAGGGTGCAAGGCGACGACTGTTTGGAAATTTCAACGTGGAGGGGTTGGCGACGACAAAGAGAGTCAGGGCTTGGAGGGTGGAGTTCCGCTAGAGGTTCACCATCAAAGACGGTGAAAACTACACAGAACTCCGGACTTAGAAGTCCGGAGGTCCGGGTCCGGGGTGCCCAACGGTAGCCAAGATTTCCCGTCAGCACATCAGATGGAAATTATAGAGCTGGGGCCCAGAGTCTGGGAAGATGCAGCCCATTCGCCATCAGGGACAATGGACATGATAAGGAAACCCAGCAAGGGAAACCTGAGGGGGCGGGCCCGGTCGGGTTCAGGGCCGCTAGCAGAAGAAAACTACCAAGGAGACCCCAGTAGGCATCAAAACATGACAAAACTAGCCAAGGGGAAGCACGGTCAACTTATGGTGAGACTTTGAAGCAACATTGACCATCCAGGACACCAAAAATGGGGCACACAAAATGAGGCGATGACAAAAATGACTCGACTAGGCAAAAGAAAAGAGGGTCCCTATTTCGAACGGGGCATGTGTGCCAAGGGCACAACACCTTTCTGGTGAGAAAAACCCAATATTATCTAGTTTTCTCTTTTAGGCCCTCCTTCTAGCACCAGTTCTGTTGATGGTGCCAAGTTGACCCACAACACGTAGGTAAGATAAAAGTGAAATATCTCACCTCTCCTGAAAAAGACAATCAACAATCAAAATGATCACCTCCCAAGGTCTTTGATGTTGGTTCACAACGTTGTTGTTTCACAAAGTGGTCAATATGGCTATAATGTTTAGGGGGCCTGCTGGTTTTGAGCTTCTGGATTGTTATAAGATCAAACATATATTTAAACCTACTTTAGTCGGTGGTTTTAAAGAAATAGAAAAAGATAGATTAAATATTTTAAACTAAAGATAATGTTGATTCATCCAACTTAATCAGATTTGTTACCTTCCAAGGAATTCTTGAACTAAAAATTGTAGAATAAAATTAACTTTTAATTGATACAAAGTTTCAATTCATTCACAGTGAAAACTTTAACAGTAGATTGCAAATCATCATTTAAACAAAACATAAGATAAAATTTCATTCCTTGAAATCTTTCCAAATCAAATAATTAACCCAAGATAAATACCATTCTAGAGCACAATATGAAGTAGATTTAAATTTGGTTGCTTCTACTATTGGTGAAACAGATAAACAACATTTACAAATCTGGCAAGATCACCAGTGTACAAAAAACCCATGTCTTCAAATTATCTCCATCTATACTAAGAAAATATAGAAGACACATCACCTCCTCTTACTGAACTTAACTCCTACTCTACTTCTGCTCTCGAGTTTATCTACCTTCTAACCCTAACTTGCTAATTCTTAACCCAAAGAGAAGAAGATAAAAAAAATCCTATCTATCTATGTATCTGTCTCTATGTATATCCCTCTCTACAAAGAGGCGAAAACATTATATATACACGCACGCCAAAAAAAGGTGTTGGCCCCATTTTAGGGTTTACAAATAAGTCAATTTGTAGAAGAGTCGGTGATAAAGGAGTTTAGAACAAAATCAAGGATGCATTAAATGTGTGTACTTTGCTCATGTCGGCAAAAGATCTCTCTTAGGCATGGTCTTCAAATATTTTACAACCATCATCATTTACTCGTAGCCTTCACATCCGCCATTAAGACTCCACGCATTTCATTCTCGACCTTGAAAATTGCTCCCGTAGAGCTACTTTGAATGTTCTAGGGGTATCTCCATTCATGTCCACCTACTCTTGTCAGTGAACATTGTTGGAAAATGTGTCTCAAACTTACTAACGTGAAACCTCTGAAAAAGAAAATTCGGTGTGACATTCTTTCTGTCTGGTCGACTAGCAGCTGTGTAACCTTGTGGAATGCTCAGGTCACCGAGACCTTGTTGTTGTCTTACCAACTGGAGTTATTGCTAAGAATTTTCTTTCACTGCGAGTTTTCCTACCTCTCCTCACCTAAGGAGATCTCTTGCCGACGGTTTGGAGTCGGGGAGAAATGTGAACTTTCAAAATGACTTGTCTTGATAGTGTATGTCTCACCGACGGTTATTCACAAGGATGTCTTCGATGAGGCTCTTGGCGACAGGTAGCATCGGGGAGAGGGGTGACCTTCAGAGACTCTTAGCGATTGAGGATCTCTTGCCAATGGTTTAACACTTTGGTGTGACCTTAAGGCTTATTGGAATTCATAGTGATTGTTGAAGTCTCGCCGATGGTAGGGTATTTCGGTGTGACATGGAGGCTCGCTAAGACCTTGTTTTGAATTGTTGGTATAGCCGATGGGTGTGTTTGTGTTGGGTGTAGGGGAGACTCTTGTTGATAGTCTGGTTGGAGTGATATCTACTATCGGGTGTTTTCGCTATGATCTCTTGCCGATGACTGTTGGTCTCGTTGACAGGTGTATTGACATCGGTAAGACTTAAGGGCTCTATATGACTCATAGCAAATGCGATAGTCATGGTTTAGTATGACATAGCTACAAAAAGGTTAAGGTGGAGAAAATTGGAAAACAAGCAGGGGTTCTATTGGGATCCCAATTCAGATACTATAGAGATTGATCTGGGATAGTTGGCAGTTGGTGACTTTAGAGCTTTGACAAGGCAAAGGAATAGAGCTCCCTCTGTTTGAGGACCAATAGATCATTAAGTTGAGGGGTGATGACGAGTCCAATTAATGGCTCAATTTTGATAGGGTTTATCATATATTTTTCATTGATACTATAGACTTTAGCACCTAGTTATTGGCATTCTCCATGCTATTTCCTTAGATTTATGAACCTTGGGCATAAAATTATCCTTGTGACTTTTGATAATATTAACATGCTATGTGAATTATCTATGTTAATTTTACATGTTGTTGAATGAATGTTACGTTAAGGTAATTATGGATATGCAATTGTTTTGTATGTGCTAATGTTATTATGTAGGTTTATATTAAGGTGCCGATATAAATGAAGCCTACAAAGTAGAAGAAGCTCTTGCTAGTTGGTCGATTGCTAAGGAAGTCAAAAGATGGTCATTAAGAGGTCAAAGGAGGGAAAACTCTCAATGGAGGGAAACTTCCAATGGAGGGAAATTCCTAGCTCATATGGAAGTTGTAACTACCTTTTAAATGATCATGTTTGTTAGTTGACTGAATCTAGGAAGTGTTGTTGTGTTGGATCCTCGTTGAGGCAAGTCTACTTTGACTAAATCTAACGCATGCATAACTTCCTCCCTTTCTTTTCCATATTTTCAATAAATGGCATCCTCTTATTATGATGGATTTGATTGCCTTGGAAGTTAAGGTTAATTAGAAGCTTTTCCCTCTATAAATAATGGCCAGATGCCCCTTTTCACAAGGTTGGATGTTCTAAGATTGTACTTTCATTTCCAGTTTTAGTAATACAGTTATATTGCTAATATGTTGCAATCATGTTTTCAAGGAATAAAATGAGATTATGATTTGTTGCATTTGAGATAGCTTAGAGAAAACTCATTCAAGGGGACCCACTTGGTGAGAATTCCACCCTTTTAGTTTAAAAGTTATTTTTATGTTCAATAACTAGTCCCAGTTTTAGTAGTTGTCTGTTCCTACAACCATTGAACTTTTTATGTGACTATTCCTACAACCAAGGTAGACATAGTAGTTTCTTGTCTATTTTCTGAGATTTCTATTTTTTTCATCCATTTCCAATCCATTTGTTGATGCTTGGTGTAGTTGTTGATTCATGCTAAGTGCTTATGTTAATTTCTTTCCAGTATTTTATTTTTAGTAATGTTTCTTTTCTAGTTTATGGATGACTGTAGTGGTTTCCTAGTGCACATATAGTGCTGACCCATTTCAAGTTCACATCCCTAGGTTGACAATGAAATGCACCTTCATGATGAGTAAGATAATTTCTTAGTGTCGATGTCTAATCTCTAAGTCACATCTCTAAGGGCCTAGTTATTGAACCATTAGAGGAGGCCAACACACACCAATCTGGGATTTAACACAATGTGCAAGCACACCAAACATGAAAGAAATTTGTTCTCTTTAAGCACCAATTCCAAATGTTCCTAATTTAGAAATCACAAACACACAATGAAACCCTGCAAGAAATTGGATTATTAGTTTGGATAAAAATTTCTTCTCCCAATGATTGCCACAAGCTAAAGATCAAATATTAGCAAGATAAAAAACCTCTACCCTAATTAATGCAAAAAGAAAAAAATGAAAAATCTCAAGTTTATAGCTTCCTTTTCCTTTGGTAGTCAATTGTGGCGCATAGAGGCTCAAATACATCATACGAGTGCAGTGTAGAAAAAGGTGACTATGGTGAAGGAAACTATGACTACAAAAAATGAAATGATGACTACAGTGCACTTGTAAATGATTGCAACATTCTATCAAAAGATTGTAGCATAGTAAACCTAGGCTACAAAAACACACAAATATGACAAGAAAAAAAGAGTGATGATGAATATGATGTTAGTAGGCTGTTAGGATGTAAAAGAAATTGAAAACCTAGAGAATGCCTTAAAACTGTAATAATTGAATGATTCAAGCTTGCAAACAATGATAGTCAAATGTGTCATTTTTGGTGATGATTGTGACTATAATAAAATGATTGAGGTATGTCGTACAATGATTGTCACGTTTCAAAGCTCTGTTGTGACGTTTTGTGGATCGATTGCGGTGGACCCCTGAAAATCAAAATTTTGCTAATTTTTTTACAATTTTGTTAGTTCACATTGGGTTCACCAAATGTAGATAGGGTTTTGAATTTAGGGAATATGCATGAATCAATAATAGCAACCACACAACTATCTAATCCAAGCAATAAAGACCCTAATCCAATAATGAAGTACAAATATTAAACATAGAAATCATAATAATAATGCAATAAAACTCAATTCCTATTCCATAGTTGAATCACCTCCATTGCTCTTCTCAAATTTTCTTCATTTGTTCTCAGAAATGCAATATGCAATATACTTAACGAGCTTGATGTTGAAAATTGATAACCTTGATCTCTTGATAGAAGAACTTCAAAGATTGTGGTTAACCTTGAAACGAAGATGATGACTTTCTTTTATGGAAATCCCAATTCAAATGAAGGGCTAGGATTAGATGTTGATGTATGGTGATCAATGATTGATATTGATTGAGACAAGGATAGGGATGAATAGACCAAAACTCAAGAAAGGGGTTGAGATTTAGGGCTTAGCTAGGAAAAGGATAAATTAAACCACAAAACCCAATATATAGGCTTGGGAGGAGTCTTATTCATTCTAGGACTAAAAACATAACATTAATTCATACATCCACTCTCCCTCAAGGATAGGGAGAGGACTAGTCTTGAAATATAAGATCATAAATATGACATAGAAGAAGAAAAACTAATCTAGGATTGTACCCCTAATGGTAAACTTCCATGATAGGGACATGTTTCATGGAAACTATCACCTCACGGGTCACTCCTATTTGGAACAAAATTATTCTTCCAGTTTCGTTATTGGTGGATAAAAGTGTAATTGTGGTGACTCATGGTTGAACATTCAATAACCACCTTCGCTTTCCTCTAGAATTGTCATGCTTCAATCATTCTAGCTTCTCCCTTGCAACCATCCATATTCCTTTACAACGGGTTGTAAATCTATTTTTTGTAGGCTATAGTCTTCTTGGATGTAAGATGTTAGTTTTTCTACCAAGGCATTCACGTCATTAAAAATCACAATTAAATCATAAAAAAATTACTAAATCTTATGGACATTCATACATCCACACAAGCATATGTCAATATATCATACTTATATTTCCATATATTTAGGTCTATCAAAGTGCATAAAAGGAATATGAAATATGTATGAAGTCTTGGAAATGTTTGTGAAAATTAGCAATTAAAATCATAAAATCATAAAATGATGAAAAAAAAACTAGCCATTATCTAGACCTATAATTTCCCCCTAACTAAAGTATTTGCTTGTCCTCAAGAAGATTTTAAGACTAGAGGTTATACTGTAGGGTTATCTCCCTAAAATAAGCTACTATGTCAACTCCCTTCTTCTACTTCAGATAATAGCCTTCTTCATCTAAGAGCTTTTCAACCTTTTGTTTTCTATTGCTTCTTCCTCCCCATGTTTCTTCCCTGTCTAGTGTGGTACTGGAAAGAGGAGAATAGGTGGATGGAAGACAAGTAGAAACCATGTAACTCCATTTCTCCTTGCAATGGCTAAGTACTTTTGATATCTTCAGATGATGGCTACATAGCTATAAAGGGAGTTTGGCTCCTTTCTCTTTAACTCAGGCGTTAGCTCTTCCCATCTTTTCTATGAGGAATTAGCTCTTGTACACCTTGCATAATGTTTATAATATTTACTTTATTATTATGTATGTGGTGCACCTAGGGGACCTTGAAGTATGCACATCACTAGGAGTTAATATTATTGGGGATACTTTATGTTGTATGTAACATTGGGACATAATGTAAGTTATAAAAATGTATTTATTTAATATTGGGGAAAGTAATTTAATAACATACCCAATATTAAATGTGGGGTGGTCATGGTTTTGTAATCTCATGGTTTTAATCACATGGTTTTATGTAATACCACTTGGTGGTTTTGTGTGAGCTTATTTCTATAAAAGAAAACACAAGGGTAGTTGTTTAAGGTTGAAAATTTGAAAGGTTAGCTCTTGTTAGCATTTGTGAGGGTTGAAGCATGGCATGAGATGTGTTGTTACATGCTTGTTCACATGGATTTCTTGTAGAGGGCTTGATGCTTCAATGGTGTTCAGGGAGAACTCTAAACATGTATTGTAATATTTATTCCTAAATAATACATGAGGTATGGAAGCTTTCAGAGGCTAGTTTTTTCCCTCTTGAGGGTTTTCTCAAGGTATATCTTGTGTCATCTTTTTATGGGTATGTTGTATATTCTCTTGCATGTGGATTTTTAGTACTTATTTGCATAGATTTTGTAGACACTTAAAAATGTCTTGAATGATATCATGCACTTGAATCATATATACTAACACCATTTCATTCTAAAATCCATTCTATTTTTGTTTAATTGATTAAATTAGCCTAGCTATTTAATTAATTGCATCATTTGCACCTATTAATCTGATTAACTGAATTAGGTTAACTCACCCCCTTTCATGCTAACATTTTGTCCTATTAAATTGAATAAATCAAATTATTTCATTTACTCCCCTAAGTCCTCTTATTTAATTAAATAACCCTAAGTTATTTAATTAAATATCATATCACTTCCCCTTTTCATTAAATAAATAAATTATTTAATGAATATCCTAATTCCCCTAATTTGCATAATTGAAACTTTATTTAATTATCAAATTACTAATTAAATCTAATCCCCCCACTTGCAAAGGAATATTCCTCCTTTGCACATTCCTCCAAAAAGGGAATATTCCCTTGCACAAGTAAATTTGGTTTTAATTAATTAAATATATAATTTTCCTCACTCATGAGAATATTCTCTTTCTTCACTCATTTGAAAAAGGGAATATTACTTTTGCATAACAAACTTTCAACATGAATTCTTGTGCAAGTTTTGAAAGTGTGTTTGTTTGGATGAATGTAAGCCCTTGATTAAATATCATCTTGCATCCTCAACACTTGATAGGAATCCATGATCCATGCCTCCATCCTCCTTCCTTTTTGACCATTGATTAGCTTTCTCAATTTGAGCCCTTTATTTCTCATTTTTCCTCCTATAAATAAAACACTATTTGGAGACAAATGGATCCAACTTTTAAGAGCAAGCTCATGCTGTTAAAATCACTTTCATCTTGTACTCATATTTCATGTTTTAGAAAGCATCTTAGGTTAATATCTTGCATCATATTACCTTAGCTTCCATTAATGGATTCCATGGTGACTTAGGTGCATCCATTTAGCATATTTGGTAATTAGGGTTTCAATATTTTGAGCTTAAACTCCATTTAGAATAGCTTTGCATAAAACTATATAGGTCATCTTAGCATATGTCATTTTAAAATAGCTTTCATCTTATGAATTTAGCTTTAAATCATGTTTTCATACACATCTCTCATCGGTTTCATCGATTCCCTTCAATAGAATCGATCAAAACAAGCTCATTTATCCACAGGATTGGGAAAAGGGTCACCATTTCACATCAATGTGACACAACTCCCCCAATTGGATAAGTCTCAATGGATTAGAATAGGTGTTTTTGAAGCTTTCGTATTTTAATATGTTAGTTTTAATGGATTATTATTTTAGTTTGCATTGAATGATCTTATTGGGACTGATGCATAGTGGCTTGATTATAATTTGAATCCTCATGGATCAAGTGTAGTTAGCCCATACTATGTTCGTCAGTCAAAAATTTCTATTATGGGCTATTTGGGAGTTGTTGGAAGTGATGTGATTCATTGTTGGTGATGGATAGTTATCTTCAAATTATTTGGAGATGTTGACATCTTGGATCTATGGAGGAATCATGGAGTCTTTGTTTGAGGTGTTGTATATGCTTTGTCTTTTGACATGTTATCCTTGTTTGATAGAATAATTACTATTATGTCATGGTATACTCTTGTTTGTGCACATTAGAGTTTTGACATGATACAAAATCATGGTATGTTGATTATAGCATATGTTATGTTCATATGGATAATGTGATCTCATAGGATATGGTTAGATCATGTTATCATGTTTGTGTTCCTGATTCATGATTGGATCTTTGACATTAATATTTTTTGGTTATCTTTGTATTAAGTAGATGATCATTTGCTTGATTACTTCATGGTGGTGCTATGTTGCATTTGGAGTTTTGGAATGTATTGATCAGTTATAGGTGCTCATGGATACATGGAGACTTAGGTGAGGCTTGGAGTTTTCTTGTGGTTAGAGACATGTTGTTGAGATGGTTACTCTTGATGAGATTTTAGCAGGAAGTCCAAGGATCCTACACCTTGGTTCGATGTGAGTCTAACATGGACCTATGAGGAGAGTGTTCTTGGATGATTCATGATGACTTGGATATCTTGGAGGAGAATTCTCATTCCCACTCCTATTCTACTCGGTGGATTATCACATGAGAGGTATTGCTCATCATTTATTTTAGGTACATTATGCTTATGCTTTGTCTTCTCATGCATATGGATCTTGAGCTATGGTTATTTGGTTCTAGAGGGTTCATTTAAGGAGTTTTGGCACATTTATCTCCCTATGAATTATGAGTACATTCATTGATATTGATTTTAGGAGATGTATCGGGTTGATTTCCTTCTTTTTGAGTGGTTACATTGAGTTTGATCTTCTTGTTTTAAGAGGCTTACATCCATGCTAGTTACATGATTCATATGCTATGCTTGATCTTGGTGATTGAATGAGTTATGTGTTTTTATGGCTCTTCTATTAGGGTGTTTTGGAGGAGATCATACTTGACACAACATTTAGATGTGTATGTAGAAGGAAATTCTATAGGTGTATGATGTGCAGTGCTTCTCTCTTTGGTCTTGATTATTTTCCTGGATGTTTGGTTTCACATTACATTGGTTTTGATATTTGGTTGGAGCTATTGTGATTGCTAGCTTTTGGTCATTTTTTAACTTATGTTCTTGGGTAATGACATGGGGGTTCCTTTATCTCTTTCCTTTGTTGGGTGTGGAAAACATGGGAGAGCTATGGAGACTTGTGGTGAGAATTTTTCTTATAAGCTATTGGTTTACAGGTTTTGCATATCATTATGGTTGTTCCATGATAATACATGATGTTGTTTACACCTTTTATGTGCTGCTATTGGTAGAATTGGTATGCCTCAATAATTTTCATATTTGCATTACCCATGCAATGGGATATTTTGGATGTGTATGTCATTCTTTGACAGGTTTGCACATGCGGTTTATGGTTGCGATATATGGGTGTATATGTTGATGGCACGAGTTTATTATATTTTTTATACCTTTGAGGTATGGACAGTTGGATGTATTATCATTTTTTGTGAGTTTTATTTTTCAGCTATGGTGATTATATCTTGATAGCTACTAGTGCTTAATGATACCTTTGGATTGAGTGTTTGTGTTTGGGATATCAGTTGAGGTAGGATTTATGCTTCATTGTGATAGATTATGTTGGCTTCTCTTTGGATGGTTTCTTATATTTGTGCACTGGCATGATGGAGGATGAGAGCATTCATTCTTGGGATGGTGATAAATTTGTTTCTTGTTACAAGTATCTTGATAGAGCACATGAAGCACTTTGATTCCTTGATTGTTTATGTGGCTATAGGGATTGTTTCATTGTTCATATTTTGATGTTACTTTTTACCCCTTATGCAATGTATACAACAAGTGGAAGAATTTTCCAGGAACTAGGTGTTGTACACCTTACATAATGTTTATAATTTTTAATTTATTATTGTGTGGTGCACTTAGGGGGCCTAGAAGTATGTGCATCACTAGGAGTTAATATTCTTAGGGCCACTTTATGTTATATGTAACATTGGGACATAATGAAAGTTGTAAAAATATATTTATTTAATGTTGGGGAAAGTAATTTAATAAAGTACCCAATATTAAGTGTGGGGTCATAGTTTTTTAATCTCATGGTTTTATGTAATACCACTTGGTGGTTATGTGTGAGCTTGTTTCTATAAAAGAAAACACAAGGGTAGTTGTTTAAGGTTGGTAGTTTGACAAGTTAGCTCTTGTTAGCATTTGTGAGGGTTGAAGCCTGGCATGGGATGTGTGGTTACATGCTTGTTCACATGGATTTCTTGTAGAGGGCTTGATGCTTCAATGGCGTTCATCAAGAACTCCGAAGATGTATTGTAATTTTTATTGTTGAATAATACATGAGGCATGTATTCTTTTGGAGGCTGGTTTTTTTCCCTCTTGAGGGTTTTCCCAGGGTATATCTTGTGTCATATTTCCATGGGTATGTTATCTATTCTCTTGCATGTGGATTATGAGTAATTATTTGCATATATTTCTATTATGGGTTATGTGGAAATTGTCATTAGATGGCTGCAAGTTTCCTTTCATTTTCTACACAAAATTGAAGGCTTCATTAATAACTCATGTGGCTAATCCCTTCATTCTTATATAATCTCATTCTTTGATATTCATTATTTTCTTCCCCACACTTATGTGATCGAAAAGCTCTAACCATTGATCTATGACTACATTAGGATCCATTAATTCTTTTATAGAGCTATAAAGTAATAGATTTTTCCTTTTCATGGTATTATTGCAAATTTTTACCCCTTTGCTATTCATTTATAATATAGGAGGCCAAAGATCTAATTTGTAGATCTCCTACAAAAATCAAGGGATTCCAAGTAGTTTCATCTAAATGAATATAATTGTGTAGGTAGAATTCACATACTTGATCTTGCATTTTTGGTGTGGAATCATGAAAAGGTTCTAAAAATAATAGTTTCATGTTCATTACTATAATAAGATCACTAATTAATTGGCTAAACTAAAAACACAAAAAAAAAATCTTGCAAAAATAGAGCATAAACCCTAGCAGATGACCTACACTTCATTAATTATGTAGTTTTGTCTACTATCTCTTCAATTTTCACCTTTAATATTTTCACTTCTATTTCTTGTTTCTCCAATTCCTTGGTGTGATTGTAAATCATTTCATTTTTCTCCCTTTCCCATTATTTCTATTTTTGGGAGAATTTTTGTTTTCTTTTCCAAAGCTCCACACTTAATGACACTGATGGCACCTTAAAATTTTGCAAATTTGAATTGCCCATGTTGAAAATTTTGCTCTTCATACGCATAAGTGACTTTGAAAAATCTACCCATGTGACTTACTTTGGAGGGTCATAACTCAAAGCTAGTTGATTTTTGTGCCAAACCCCTTAGTGAGCATACTCAATTGACATATATGTGTACATGCATGCCAGTTTTCAACTTCCCATGATGAGTTTTAACAGGGTTTTGAAAAGAAAAGCTGGAGGGTTCTGGGACTGTTATGTTGTTTGCAAACTCTCTATCACACAAAGTGGCTTCTTGTTCAAGCTGATATTTCATAGTTGGATGATTGTCATGAAAAATGGATTGTTTCCCTACATTCCTCCCACATTCATATGATCCTTGGTCTAGTTTCAAAAGCCTCATGATCATATTTGATATTTTTTCAAGATCAAAAGCAAATGCAGTTTGTTCTAATTTTACACCTACATTTTCAGAATTATTTCAAGGAGGTCAACTTTGATCCTCAATATCTTGTGATGAATGATGATTGAAGGAAATACCTCTTGCAAACATGATCAATGGACCCAAATGATCTAATTTTTTTGGTGGTAGCTTCCCAAAAGGTGATTTGATATTTTTTCAAGAAGGTGACTGGGTGTGCTTTAATTGGTTTTGAGCAGGTACAGTTGCAGAAAAGTCTGACTAAGCCATTTTGGAATTGAATATATTGCACCTCAAAATATCTTTTGGTGAACCATTTGTTGAACTGTGTTCTTGGTTCAAATGACTAATTCTTGTGAATTTTCATGGTTCCAAGATGCCATTTGAATGGTTTTCCAGGGCAAGTCCAAAGGCTACTAGTCTTGTTTTAACCACTGTGCAAATATGCCTAAAAGAATAATTTAATGACAACCTAGTTCATGTTTTCACCTGAGATGCATTCAAAGGAAACCTCAGATCAATTCAGGATGAAACTTGTTTAAAAATGAAAATTTATTAGTTGAGCTCACATGGAGACCCAACATGCTTATACAGTTATGAAGTTGAGTTGGGAGAATTCACAATTTGTGAAAATGATGTGCCAATATTTAACAAGGAATGTTTTATGCTTAAATTTCTATTGTGCACAGTTGTGATCATATAGATCAATATTCAATGTAAAAATCATCAAGAAGTATCCAAGAGTTAGAAAGTGATACAGATCGTGCCATTTAGAGTGCATTAATGTGGCATAATTCCCTTCATCATAGATAGTGGTAGGTGACTATAAAACATTTAAAACTCCAAATATTTTAAATGTATGGACTCCTTGGACATTGACTTGAAGGTGGTGCTTTAGTTGGACTCGCCATGGGATAAAGTCATGACACTATTTAATTTGGCTTGGTTGCTTGAGCAACCACATAGTATTGAGAGAATTTATTTTATACATGCTAATGATGTTAAAATTTCTTGAGTATAGTAGCATTTTGTCACCTTCAAGGTGTTGTGCACCATGACTTGAGACCAAAGAGCTTTTTGTTGATGCACCATGGCCATCAGTGTTTGCTAAAGTAAAAGAATTTATGAAAAAGGTTTCTTGACAAAGATTTGCATAAAGGAGTGAGAGTTGCTCAACCCCTAACATCCATGGCTTCGTGGACAACAACCAACTCCATTGGATATTTTGATTTTCAAATTAATAAAATCATACATTTGAGCCCCTCTATTGAGACATGTTGCATTGAAGGCATTGCCAAAGGAATTTAAAGTGGACTGAAACTCATCAAATTCTTAAGGCATGGTGAATGGATTGAACCAAAGAGAATCTTTTAAAGTTGCACCTAGCGAGTCATATACAAAAGGACATGTATTGTTGACTTTCACTTGGAATTGGAAATTATTCTCTAGCACTTTGCAACAATAGGAGGGATTCAACTTTGTGCAACAAGAGGAGGGCTTCATGGAACAAGCTAGCACAATTTGTGAAGACCTAAGAACATGTAGAAAATGTGGCGTGAATCCCAAGAATTGTTTGTAGGGGAAGCCATTTATGCTCATTGAATAGGGTTGTTTGTTAATGAAAAGGGAGATTTCGATGAAGCATCTTGAGATGCAGAACAATGGCACCCTTGAACAGAAGCAAAGATGATTTCAATTCCAATCATTTCAAGAATAAAATCACACTACTATAGGGTCTTTGAGAGAGGGATCCAAAATTGAAGCGATGCATCTTGGAGAACTCAATAGCAACATTGTGTGGTGAAATGCACAGATTCCAGGATTGTTCTTAGCTACAATTAGTGGCCCTATATGTTTGATGAAAATGATGGATCAATTTGTATTGCAAAGATTTCTTTGTTGACACTTCACTTGGAAATTGCTTGAGCAAGGGATTCAAGGGACACAATTTCTAGAATCAAAATAAAGAGTGTAATGCCTCTTGAGATGGTTTGCAGACTAAATAGTGGAAGTGTGGTTCAAGACACAGCCTTGTGCAGTGAGTGCATGGGGAAGTCAAATATGATGTTGCAAATGGGGTGCCATTGCACCAACTGAACAAGGTCAATTTTGATGCTGCAATGGATATTTCAACACTAGTGCATGAGGCCATTGTAGGAAATATTCGTGAAGTTGTTGTGGAAGAAGTATTTGTTCAAATATTGGTATACACAGTTAAATCTAACACATGCTTACTATGCACAAAGGAGTTCACACTTGCAATGAAAAGGTATGAAAATTCATTTGATGAATTTTATGCCACCATTTCTAGAGGAAATGCAATAGGATGAGGCTAGGGAAGAGGGATTCAATCAACGACAGATAGAGGAGGATCATCGATGTATCCAGATCGTCACCCATGAGCCTCATAGGGATGAGGGTGACATCGATAGGAGTGTCACAGGGTTCGTGAGATTTCGCCACATGTCTTGAGGTGGGCCCCGTAAAGTTTTCTAAAAGCCCAATGGAAGCCTTCATTTTCTTTAAAAGGGAAAAACATTTAACATTTAAAATGTTGCCCAATAAAGCGATTAAATGGTGTTAAAATGTAAATATTTTAAAATGAATGCAAGGTAAAAGGGCACAAATGGGAAAAGTTTTAAGTGGGCCCAATAAAAATTAAAAGGAGGCAAAAACATTTAAAATCTAAATTGCAAAGTGCATGAATAATATTTTTTTAAGCCCATATTAAATATTCAAAAGCTGTATTATTTAAAAGAAATGCTTTTAAATATGGGGTGAAATATATGGGCATGGTAGAATATTTTACCGAATGAATGTTTAAAATCCTTTTTAGAAAAAGAAAACATTTTAAATGTAAAGTGAATATAAAGGGCATAGGTAGATGATATATTATCTAAAACCCCCGTTATTTAAAAGGCAAATATATCAACTAAAGGTGAAAGGTGAAGAGCATGGGTAAAGTGAATTTATTATTCACTTTATAAACAAAGGTATTTTTTGCTCGGAAGTTTTTCTATAGATAAAATGGGCAAAAAAAAAGAGAATAAACAAGGATTTCATAGAGAGAAAATTGTTTTCACACTACAGGGTAAAATGGAGGGCAGAATGAAAGCCATCCCATGGGTAAGTAAAATGATTTTCAGTTGTGAGAAAAAGGGATTTTTACAGTTGGTGAAAGATAAAGTTTTACAAAGGAGAAATTTTTTTCTCAACTATAGGGAAAATGGAGAAGTGGTTTGTTCTGTTGCAAATTGGTTTTTAGAACAAGGTGGTTTTATTGCAAATAAGGAGAGATGAGAGAAGCTTTCTCCAGTTTCTTGTTGCTGATCAACAAAGGATGAAGCTTCCAGGTATCTTCAACAAATTAATTATAGGGCTCTTCTTCCTTCTATATCTTGTCATTCCTTCTCATTTTGTAGGGGTTCTAAATTTCTATATGGGTTGGGTAGATAGAGAAATGTTAAGTCTGAGTCATGAATTAAGTATGTAAATTGTAATAGCTGAGTTTTGTGAGTAAATATCAATCAATTTGTGCAAATAGAGCATGATTTTCATCAAATTGTCTCCAAAATTATATACTTTAAATCATATGAATTCAATATATCAAAGATGTTTGAGTTTGTCATCTCAATTTCCTTGAGATTATGTTTGTTCATGGTTCTATTTCAAAGAAATAGTTAAATTACTTTTAGCAGATAATTATGATTTCAAGTGTGCAGGGTGGATCTGTAAGAATAATTTTGATGACAACAAGAGTGGATCTATTAGTATAAGGTAGTAGTAGTTTTGAATCCATTGGTTGAAGTTTATTTATTGATGGAATTTTCTTTATGATTATATATTTGACTCCATGGCCCATAATTAGGCACCGATTTTTCATTTAGCTAAATGCATTCTCAAAAACAAATTATAAATTAAAAAATCATTTTAATTTTTGTTGTTGAGTTTAGGTTTAGTGTTGAATTCTATTTCCCAATTGCTAAGTGAGTGTCGAGATAGCAAAAATATAGCTAGATTTGAAGTTGTTAATACTTTCCTTGGTATATTTTAATTGGGAATTATCTGTTATAAAATGCAATGTCTATGCATAATTGAAATAAGTATCTAGGCATTGTGAAGGGTCACCCCCTAGGTCCTACAGAGCCTGAAGTGCAGGGGAAATGTATTCTAATCTCATTTCCTATTAGTTGGCCAAATCCACCTTTGAGTCTAAGCATTAGAAAGTGGCTATTCTTTAGGACTCATTGGATCTGTTGATTTTGGACACCAATAGACACCACAATTGGTCTAGTGGGGTTTTTGATCTAAGGAATTGGGCCTTGGGATACTGGTTCCTTCCATTCCACTTCTACCATAGCAAGCTATGCCAATACCTCCAATTTTGACCCATGCTCAAACTTATAGAGCTTCTCTTCCAATTCTTAAATCTTGACATCCCTCTCATTGTCCTCTTGTTGATGTATCCTTAACAATTCCTACAATTGCTTTATTCTTTCCATTTATTCCTACAATTCCTTACTAATATTTCTTTCTTCCATAATTTTTTTTTTAATATTTTTCCAAAAACTACTCATCTCTCTTTGCACTTGTGTATTTACAACCCTCTAAAATAGGGCTTTTTGGAGATCTATTCCTTTTCTTCTTAGCTACAAAATATCTTTTGAATTTGATTCAGAAGTGCTAGAAAAATATGATGCCTACACAATTGGTAGTTTTATTTCATCACCAAGGGAATTCCCCTCAAAATTCTCGTCTATTTTTGTTTCATGATGGGGGGTATACCCTTTTAAATTTTTATCTGTTTCTACCACCATAACATCTTCTTTCTAATTTTCTTATTTTTCTTCTATTACAACATATTATTTCTACTTTTTAATTGATCCTCTCATGGCTCCCTTCTTCTTTAGGCATTGTGATCACCTCTTGGATTAGGTGGGCCTCTTTTCTCCCTTGTAGGTGTGTAGGTAGAAGCCCTACTCTTCCTTTTCCTTGCTTTATTTCCTTTCTTCTACCCCTTTATAGGTGTAGAGGTAGAGGATTCACTATTTCTCTTTTTTCCTCTTGGTGGACTCTTAGAAACAAGGATTTATTGATTGCCTTATGTTTTAGGTTGCTCATTAGAGGTTGCATATTATATTTCTTCAAAAACCTCCTTTTTTGGGTCTTTCATGCTATGGGTAGGTGTTGTAGTAGGGGAATTGGAGAGAATTTATCCATCAGGAGCAACAACACTCTCTTCTATTATTAGTTCTTGAACTTTGTTTCCCTCATTAGGAATTTGAAGGATATTGTTGATATTGTTACAATTAAGAAAGTTTTCCCAGGAAACATTTGGAAATTGAACCATATGACTCCTCTTTACCAACAATGTAACTAAGAGAAAATGAGAAAATGTTGAGTTGTTTCTTTTTCTCTTATATTCAGGAAACATTCTTTTTAAAAAATTGTACAAGACATTAGGAAAATTTATATGCCTATGATGGCATAGAAGAATTAATAGTTTTAAATGAACTATGTATGGCAATGGCTGTATCCCATCAATTTCAAGTACTTATGAGGCATCCACCCTAACTGGAAACTCCTCTCCTATCCTTGGCAATCTAGAAACTTCAAATCTAGTTGCTTATGAGGCATCTACCCTTAGACCCCTAGCAACTACCTCATAATTTTGCAATGTGGCTACAAATTGTGGGGTTATTACCTCATTAAATTCTATGAGCCTCAAAAAATATTTTAACTAGCCAACTTGCTAGAAAATTGGCAAACATTGTTTGTCATCTAGTAGCTAGTTATGTGTTGCTAGTTCCCTAGTATGATGTCACTCCCCATTACAATGCTTCTATAATTTGATAGTCACTTCATAATTCTACCCTGTTCTATTATGTTCTCATTCTATCACCCCAATTACACTATTTGTGCTTTTTTGTATGCTATACCACCGAGATACACCTATTAATTCCTCTTCTAATCTCTATGTTTCTTGTTGATGATGGAAAATAGAATGAGAGAATTTTTAAATGACACAAAAAGTCGAGGAATAATGAATACCCTCCCTAAAACTAAGCTTACTAAGTGTCCTCACTTAGCTCATACAAATAGGGTGGAGTTATAAATAGAAAGTAATGGAAATTTAAAATATGCTATTTGAAATGCTTGAATGAATAATAAATATACATAAAATTAGTGGGCTATTTAATAATAATCATGATTGCTAAGATAGAGTGTAACTTTAGTTATTATTGTTAGCATGAAGGATTGCACCCCTTAGCTAAGTGTAAAACTCAACAATCCTGTGCAACATGGGATCAAACTTAGGTTGTGGGTGACCTAGTGTGAGAATGAACCTCCATATTATGGGCTTGTTCCCCTTTAGATCTCCTAGAAACTAATGGATTTTTTATTGGAAAAATGATAGAAAGATAACTAATGAAATGAAAAGATAATTCTAGGAGGCAATACACTAAAATTTAATTAACCTACAACAACTTGATTCACAACTAATTTTCAAAGAAATCTGTTTATACAACTCAAAATGATAAATTTCACCACAAAAGTGTTTCACAAAAAAACATGAAAGAACTTGCATAATCCATGACCCATGATGAAGTTTATACTTTGTATACTTTCTTTCAATAAAAATGAGACAAAAGAATTTAAAGGTTTTGAAGTAAAACACAAAAATCCTTTATCAAACCACTCAACATGAAACAATACATCAGAATCTGAATAGATGAACCCTTGATTATATTGAAAATATAAGGAATCTCTACAAAAAACTGATAAAATGAACTAAAATAACTAATGCTATATATAAAATGTGAGAATAGTTACAAGACAAATCTCCTCTTTGTAGAATGAAAAGGGAAAAAAAGGTAAGAACTAGGGAAAAAAGCATAATCCTTTCTTGATTTAATACAAAAATGAGTCTCAAATTGCCAAGAGGTGACACTTGTAGTTAATTGCACTCCAAATATCTCTCTTGCAAGAAAAGTTGAAAAGCCATAAAAAGGAGGCTCATAAATGATCCAAATTGAGCTAAAATAGCTCAAAACTCCCCTTCTCAATCTACTTGATCAAAGAGAACTCCAAAAACACTCTAGTTTGACTAAAATTCAAAGAAAAATCACTGTGAATATCTCCAAATGCATGTGTAAAGCTTTAGTTCCACTCCCGCTTTTATTTTTGCATGATTTTAAGGCAAGGATAAACAATTTAAACATATATTAAAGTAATCAATTGAGATCAACTTTAATATGTGTTATAGATTTGCTCACCTTTTTGCATTTTTACGACATTTATTAAAATAATTTATAATTCATTACTTTAATAATACATTTTTATTTTGTTTCAACTTCATTACATTTGCAAAACATAAGGTATCAAAACATTTGTTTCATACCCCTTCATGCGACCTCATAAATTTCAAATGGAAAACTTGATTTGCAAAATTTTGGAAATCATTTGCAAATGTCACATAAGGATTATAAACTCAAAACATTGGTAGAGGTATTAATCTTTATGCAAAAATTCTTAAATAAAAGTGAAAAATACCCCTATGTTGGGTTGGCCAAATTAGGGCATATGAAACCCTAAAAGAGAAAACTCGACCTCATACGTTGAATTTCACTTCTCACTTTGTTTTTTTTGTTGTTATGCTACTACACCACCACTAAGGATTTCAACTTGAAGGTTTGGAGATCTTTTTGTGCAAAATACATGTTGGATATGTGTGGTAAGCTTTCATTTGCATAAATAATGTCATTTTTTTCCATTACCTGTGGAAGAAAAGATTATAAATTTTCTTGCTCTCTATTAACAGAAAAAAGAAAAAAAGCTTTCATTTCCTGTGATTTCTCTTATTTTTTCTGGAAGAAATGGTGGAAAACTCTTGCTCGCAGCTTCTTTGTTGTCTTTACATGTATTTTTCTCTTTATTTTGGTTGAACAAGCAAAAATATTATTTTTTTGGAAGAAAATAAACCCTTTCTCTTTTCTCGGCCTTTGTAAGCATCTCACAGCTTTAATTTGGGTTTTAGCCTTGCAAATGTTCAAGGGTTTACTCATGTTGATACTCTAGGGTTGTGGTTTTCTCATTCTTTGCAAGCTTTCTAGGTTTCAAAACCCACTACAGGTCGTGGCTCTTCTTCATGAATCTATCATTGCTTTTATTATTTTGGGTTCTTCATAATGCCTTGATATTCTTTTGAAGATGCAATCTAAGAGAAGACATAAATGATAACTGTTTATTGATTCTTTTCCCTTGTCTTATTATGAAAACCACATTTTCATGTTATATGTTTCCATTGTCCATTGTAATGAACAAGCCTATGACATAATGTAGACAACGTGGCTTTCAATACCCATGTAAGACATCAAGATACCAATTTGTAGCTACTCTTTTGACATTTGAAACTATATAAACTCATTGACATAGATGATTATGATCATTAGAGTGGTCATTGTGTATTCTCTTTGCATTCTTTGTACAATCAACCTCATGAAATTTGTTACTTTGCATTTTTTCTTATCAATTGTTAGAAGTATACCATTGTTTTTCCTTGATTTATGCCTTCATGGTAGTTATGACTTACACCCATTTTAATTTATGAAATTTACACTTTATTCCTCTTTTGCAACTAAGAGGAGAGTATGCTAAGCTCAATAGTTGTGGGAGCCACATTTTCCTCCACATACTGTGATCTTGAACAAACTAATCCTACAATGGAAAATGTACCTATACCTACACATTGAACAAGAAATTTAATAAAAAAATGAAGCTCAAAGCCTTATGATTCAATTGATGATCCTCTGCTTTTCTTAGATACTTGTGATAACTGCTCAACTAATTTAATGCTTCATAAAAATAGGTTGTATATATGTTGATATTAAATATGAGGAGAATTGGAATCCTGAGCTCTAGCATCATCTTCTCTATTTCTTGCAAGCATTTCTAGAGTTGGGTATGTGTAGGATCATGATGGGCCAAAAAGTGGCAATGGGGAAAAAATTACGTTTTTCATTGACCCAAAAATGTGAAAAATGTCAAGTTGACTTTTTTGTGGCTTGGGTGTCAGTACACACCTCCAAAGCAATGCCCAAACCAAGATCTCCATATAGGATATCCGATTTGAAGCAAACATATATATACAAAATTCGGGCTTGTTAAAATCATTTCACATTGACAAAGGCCGCATGCGCACAATGAGGAGGTTCTTTGCATATCAAATATCCGATTTATCTGATATCCATTTTGAAAAGGTTAGATTTTATATTTTCTTTGCTTTGATCGAATTTTGAATTAGATTTGTATAATTTTAGTTAGTTTTTTATGGATTTTTTTCAAAATAGGGTTTTTGATTGAATTTTTATGAAAAAATTGAGTTTAGAATGGATTTTGATTAAAAATGAATGTTTTTTATGGATTTTGATTAAAAATGAACTTTTTTTATGGATTTTGATTTAAAAATTGTGTTGTTTATGTATTTGTATTAAAAATTAGAGAATTTTATAGATTTTGGTTAAAAAGTAGGGTATTTTTACAATATTTTCATTTATACTGTCTAATTTCAATTAGATTAATTAGTTTTTAACTTTAATCAGGTATTATGGCTATTGAGAATGAAAATGGACAAATTCCAAATGATCCACCAGTTGAGAATGAAAATGCACAAATGCCAAACACTCCACCACCTCCGCAACCATCAATTGAACAATGAATTGGTGAAAATTTGTAGCAATTAAAGGGAATTTCTAAAGTTTATAAGAGAATCCCTCGATTATTCGAGATGTCAAACACATTGAAGGATATAATTAAAAATATAGAAACCCTCTCCACCCAACATAATGCCTTTCATTCGTGGTGAGAAGACATGAGGGAATATTATGCATGTGGATTGTCTTATGATGATGTAAAAGATCTCAGAATAACCAAAGCCCAAATAGCCTCTTTATTTGTTAACCCCTGCACTGGTTTTCCAGTTAATGTTAATAAACCAAAAATTTCTATAAAATGGTGATGCATAGGGACATTGTAGATAACTTTTGGGATCGTTGGTGTATGGTTTTTGATAAACCACCGAACAACAATTGTGATATATCATTTTATTTTATTAAAAAATTATATGATGAGTTTGTGTTAGGGTATCATGTCAATTACTTTGACATTAAACCCTTCCAGGTGTTGGTGGAGGTATTCCCCAGGATAGACCAGGGGTAGTTAGAGTAGTCTCATGCCCATATGTTCCCCCTCCTCCCCTTCCTCCGCCACCTCCAGCATATCATCCAAATATTATGCAGGATGCGTCCACACAAACTATCCAGGCTATTCACTCTTTGAGTGGCCTTTTGGTTTCACATGCTTCTATAGTAGATCAGCCACATTTTGGTGATGTTGGTGATGGTTCGAGTGTTGCTGTGTCATCCTCATTAGGTCCACATATTTGTGTGCCACATACTTGCTCCATGTGCTGCCAGATATGCTTGGGTCCTCTTGTACAACCTGTCGAGCATCCCTTGGAAACTGTTGATTATGACCTGTGGACATTATAGATCAGACTTAGGGGAGTGGAGTGCACCCCACAGAGTCCTCTCCTACTAGAGAGGAGGACATTAGAATAGTGACACAGGTAGGATTTAAGTTGTAAATTCATAACTTGCATTTGTTTTTAAATGAATATTAATAAGAGATAGTATAATGTACTAATATTTATTTACATGGTCTATTTAACAGTTGTTGTCTGAGGAGGAGCTCACATAGGTGACTGATAGCACCCTTAGGGCCATTTCATTTGGCCTCGACACACACACACAGAGTATATATTTTCACACTCACTCATTTACATTTTTTTATTATATACTTGCTTGTCATTTGAATTGTCATAAATAAAATTATATAATACTTATATGTTTATCTTATTTTCCTCTTGTAGGAAATACCTAGTGCGAGCGAGGTGCAGCCTTGTCCAGATTATGGAAGTGCAATGTTAGATAAGGGGAAGGTAATTGAAGTCAAAGTCGATTGAATTAAGAATTTTAAGATCTTATATTGATTATACATACATCGACATAGATTGGTAGTTTCATATGTACTTGTCATTTTTATGTACAGGTAGTTATGAGCTATACGCCATTGTTGACAAGTGCGAGCAAGGTGCAACCTTGTCCACATTATGGAAGTCAAATTTTAGATGATGGGAAGGTAATCGAACTCAAATTCCATTGAATTAAGATTTTTAAGATCTTATATTGACTATAAATACATCAATAGTGATTGGTAGTTTCATATGTACTTGTCATTTTTATGTACATGCAGTTATGAGCTATACATCATTGTTCACAAGTGCCACAATGCCTGAGGGATTACGTATTGGAACACTTGAAGGAGTAGGTGTTGAAACACCTCAAGGAGGAGGTGTTAAAACACCTAAAGGAGATAAAGAAAAAGATCAGCCTAAAGAGGTATGTGTTTATTTTATTTTGTGTTTGGTATTTATATGTTCCTATTACCGACAATTGTATGCTAACTTGGATCGATTTTATGTTTTTTTGACATATATAGATTGAAATTACAAAATTTGGTTTGGTCAGTTCTTTGAGAGGGGCATATTCTAGGACTCCTGACCCTTTGAAGAGACAAATATTTCAAGTAATCAAGATTACAATTTTAGAGTTCAATTATAATTCAATGTATATTGATTTTGATCTTAATTATTTGATTTTAAATCATATAGTATAACTAATCTCAATTGTGGTTTGAATTTTTCTTATGTAGCTACCTTCAGAGCCAACAAGTGTTGCAAAGAGGCTCCTTTTTGACAATCCACCAGTAGTTTAGGATGAGATAGACATTTTGGCATGTAAATTTTGAATAGACATCGAGATGGCATATGCCACATTTTTTAAAACTTTGTTTGAGTTGGCATTGATGCCATTTTTGTACATGGACTTACACTCAAGATTATTGGATAATTTGATATATAGAAGTTGACAATCAAAATTTAATTTCTTCCTCATGTGCATGATTAAACTCTTTGAAAATTTAATCAAGTGAGCAATGGTTAAATATCAATGTACAAGAGCATAAAAAAGAATGGTTGTATTATGTAGTTTATATTCATATCCTGATTACATTGCATTGCACATCTTTCAAACTCAAAGCATTATTTCACATTGCATAACTAACAACTAGATGTTGATAGATGAAAAAATTTCAATTACAATATAGTTTTTACAAAGTCAACCTAAGCAGTTATGCAATTACTTCACATTACATAACTAATAACTAGGAAAAAATATCAATTGCATTTTCTTTTCATGGAATTTTATGAGACCACATTTCTTTGAGGCATTTTTTCAAACAATTCACTACCTTGTCTATGCCACCACATTTTTTCATACATGTGTAGCAAAGATTTTTATCAAACAGTTCACTGGCTTGTTGTTATGGCTAAAATCCTAAAACAAGTGCTTTCAAACAAGCTATGGATTGATGCAGAGTGGGGGCGAAAACATATGTGAAAACTACCCTTGACTCCTTTGGACCAAATTTGAGAACCAATAACATACCCTGTTCTAGGCTAGTGAATTAGCCCTCTTTCACAAAGTGAGTTCCCTTTAAACACTTGATCTATACAAGAACACCCCCAAAAATCTTGAGTTTTGTCATAAGACAATAAATTCTAAGGTTATTCTACACCTACAGGTCCTTTAGCAAGATGTCCCATGAAACTGTCTGTTTACCATGCAAATGCATAGGGTTTATTGAAAGTCCCACTTTCACAACTCCCTTGACCATGCCACCGACTTAGAAACCTCTATTATGACCCCAATATGCTTAAATGTTAAAGAGATTCTCCCACTCTCATTGATTTTAACAAACCCTAGGCTAAAATCTTCATTTTCATGCAATTTAAGCAATGATTTGCTTAGGATAGCAACTCCAAGACTCACAAATCATTTCCCTTTTCTTAAATGGACCTGCACACATTCAAATCACATTGTACACATCCTCTCCATGGAGCCACATGAAATGTATAGTAGGTGGAGGGCTTCATAAATTCATAATTTACTCAAAAATGCAAAATTTGGGTTCACTACTTGCCTTGAGAAAACTTGGCACAAAACTCACAAAAAATGAAAAGAAAGCACTCAAACCAACTTTAAAGGGGTCTTAGGCCTGCTTCCCCCAAAATGATCTTATTGATTCTTCACAAAATTACATTCATCAATCTACAAAATGACTTCCTCAACCTTTTTTAAGACTCCCCCCAACACAAAACAACCAACCAACTCCCAATAATTGGCTTACAAACTAAGTTACCTATTTGGGTTTGGGGGTTTGGTTCGCTAGTTTGGCTAAAAAAATTTTGGGGGTGGTTCGGTTCGTTTTGGGTTCATTAGTAAAAAAACATGTAAAAATAATATATATATATATATATATATATATATATATATATATATATATATATGTAGCATAGAAGCATGAAATAGGATTAGAATATCACATAACATCATATAAACAACAAAACCACCATAAAATTGAATGTCATTTAAAACATGCATGATAAATATTCATCGTTGAAACTTGAATTGTGGTTGCTTGATATACAAAGTCTATTGATTCCAAGATTAAATTTGTATGATTTTGAAAAAAGAAGCCAATTGAGTAGAGTTATCAACATTCTTTAGAAATCATAAGAATTTATTTAGTACACTAGCCATTTTGATGTCTTCTTGCAATCTCAAATGCTAAATCTATGAAGAAGTTAACTCTGCTTCCCACTAGTTTCCATTAAAAAGAAAGCAACAAGCTATGGTCTCATGGCTTTTTTTCACACAAAAATCAGCATTGGAGTTCAATTAGAGGGTGAAAAACTACTTGTAACTACATAAATAAATCTTGTTCTACAACTCATATGACCTAACTGACTGTTCCATCATGTCTAAATGGTTATGTTTAGGTTAGGTATGGTCCCCTTTTTCACCCAAATCAACCAAAGCAATTCGAGCTATGTTCAATCAACAAAATCCCTTAAGAGTCCAAAGTGCAAAAGGGCAACAATCTTTGATGAACTATTTCTCAGAAACTGCGATGCCTACAAAATTTTTGTTTGAGGCTATGGGATCGTGTTGGGACCCTCTACAATAACCTCTCTTGTTTTTTTTCTATCTCAAAGGCATTTTCCCGTGTTGGAAAGTTTTCAGTTGAGGGAAAAGTTGTTAGATGCAAGCAGTGTAAAGTTGCAAAGTGGTGTAACTTTCATTCAACAACTCGTACGACCAAAAAAAATATTCTAAAACATTTGGATGGGTATGTTTATGCTAGGGATGGTCCTCTTTTGCACCGAAATACGCTGAATCACTTTGAGCTACATTGGACCAGCGATTTCCCTTAAGAGTCCAAAGTGCTAAAAGGCAGAAATCTTTGAAGGGATATTTCTTAGAAATCGTGACGTTTAAAGACTTTTCATTTGAGGCTATGGGATTGTGTTTGTCCCATCTACAATAACCTCTCTCAGTTTTTTCTATCTCGGAGGCGTTTTCCCGTGGTGACAAGTTTTTAGCTGAGGGAAAAGTTGTCAGAGTGTAAAGTTGCAAAGTGGTGCAACTTTCATTCAGGAACTCGTACGACCAAATAGACTGTTCCAACATGTATGGATGGGTATGTTTATGCTAGGGATGCTCCTCTTTTGCAACCAAATATGTTGAATCACTCTGAGCTACATTGGACCAGTGATTTCCTTTAAGAGTCCAAAGTGCTAAAAGGAAACAATATTTGAAGGGCTATTTCTTAGAAACTGTGATGTTTACAGACTCTCCATTTGAGGCTATGGGATAATGTTTGGCCCATCTACAATAACCTCTCTCAATTTTTTCTATCTTAGACGTATTTTCCCGTGGTGGCAAGTTTTTAGCTAAGGGAAAAGTTGTCAAATGCAAGCAGTGTACAAAGTTGCAAAGTGGTATAAATTTCATTCAGCAACTCGTACAACCAAATGGACTATTCCAACACGTCTGGATGGGTACGTTTATGCTAGGGATGCCCCTCTTTTGCAACCAAATACACTGAATCACTCTGAGCTACATTGGACCAGTGATTTCCCTTAAGAGTCCAAAGTGCTAAAGGAAACAATATTTGAAGGGCTATTTCTCAGAAACCGTAACATTTACAGACTCTCCATTTGAGGCTATGGGATCATGTTTGGCCCATCTACAATAACCTCTCTTAGTTTTTTCTATCTCGGAGATGTTTTTCCGTGGTGGCAAGTTTTCAACTGAGGGAAAAGTTGTTAGATGCAAGCAGCGTAAAGTTGCAAAGTGGTGCAACTTTTATTCAACAACTCATACAACCAAATAGACTGTTCCAACACTTTTGGATGGGTAAATTTATGCTAGGGATGGTCCTATTTTTCCCCCAAATACACCGAATCAATCTAAGCTACATTGGACCGATGATTTCCCTTAAGAGTCCAAAGTGCTAAAGTGCTATACCATCTATTGTACGGTCTATAGCTGGATGGTATGGCCATGGTAGATTTTATTAGAACTATATAAGGTGACTATGGGAATTTAGAGAGTTGGAAACGTCTGTACTTGAGTTGGTGAGTTGCCATGTGAGGCAAAACTAAGTGAAATTAGGTGAAAAATTGATGCAAACATAAGGGCACAATCAAAAAATCTTTGCAACCTGCCTATTTTAGGCATCTAACAAAATTATTTTGACCTCTTTGGATAGTCTAAAACTCCCTTAAAACTTGACAAGCAACTAAATACACATTTCCCTCTTTAACCCCCTTAAACCCTTGTAATAGTGAGAAACTAGTTTTTGTCCAATTACTCCACAATTTTCCAAAACACCAGACCAACACATGACTGATTCAAACACCCATATCCAAGTTACACAACATATATGAGAAACAACATAGACCCCTTTGGACCAATGTTGACTTCCTATACATTCACCCTTGAAAAGGCTACTCAATTAGCCCAAAAATGCAAATCACCATACCTTTAAAAACCACACAGACCCCTGAAACCTTGGGGCAGCAAATAAATTTCCAAGAAGCAAAGATTCTACAATTGGATTCCATTTGTATGGACTTGTAACCATCAAATCAGGGAACCCTTGTTTTTAGTGTAATTCTTGAGGGTTTATTGGATGTAGCACTTCCATAACCTTTTATACTCTACCAAAACCTTATACACCCTTATTTAGTCCCCAATATGCTTAGAAAACAAAGAAACTTGTAGTATCTCAGAGATTTATGCAAACCCTAGGGTAAAAACTCTATTTTCAAGTGAAAAAAAACCACCATTTTTAGACCTTTAACTCTTCATTTTATTTCAAAACCTAGTTCTCCACACCTTCCACTCTTAAAATATCATTTCCTAAGCCCTACCAACTCATCCCACCAAGTCACATTGGCACACAGTAGGTGGGATGAGATTCAAGCCATTAAAATTGCAAAACTCTTATTCCCCTATTCAAGAACCCATCTAGAGAAAGTCTGAGTTTTGATGCACAAAATGAATAAAGAAAACCTCTATTAAGAAGTCAGAATAAATTCAAGATATGTACTAACATTTATACATAAATTTTTGATACAAAAATGCTTGAATGGCATGTACACATGCATAAAACACAAGAAAAATAGTAAAATTTGAACTGAGAAATTGAAACTTTATTGATTCAAAGAAAAAAAATCATTCAACCAAACCTGTCTCGAGCCCTTGAAGGCCTTAAGTACATTGCTATGCCTTGGAATCTAACTCCCAATGCTTTAACCACCAATATTAACTGACTTTTGAAACCTTAATGATCGTTGAAGGCCAAAATACAAATATTTTTCACATTAATATGACTCATAATGAAATGTTGCACTTTTCCACTTATAACTTTACTAAGAGCTCACTTAATGGCTTTAAATAACATCATTACATGTTCAAAACACTGTTATTTCTTATCCCTAAACAAATTTACTAATTTTTCCTTCAAAGGCTACAAAGCAACAACTAGGACAAGTTGGGATCTCCATTTTTTTTACCCTAAAACCTAAAAACTCCTCCTAATACATGAACATGAATCCTATTAGATCTCATTAAAGAAAAAAACTCAAAATATTAACACTTTACTCATTGAAATGATCCACAATGATATTGTGGTGTAGGTGCTCCTGCACCAAAAATGGTGGTTACAACTTGCTAATGTCAATGAAACGTGGAGGAAACAAGATTTAAGGTTGGATCAAGCTTGTGTAGGTCCTAATAGACGTGTTTGATGAATTTATAGGGTGTGGAAAGGTTGGAAACATTGATTTCCTTAAAAACCTCATGAAAGTTGCTAAAAATGAAGTTGCACCCAAGTTGGATTTGACAAGGAAAAGTGGCAAGCCACTATAATTTATTATATGTAAATAGGAGATATTACAAAACTTGGTTCAAATGAGCATACCAATAGGAAAGAACCAAGAAGAAAAGCTTCAGTTGTAGAGCGATTAAGTACAAAAAGTTATTATAGAATTGTCCCAATAACAGTAACAAAGCATACACATGTATGACTAAATCAACCTATGAGTTTCCAAAATACAAGTCCCCCTTTACATTTTAAACATACCCTTTATACAATGCCAGAAATTTGACCCATATTTCAAAAAACATCACTGGGTATAGATTGTGCCCATACACAATTATGACCTTTTTACATTGTTTCCAATTTGAGAATTCAAATTTTACAAAATTTTCCTATTGGAGACATTCAGGGCATAGTCTTCCACAATAGTAGTATGTTCAAGTTCTGGACCAACATGCACCTATACAAACCATCAAGGTAGCTTAAAATAACCAATCTATATTATTCTGAATGACACAAAATATGATGAGATGGTAATACAAACTATAAAAGACACTTAGAATAACCAATCTATATTGTTGTAATATGTCGCATACCTCTCTGAAAGGATTAGAGTTGGCTATTGTTGTAGCAGGTCCATGATCAATCGTGCCAAGAATATCGCAAAAGTGGGAAAATGAGAAATCTATATTGTCACAATAGAAAAGATGCTTAGACTAAAAAATCTATAGTAATCTAAACAACTTGAATGATGATGAATTGGTGATGCAAACTATAAAAGATGCTTAGAATACCAATCTATATTATTCTAAATGACACAAAATATGATGAGATGGTAATGCAAACTATAAAAGATGCTTAAAATAACCAATATATATATTGTTGTAATCTGTCGCATACCTCTCCAAAAGGATTAGATCTGGCTATTGTTGTAGTAGGTCCATGATCAATCATGCTAGGAATATCGCAAAAGTGGGAAAATGAGAAATCTATATTGTCACAATAGAAAAGATGCTTAGACTAACAAATCTATATTAATCTAAACAACCTGAATGGTGATGAGTTGGCGATGCAAACTATAAAATACCTTAGATAACCAATCTATATTGTTCTAATATGTCACATACCTCTCTGAAAGGATCAGAGCTGGCTATTGTTGAAGTAGGTCCATGATCAATCTTGCCAAAAATATCGCAAAAGTGCATACAAAATATCACTACTAAAGAAGCCTGCATTGCAATAGTATATAAAATATCAGTATTAAATAAACAACACTAATGAAATTAATCATAATGAACATAAGCATTGTACCTTCCATTCTTGAAAATGTTATTCAAGTGTGTCTGAAGGGTCATCTCTTTGCTTACGAGTATCTAATATTGCTTCGTGATCAACATTACTAAATGTCCATAGTTGTTTTTTCTTTGGCCTAGCATGATTCTTCAACAACTTAACATTTTTTGCTATAACAAGGTGCAAATACATGAGAATGGTTTTGTGTTTCTCATAATCTTCAAATGTAGGTATGCCATTCTTTCTAATCATGTATATTCACAACCAAGTTCCTGCAACCACAACTAAACTTGTAGGATACTTGAAACCATCATCATCTTCCATTGGTTGTGTTAGCTTATGTTTTACCCGCACACATCGAGCCAACCAATAGTTTGATCTCTCTTCATTCCCCTACGGTTCAACAATTGCAAAAACATGTCTTGGCTGTAGTAGATCTAAAATCAGGTCGTAACCAACTATTTACTTTCCATTGTGTCATTTTTCATGGATATTGTTTGAGATAAATGAGTTAAATATTGTGGTACCCATGTATCCATCCACTCACTTGAATCACATTGATCCTACTCGCATTAAATACAACTCTGACAAAAACAAGCCAAATATCATGTCCAAATGGTCCATGTGCTTGCATCTGAGCTTCAAAATGAATGCATCTTTGAAGAATCTTTGATTGTATGACAATCCAATCTGCCTCCCACTATACCCTCCTCAATGAACCAAAAGAATTTATGTACTATTGAATCAAGTTTCCCTCCCTGTGACAATCTGAACTACACCAATCAACAATAGAACATGCATTGCTAAATTTTTCTCTTAAAATCTTCAATTGCTCCTTAACTAGAGCTCTCTTTACGCATGGACCTACTCCATCATGCTACCCTTTCCCATGTGCAGCTTCAAAAAAACTCCAAATATGAGGTATACCCCTCTCTACATGCATTCTACTCAACCAATAAAACATACGAGCATTCTTGAATTGACCTCTGTGCAATTATCTGACCAAATTAGATGTCGGCCCAATGCTATATCATGCTCCTGCAAGAACTCAAAAAAATTCTCGAAACAATGTTGGACATACTTGGACGAGTGAGATCTATCATCACTCATATAAGAATGATACTCTTATTATCTTTCAATCCTCCTCTGTACTATTAGGTGCATGTCTAAATGTTATGTGGACAAAAATAGCAATCTGAATGGAATTGTAATACTAAGATTGTACCTCATTTTGTGGTTGCAATGTGTAGTTTTCTACAAAATCAACCACTAATATAATAGTTCCAATCGGAAAAGAGTCCTTACACATCCTAAATTGTTGATCCAACCACTGATACCTATGACTATGCCTTGCATACTTGTAGAAAATATTGTCCTTAAAATCTGAAATAAAACCAGCAACACTGCATTCTTTTGTAACCAACTCACATCTAGAACCTTCACCCCCACTTTGCAAAGTATATTTGACTATATCATATCTCTTTTTCTCAACAAGCTTCCTTCCAAATTCATGTTCGGAACTCTCATGAAAACATTGAAAAAACTTTGACAAGCCACCACATTGTGAGCACTTTGCATTTAAACAATCATTTCTATAGAAAAATCAACCATCATCTCTAGAACATAAAAATAGATCTAGCAAGTCCCTTGATGATTTCGGAAGATGCATTGCACCACACTCCTACAAAATTTCATTAGTATGCAAAGTAGGATGGATATAGCATAATAGCTCATGATACATTGAAAAATCTGCATGGTATTTGCAACAACAAGTATTATGAATCTTAAGAGGCACACAATAAAATGGCTTGAAACCCTCAAAAGTCCTTTATGATATTTCCATATTTGGATGTGTTTCAATAATTTTTTTGAACAACATTGTTTGGCTTGATTCCAATAAATGTTTAGGATGTGGTGTACAATCTCGATTGCCCATTCTTAACTTTAAAACATCCTTTGCATTGGGTGATACTCTAGAGTTATCATGCCAAAATTATTGAATTACCTGCTTTACATTATCAGTTAGCTTCTTATCAACATGTGGAAGCCTCCCGACAAAAGCCCATGTAACATTTTGAAGAGGATCATCTATTATTTCTCTTCTTGTGAGTGCTCTATCCAAAGTTTTAAGATTTATGTCAAAATCAATACAAGTTTGTCTCATAAAGCGATCCTTTTTCAATTGATGGCTTACTGGGGTAGTTGTAATGACTCTTTGAGCATATCTCTTATCCTTTTCCTTGTTATTTTTTCCAATAGACTTGAGAGCATTAAAAATATTTTTGACAATAATAGAATTTTTTTAGTCTTCTTATTCACACGAATCTTCAATTTGGCTAGCAAAGGTCTCATCTTTTTCATCTTTAGCAATTGTACAAAAAGTTGGCATTGCTTAGTCAATGTCTTATAACTAAAATATTGGTTGAAAAGTCTTCTAGCCCACAACTAAATAGTTCGTGCTGACCTCTTGTCTTCAAAATTGTTTATAATGTTCTCATCAAATTAAAGTAACCATTTAGGGATTCTTGAACGTCTTGAATTTGGAATATGTCTTTCTTCCACATAAGGTTCTTCATTTCTCATGTAATTTGGTGAAACATAATTTACACTTGCTTCAATATTATGTTCAAAATCTTCATTTCCAACATTTTTACCTTGAACATTTTCAATATCAATTTGAATAATTCCATTCCCAATTGAAATATCATGTTCAACATCTTCAAATCCAACATTTCACCTTGAAAATTTTCATTATCAATTTCAATATTTTCATTCCCAATTTCAATATCATGTTCAACATCTTCAAATCCAACATTTTCACCTTGAACATTTCATTATCAATTTCAATAATTTCATTCCCAATTTGAATATCATGTTCAACATCTTCAATTTCCTCTTCACTTGAAAGACCATAGGGGTTAGGATGACCAATATTTAACATACCTTGTCTTCTCTTCCTATGACCTCTATCTCTTTGTCTATATGCTTCAATTTCTTCTTTTGTAAGCTTTCTCTTATGTTTTTGCTTCTAATGACTGCTACTCCCCATTATACCTCATAAAAGATGCTTAAAAATCATTTCTTATGACAAATTTGAGTAGAAGATGCTCCAAAAAGTTTATCTTTGTCTCTTCCTATCTAAAACCACATGTATGTCGCCTACAAATAGAATTTAGGGTCCATTGGAATGCACAAAATGGTCCACATGGGGCTCTTATATGGCCCAAAAATCTGATATCCATTATAATATGATATCT
>VDFB02058242.1:319072223-319104494 GCA_007258455.2 Sequoia sempervirens | reverse complement strand
TCGACCTTGAAAATTGCTCCCGTAGAGCTACTTTGAATGTTCTAGGGGTATCTCCATTCATGTCCACCTACTCTTGTCAGTGAACATTGTTGGAAAATGTGTCTCAAACTTACTAACGTGAAACCTCTGAAAAAGAAAATTCGGTGTGACATTCTTTCTGTCTGGTCGACTAGCAGCTGTGTAACCTTGTGGAATGCTCAGGTCACCGAGACCTTGTTGTTGTCTTACCAACTGGAGTTATTGCTAAGAATTTTCTTTCACTGCGAGTTTTCCTACCTCTCCTCACCTAAGGAGATCTCTTGCCGACGGTTTGGAGTCGGGGAGAAATGTGAACTTTCAAAATGACTTGTCTTGATAGTGTATGTCTCACCGACGGTTATTCACAAGGATGTCTTCGATGAGGCTCTTGGCGACAGGTAGCATCGGGGAGAGGGGTGACCTTCAGAGACTCTTAGCGATTGAGGATCTCTTGCCAATGGTTTAACACTTTGGTGTGACCTTAAGGCTTATTGGAATTCATAGTGATTGTTGAAGTCTCGCCGATGGTAGGGTATTTCGGTGTGACATGGAGGCTCGCTAAGACCTTGTTTTGAATTGTTGGTATAGCCGATGGGTGTGTTTGTGTTGGGTGTAGGGGAGACTCTTGTTGATAGTCTGGTTGGAGTGATATCTACTATCGGGTGTTTTCGCTATGATCTCTTGCCGATGACTGTTGGTCTCGTTGACAGGTGTATTGACATCGGTAAGACTTAAGGGCTCTATATGACTCATAGCAAATGCGATAGTCATGGTTTAGTATGACATAGCTACAAAAAGGTTAAGGTGGAGAAAATTGGAAAACAAGCAGGGGTTCTATTGGGATCCCAATTCAGATACTATAGAGATTGATCTGGGATAGTTGGCAGTTGGTGACTTTAGAGCTTTGACAAGGCAAAGGAATAGAGCTCCCTCTGTTTGAGGACCAATAGATCATTAAGTTGGGGGGTGATGACGAGTCCAATTAATGGCTCAATTTTGATAGGGTTTATCATATATTTTTCATTGATACTATAGACTTTAGCACCTAGTTATTGGCATTCTCCATGCTATTTCCTTAGATTTATGAACCTTGGGCATAAAATTATCCTTGTGACTTTTGATAATATTAACATGCTATGTGAATTATCTATGTTAATTTTACATGTTGTTGAATGAATGTTACGTTAAGGTAATTATGGATATGCAATTGTTTTGTATGTGCTAATGTTATTATGTAGGTTTATATTAAGGTGCCGATATAAATGAAGCCTACAAAGTAGAAGAAGCTCTTGCTAGTTGGTCGATTGCTAAGGAAGTCAAAAGATGGTCATTAAGAGGTCAAAGGAGGGAAAACTCTCAATGGAGGGAAACTTCCAATGGAGGGAAATTCCTAGCTCATATGGAAGTTGTAACTACCTTTTAAATGATCATGTTTGTTAGTTGACTGAATCTAGGAAGTGTTGTTGTGTTGGATCCTCGTTGAGGCAAGTCTACTTTGACTAAATCTAACGCATGCATAACTTCCTCCCTTTCTTTTCCATATTTTCAATAAATGGCATCCTCTTATTATGATGGATTTGATTGCCTTGGAAGTTAAGGTTAATTAGAAGCTTTTCCCTCTATAAATAATGGCCAGATGCCCCTTTTCACAAGGTTGGATGTTCTAAGATTGTACTTTCATTTCCAGTTTTAGTAATACAGTTATATTGCTAATATGTTGCAATCATGTTTTCAAGGAATAAAATGAGATTATGATTTGTTGCATTTGAGATAGCTTAGAGAAAACTCATTCAAGGGGACCCACTTGGTGAGAATTCCACCCTTTTAGTTTAAAAGTTATTTTTATGTTCAATAACTAGTCCCAGTTTTAGTAGTTGTCTGTTCCTACAACCATTGAACTTTTTATGTGACTATTCCTACAACCAAGGTAGACATAGTAGTTTCTTGTCTATTTTCTGAGATTTCTATTTTTTTCATCCATTTCCAATCCATTTGTTGATGCTTGGTGTAGTTGTTGATTCATGCTAAGTGCTTATGTTAATTTCTTTCCAGTATTTTATTTTTAGTAATGTTTCTTTTCTAGTTTATGGATGACTGTAGTGGTTTCCTAGTGCACATATAGTGCTGACCCATTTCAAGTTCACATCCCTAGGTTGACAATGAAATGCACCTTCATGATGAGTAAGATAATTTCTTAGTGTCGATGTCTAATCTCTAAGTCACATCTCTAAGGGCCTAGTTATTGAACCATTAGAGGAGGCCAACACACACCAATCTGGGATTTAACACAATGTGCAAGCACACCAAACATGAAAGAAATTTGTTCTCTTTAAGCACCAATTCCAAATGTTCCTAATTTAGAAATCACAAACACACAATGAAACCCTGCAAGAAATTGGATTATTAGTTTGGATAAAAATTTCTTCTCCCAATGATTGCCACAAGCTAAAGATCAAATATTAGCAAGATAAAAAACCTCTACCCTAATTAATGCAAAAAGAAAAAAATGAAAAATCTCAAGTTTATAGCTTCCTTTTCCTTTGGTAGTCAATTGTGGCGCATAGAGGCTCAAATACATCATACGAGTGCAGTGTAGAAAAAGGTGACTATGGTGAAGGAAACTATGACTACAAAAAATGAAATGATGACTACAGTGCACTTGTAAATGATTGCAACATTCTATCAAAAGATTGTAGCATAGTAAACCTAGGCTACAAAAACACACAAATATGACAAGAAAAAAAGAGTGATGATGAATATGATGTTAGTAGGCTGTTAGGATGTAAAAGAAATTGAAAACCTAGAGAATGCCTTAAAACTGTAATAATTGAATGATTCAAGCTTGCAAACAATGATAGTCAAATGTGTCATTTTTGGTGATGATTGTGACTATAATAAAATGATTGAGGTATGTCGTACAATGATTGTCACGTTTCAAAGCTCTGTTGTGACGTTTTGTGGATCGATTGCGGTGGACCCCTGAAAATCAAAATTTTGCTAATTTTTTTACAATTTTGTTAGTTCACATTGGGTTCACCAAATGTAGATAGGGTTTTGAATTTAGGGAATATGCATGAATCAATAATAGCAACCACACAACTATCTAATCCAAGCAATAAAGACCCTAATCCAATAATGAAGTACAAATATTAAACATAGAAATCATAATAATAATGCAATAAAACTCAATTCCTATTCCATAGTTGAATCACCTCCATTGCTCTTCTCAAATTTTCTTCATTTGTTCTCAGAAATGCAATATGCAATATACTTAACGAGCTTGATGTTGAAAATTGATAACCTTGATCTCTTGATAGAAGAACTTCAAAGATTGTGGTTAACCTTGAAACGAAGATGATGACTTTCTTTTATGGAAATCCCAATTCAAATGAAGGGCTAGGATTAGATGTTGATGTATGGTGATCAATGATTGATATTGATTGAGACAAGGATAGGGATGAATATACCAAAACTCAAGAAAGGGGTTGAGATTTAGGGCTTAGCTAGGAAAAGGATAAATTAAACCACAAAACCCAATATATAGGCTTGGGAGGAGTCTTATTCATTCTAGGACTAAAAACATAACATTAATTCATACATCCACTCTCCCTCAAGGATAGGGAGAGGACTAGTCTTGAAATATAAGATCATAAATATGACATAGAAGAAGAAAAACTAATCTAGGATTGTACCCCTAATGGTAAACTTCCATGATAGGGACATGTTTCATGGAAACTATCACCTCACGGGTCACTCCTATTTGGAACAAAATTATTCTTCCAGTTTCGTTATTGGTGGATAAAAGTGTAATTGTGGTGACTCATGGTTGAACATTCAATAACCACCTTCGCTTTCCTCTAGAATTGTCATGCTTCAATCATTCTAGCTTCTCCCTTGCAACCATCCATATTCCTTTACAACGGGTTGTAAATCTATTTTTTGTAGGCTATAGTCTTCTTGGATGTAAGATGTTAGTTTTTCTACCAAGGCATTCACGTCATTAAAAATCACAATTAAATCATAAAAAAATTACTAAATCTTATGGACATTCATACATCCACACAAGCATATGTCAATATATCATACTTATATTTCCATATATTTAGGTCTATCAAAGTGCATAAAAGGAATATGAAATATGTATGAAGTCTTGGAAATGTTTGTGAAAATTAGCAATTAAAATCATAAAATCATAAAATGATGAAAAAAAAACTAGCCATTATCTAGACCTATAATTTCCCCCCAACTAAAGTATTTGCTTGTCCTCAAGAAGATTTTAAGACTAGAGGTTATACTGTAGGGTTATCTCCCTAAAATAAGCTACTATGTCAACTCCCTTCTTCTACTTCAGATAATAGCCTTCTTCATCTAAGAGCTTTTCAACCTTTTGTTTTCTATTGCTTCTTCCTCCCCATGTTTCTTCCCTGTCTAGTGTGGTACTGGAAAGAGGAGAATAGGTGGATGGAAGACAAGTAGAAACCATGTAACTCCATTTCTCCTTGCAATGGCTAAGTACTTTTGATATCTTCAGATGATGGCTACATAGCTATAAAGGGAGTTTGGCTCCTTTCTCTTTAACTCAGGCGTTAGCTCTTCCCATCTTTTCTATGAGGAATTAGCTCTTGTACACCTTGCATAATGTTTATAATATTTACTTTATTATTATGTATGTGGTGCACCTAGGGGACCTTGAAGTATGCACATCACTAGGAGTTAATATTATTGGGGATACTTTATGTTGTATGTAACATTGGGACATAATGTAAGTTATAAAAATGTATTTATTTAATATTGGGGAAAGTAATTTAATAACATACCCAATATTAAATGTGGGGTGGTCATGGTTTTGTAATCTCATGGTTTTAATCACATGGTTTTATGTAATACCACTTGGTGGTTTTGTGTGAGCTTATTTCTATAAAAGAAAACACAAGGGTAGTTGTTTAAGGTTGAAAATTTGAAAGGTTAGCTCTTGTTAGCATTTGTGAGGGTTGAAGCATGGCATGAGATGTGTTGTTACATGCTTGTTCACATGGATTTCTTGTAGAGGGCTTGATGCTTCAATGGTGTTCAGGGAGAACTCTAAACATGTATTGTAATATTTATTCCTAAATAATACATGAGGTATGGAAGCTTTCAGAGGCTAGTTTTTTCCCTCTTGAGGGTTTTCTCAAGGTATATCTTGTGTCATCTTTTTATGGGTATGTTGTATATTCTCTTGCATGTGGATTTTTAGTACTTATTTGCATAGATTTTGTAGACACTTAAAAATGTCTTGAATGATATCATGCACTTGAATCATATATACTAACACCATTTCATTCTAAAATCCATTCTATTTTTGTTTAATTGATTAAATTAGCCTAGCTATTTAATTAATTGCATCATTTGCACCTATTAATCTGATTAACTGAATTAGGTTAACTCACCCCCTTTCATGCTAACATTTTGTCCTATTAAATTGAATAAATCAAATTATTTAATTTACTCCCCTAAGTCCTCTTATTTAATTAAATAACCCTAAGTTGTTTAATTAAATATCATATCACTTCCCCTTTTCATTAAATAAATAAATTATTTAATGAATATCCTAATTCCCCTAATTTGCATAATTGAAACTTTATTTAATTATCAAATTACTAATTAAATCTAATCCCCCCACTTGCAAAGGAATATTCCTCCTTTGCACATTCCTCCAAAAAGGGAATATTCCCTTGCACAAGTAAATTTGGTTTTAATTAATTAAATATATAATTTTCCTCACTCATGAGAATATTCTCTTTCTTCACTCATTTGAAAAAGGGAATATTACTTTTGCATAACAAACTTTCAACATGAATTCTTGTGCAAGTTTTGAAAGTGTGTTTGTTTGGATGAATGTAAGCCCTTGATTAAATATCATCTTGCATCCTCAACACTTGATAGGAATCCATGATCCATGCCTCCATCCTCCTTCCTTTTTGACCATTGATTAGCTTTCTCAATTTGAGCCCTTTATTTCTCATTTTTCCTCCTATAAATAAAACACTATTTGGAGACAAATGGATCCAACTTTTAAGAGCAAGCTCATGCTGTTAAAATCACTTTCATCTTGTACTCATATTTCATGTTTTAGAAAGCATCTTAGGTTAATATCTTGCATCATATTACCTTAGCTTCCATTAATGGATTCCATGGTGACTTAGGTGCATCCATTTAGCATATTTGGTAATTAGGGTTTCAATATTTTGAGCTTAAACTCCATTTAGAATAGCTTTGCATAAAACTATATAGGTCATCTTAGCATATGTCATTTTAAAATAGCTTTCATCTTATGAATTTAGCTTTAAATCATGTTTTCATACACATCTCTCATCGGTTTCATCGATTCCCTTCAATAGAATCGATCAAAACAAGCTCATTTATCCACAGGATTGGGAAAAGGGTCACCATTTCACATCAATGTGACACAACTCCCCCAATTGGATAAGTCTCAATGGATTAGAATAGGTGTTTTTGAAGCTTTCGTATTTTAATATGTTAGTTTTAATGGATTATTATTTTAGTTTGCATTGAATGATCTTATTGGGACTGATGCATAGTGGCTTGATTATAATTTGAATCCTCATGGATCAAGTGTAGTTAGCCCATACTATGTTCGTCAGTCAAAAATTTCTATTATGGGCTATTTGGGAGTTGTTGGAAGTGATGTGATTCATTGTTGGTGATGGATAGTTATCTTCAAATTATTTGGAGATGTTGACATCTTGGATCTATGGAGGAATCATGGAGTCTTTGTTTGAGGTGTTGTATATGCTTTGTCTTTTGACATGTTATCCTTGTTTGATAGAATAATTACTATTATGTCATGGTATACTCTTGTTTGTGCACATTAGAGTTTTGACATGATACAAAATCATGGTATGTTGATTATAGCATATGTTATGTTCATATGGATAATGTGATCTCATAGGATATGGTTAGATCATGTTATCATGTTTGTGTTCCTGATTCATGATTGGATCTTTGACATTAATATTTTTTGGTTATCTTTGTATTAAGTAGATGATCATTTGCTTGATTACTTCATGGTGGTGCTATGTTGCATTTGGAGTTTTGGAATGTATTGATCAGTTATAGGTGCTCATGGATACATGGAGACTTAGGTGAGGCTTGGAGTTTTCTTGTGGTTAGAGACATGTTGTTGAGATGGTTACTCTTGATGAGATTTTAGCAGGAAGTCCAAGGATCCTACACCTTGGTTCGATGTGAGTCTAACATGGACCTATGAGGAGAGTGTTCTTGGATGATTCATGATGACTTGGATATCTTGGAGGAGAATTCTCATTCCCACTCCTATTCTACTCGGTGGATTATCACATGAGAGGTATTGCTCATCATTTATTTTAGGTACATTATGCTTATGCTTTGTCTTCTCATGCATATGGATCTTGAGCTATGGTTATTTGGTTCTAGAGGGTTCATTTAAGGAGTTTTGGCACATTTATCTCCCTATGAATTATGAGTACATTCATTGATATTGATTTTAGGAGATGTATCGGGTTGATTTCCTTCTTTTTGAGTGGTTACATTGAGTTTGATCTTCTTGTTTTAAGAGGCTTACATCCATGCTAGTTACATGATTCATATGCTATGCTTGATCTTGGTGATTGAATGAGTTATGTGTTTTTATGGCTCTTCTATTAGGGTGTTTTGGAGGAGATCATACTTGACACAACATTTAGATGTGTATGTAGAAGGAAATTCTATAGGTGTATGATGTGCAGTGCTTCTCTCTTTGGTCTTGATTATTTTCCTGGATGTTTGGTTTCACATTACATTGGTTTTGATATTTGGTTGGAGCTATTGTGATTGCTAGCTTTTGGTCATTTTTTAACTTATGTTCTTGGGTAATGACATGGGGGTTCCTTTATCTCTTTCCTTTGTTGGGTGTGGAAAACATGGGAGAGCTATGGAGACTTGTGGTGAGAATTTTTCTTATAAGCTATTGGTTTACAGGTTTTGCATATCATTATGGTTGTTCCATGATAATACATGATGTTGTTTACACCTTTTATGTGCTGCTATTGGTAGAATTGGTATGCCTCAATAATTTTCATATTTGCATTACCCATGCAATGGGATATTTTGGATGTGTATGTCATTCTTTGACAGGTTTGCACATGCGGTTTATGGTTGCGATATATGGGTGTATATGTTGATGGCACGAGTTTATTATATTTTTTATACCTTTGAGGTATGGACAGTTGGATGTATTATCATTTTTTGTGAGTTTTATTTTTCAGCTATGGTGATTATATCTTGATAGCTACTAGTGCTTAATGATACCTTTGGATTGAGTGTTTGTGTTTGGGATATCAGTTGAGGTAGGATTTATGCTTCATTGTGATAGATTATGTTGGCTTCTCTTTGGATGGTTTCTTATATTTGTGCACTGGCATGATGGAGGATGAGAGCATTCATTCTTGGGATGGTGATAAATTTGTTTCTTGTTACAAGTATCTTGATAGAGCACATGAAGCACTTTGATTCCTTGATTGTTTATGTGGCTATAGGGATTGTTTCATTGTTCATATTTTGATGTTACTTTTTACCCCTTATGCAATGTATACAACAAGTGGAAGAATTTTCCAGGAACTAGGTGTTGTACACCTTACATAATGTTTATAATTTTTAATTTATTATTGTGTGGTGCACTTAGGGGGCCTAGAAGTATGTGCATCACTAGGAGTTAATATTCTTAGGGCCACTTTATGTTATATGTAACATTGGGACATAATGAAAGTTGTAAAAATATATTTATTTAATGTTGGGGAAAGTAATTTAATAAAGTACCCAATATTAAGTGTGGGGTCATAGTTTTTTAATCTCATGGTTTTATGTAATACCACTTGGTGGTTATGTGTGAGCTTGTTTCTATAAAAGAAAACACAAGGGTAGTTGTTTAAGGTTGGTAGTTTGACAAGTTAGCTCTTGTTAGCATTTGTGAGGGTTGAAGCCTGGCATGGGATGTGTGGTTACATGCTTGTTCACATGGATTTCTTGTAGAGGGCTTGATGCTTCAATGGCGTTCATCAAGAACTCCGAAGATGTATTGTAATTTTTATTGTTGAATAATACATGAGGCATGTATTCTTTTGGAGGCTGGTTTTTTCCCTCTTGAGGGTTTTCCCAGGGTATATCTTGTGTCATATTTCCATGGGTATGTTATCTATTCTCTTGCATGTGGATTATGAGTAATTATTTGCATATATTTCTATTATGGGTTATGTGGAAATTGTCATTAGATGGCTGCAAGTTTCCTTTCATTTTCTACACAAAATTGAAGGCTTCATTAATAACTCATGTGGCTAATCCCTTCATTCTTATATAATCTCATTCTTTGATATTCATTATTTTCTTCCCCACACTTATGTGATCGAAAAGCTCTAACCATTGATCTATGACTACATTAGGATCCATTAATTCTTTTATAGAGCTATAAAGTAATAGATTTTTCCTTTTCATGGTATTATTGCAAATTTTTACCCCTTTGCTATTCATTTATAATATAGGAGGCCAAAGATCTAATTTGTAGATCTCCTACAAAAATCAAGGGATTCCAAGTAGTTTCATCTAAATGAATATAATTGTGTAGGTAGAATTCACATACTTGATCTTGCATTTTTGGTGTGGAATCATGAAAAGGTTCTAAAAATAATAGTTTCATGTTCATTACTATAATAAGATCACTAATTAATTGGCTAAACTAAAAACACAAAAAAAAAATCTTGCAAAAATAGAGCATAAACCCTAGCAGATGACCTACACTTCATTAATTATGTAGTTTTGTCTACTATCTCTTCAATTTTCACCTTTAATATTTTCACTTCTATTTCTTGTTTCTCCAATTCCTTGGTGTGATTGTAAATCATTTCATTTTTCTCCCTTTCCCATTATTTCTATTTTTGGGAGAATTTTTGTTTTCTTTTCCAAAGCTCCACACTTAATGACACTGATGGCACCTTAAAATTTTGCAAATTTGAATTGCCCATGTTGAAAATTTTGCTCTTCATACGCATAAGTGACTTTGAAAAATCTACCCATGTGACTTACTTTGGAGGTTCATAACTCAAAGCTAGTTGATTTTTGTGCCAAACCCCTTAGTGAGCATACTCAATTGACATATATGTGTACATGCATGCCAGTTTTCAACTTCCCATGATGAGTTTTAACAGGGTTTTGAAAAGAAAAGCTGGAGGGTTCTGGGACTGTTATGTTGTTTGCAAACTCTCTATCACACAAAGTGGCTTCTTGTTCAAGCTGATATTTCATAGTTGGATGATTGTCATGAAAAATGGATTGTTTCCCTACATTCCTCCCACATTCATATGATCCTTGGTCTAGTTTCAAAAGCCTCATGATCATATTTGATATTTTTTCAAGATCAAAAGCAAATGCAGTTTGTTCTAATTTTACACCTACATTTTCAGAATTATTTCAAGGAGGTCAACTTTGATCCTCAATATCTTGTGATGAATGATGATTGAAGGAAATACCTCTTGCAAACATGATCAATGGACCCAAATGATCTAATTTTTTTGGTGGTAGCTTCCCAAAAGGTGATTTGATATTTTTTCAAGAAGGTGACTGGGTGTGCTTTAATTGGTTTTGAGCAGGTACAGTTGCAGAAAAGTCTGACTAAGCCATTTTGGAATTGAATATATTGCACCTCAAAATATCTTTTGGTGAACCATTTGTTGAACTGTGTTCTTGGTTCAAATGACTAATTCTTGTGAATTTTCATGGTTCCAAGATGCCATTTGAATGGTTTTCCAGGGCAAGTCCAAAGGCTACTAGTCTTGTTTTAACCACTGTGCAAATATGCCTAAAAGAATAATTTAATGACAACCTAGTTCATGTTTTCACCTGAGATGCATTCAAAGGAAACCTCAGATCAATTCAGGATGAAACTTGTTTAAAAATGAAAATTTATTAGTTGAGCTCACATGGAGACCCAACATGCTTATACAGTTATGAAGTTGAGTTGGGAGAATTCACAATTTGTGAAAATGATGTGCCAATATTTAACAAGGAATGTTTTATGCTTAAATTTCTATTGTGCACAGTTGTGATCATATAGATCAATATTCAATGTAAAAATCATCAAGAAGTATCCAAGAGTTAGAAAGTGATACAGATCGTGCCATTTAGAGTGCATTAATGTGGCATAATTCCCTTCATCATAGATAGTGGTAGGTGACTATAAAACATTTAAAACTCCAAATATTTTAAATGTATGGACTCCTTGGACATTGACTTGAAGGTGGTGCTTTAGTTGGACTCGCCATGGGATAAAGTCATGACACTATTTAATTTGGCTTGGTTGCTTGAGCAACCACATAGTATTGAGAGAATTTATTTTATACATGCTAATGATGTTAAAATTTCTTGAGTATAGTAGCATTTTGTCACCTTCAAGGTGTTGTGCACCATGACTTGAGACCAAAGAGCTTTTTGTTGATGCACCATGGCCATCAGTGTTTGCTAAAGTAAAAGAATTTATGAAAAAGGTTTCTTGACAAAGATTTGCATAAAGGAGTGAGAGTTGCTCAACCCCTAACATCCATGGCTTCGTGGACAACAACCAACTCCATTGGATATTTTGATTTTCAAATTAATAAAATCATACATTTGAGCCCCTCTATTGAGACATGTTGCATTGAAGGCATTGCCAAAGGAATTTAAAGTGGACTGAAACTCATCAAATTCTTAAGGCATGGTGAATGGATTGAACCAAAGAGAATCTTTTAAAGTTGCACCTAGCGAGTCATATACAAAAGGACATGTATTGTTGACTTTCACTTGGAATTGGAAATTATTCTCTAGCACTTTGCAACAATAGGAGGGATTCAACTTTGTGCAACAAGAGGAGGGCTTCATGGAACAAGCTAGCACAATTTGTGAAGACCTAAGAACATGTAGAAAATGTGGCGTGAATCCCAAGAATTGTTTGTAGGGGAAGCCATTTATGCTCATTGAATAGGGTTGTTTGTTAATGAAAAGGGAGATTTCGATGAAGCATCTTGAGATGCAGAACAATGGCACCCTTGAACAGAAGCAAAGATGATTTCAATTCCAATCATTTCAAGAATAAAATCACACTACTATAGGGTCTTTGAGAGAGGGATCCAAAATTGAAGCGATGCATCTTGGAGAACTCAATAGCAACATTGTGTGGTGAAATGCACAGATTCCAGGATTGTTCTTAGCTACAATTAGTGGCCCTATATGTTTGATGAAAATGATGGATCAATTTGTATTGCAAAGATTTCTTTGTTGACACTTCACTTGGAAATTGCTTGAGCAAGGGATTCAAGGGACACAATTTCTAGAATCAAAATAAAGAGTGTAATGCCTCTTGAGATGGTTTGCAGACTAAATAGTGGAAGTGTGGTTCAAGACACAGCCTTGTGCAGTGAGTGCATGGGGAAGTCAAATATGATGTTGCAAATGGGGTGCCATTGCACCAACTGAACAAGGTCAATTTTGATGCTGCAATGGATATTTCAACACTAGTGCATGAGGCCATTGTAGGAAATATTCGTGAAGTTGTTGTGGAAGAAGTATTTGTTCAAATATTGGTATACACAGTTAAATCTAACACATGCTTACTATGCACAAAGGAGTTCACACTTGCAATGAAAAGGTATGAAAATTCATTTGATGAATTTTATGCCACCATTTCTAGAGGAAATGCAATAGGATGAGGCTAGGGAAGAGGGATTCAATCAACGACAGATAGAGGAGGATCATCGATGTATCCAGATCGTCACCCATGAGCCTCATAGGGATGAGGGTGACATCGATAGGAGTGTCACAGGGTTCGTGAGATTTCGCCACATGTCTTGAGGTGGGCCCCGTAAAGTTTTCTAAAAGCCCAATGGAAGCCTTCATTTTCTTTAAAAGGGAAAAACATTTAACATTTAAAATGTTGCCCAATAAAGCGATTAAATGGTGTTAAAATGTAAATATTTTAAAATGAATGCAAGGTAAAAGGGCACAAATGGGAAAAGTTTTAAGTGGGCCCAATAAAAATTAAAAGGAGGCAAAAACATTTAAAATCTAAATTGCAAAGTGCATGAATAATATTTTTTTAAGCCCATATTAAATATTCAAAAGCTGTATTATTTAAAAGAAATGCTTTTAAATATGGGGTGAAATATATGGGCATGGTAGAATATTTTACCGAATGAATGTTTAAAATCCTTTTTAGAAAAAGAAAACATTTTAAATGTAAAGTGAATATAAAGGGCATAGGTAGATGATATATTATCTAAAACCCCCGTTATTTAAAAGGCAAATATATCAACTAAAGGTGAAAGGTGAAGAGCATGGGTAAAGTGAATTTATTATTCACTTTATAAACAAAGGTATTTTTTGCTCGGAAGTTTTTCTATAGATAAAATGGGCAAAAAAAAAGAGAATAAACAAGGATTTCATAGAGAGAAAATTGTTTTCACACTACAGGGTAAAATGGAGGGCAGAATGAAAGCCATCCCATGGGTAAGTAAAATGATTTTCAGTTGTGAGAAAAAGGGATTTTTACAGTTGGTGAAAGATAAAGTTTTACAAAGGAGAAATTTTTTTCTCAACTATAGGGAAAATGGAGAAGTGGTTTGTTCTGTTGCAAATTGGTTTTTAGAACAAGGTGGTTTTATTGCAAATAAGGAGAGATGAGAGAAGCTTTCTCCAGTTTCTTGTTGCTGATCAACAAAGGATGAAGCTTCCAGGTATCTTCAACAAATTAATTATAGGGCTCTTCTTCCTTCTATATCTTGTCATTCCTTCTCATTTTGTAGGGGTTCTAAATTTCTATATGGGTTGGGTAGATAGAGAAATGTTAAGTCTGAGTCATGAATTAAGTATGTAAATTGTAATAGCTGAGTTTTGTGAGTAAATATCAATCAATTTGTGCAAATAGAGCATGATTTTCATCAAATTGTCTCCAAAATTATATACTTTAAATCATATGAATTCAATATATCAAAGATGTTTGAGTTTGTCATCTCAATTTCCTTGAGATTATGTTTGTTCATGGTTCTATTTCAAAGAAATAGTTAAATTACTTTTAGCAGATAATTATGATTTCAAGTGTGCAGGGTGGATCTGTAAGAATAATTTTGATGACAACAAGAGTGGATCTATTAGTATAAGGTAGTAGTAGTTTTGAATCCATTGGTTGAAGTTTATTTATTGATGGAATTTTCTTTATGATTATATATTTGACTCCATGGCCCATAATTAGGCACCGATTTTTCATTTAGCTAAATGCATTCTCAAAAACAAATTATAAATTAAAAAATCATTTTAATTTTTGTTGTTGAGTTTAGGTTTAGTGTTGAATTCTATTTCCCAATTGCTAAGTGAGTGTCGAGATAGCAAAAATATAGCTAGATTTGAAGTTGTTAATACTTTCCTTGGTATATTTTAATTGGGAATTATCTGTTATAAAATGCAATGTCTATGCATAATTGAAATAAGTATCTAGGCATTGTGAAGGGTCACCCCCTAGGTCCTACAGAGCCTGAAGTGCAGGGGAAATGTATTCTAATCTCATTTCCTATTAGTTGGCCAAATCCACCTTTGAGTCTAAGCATTAGAAAGTGGCTATTCTTTAGGACTCATTGGATCTGTTGATTTTGGACACCAATAGACACCACAATTGGTCTAGTGGGGTTTTTGATCTAAGGAATTGGGCCTTGGGATACTGGTTCCTTCCATTCCACTTCTACCATAGCAAGCTATGCCAATACCTCCAATTTTGACCCATGCTCAAACTTATAGAGCTTCTCTTCCAATTCTTAAATCTTGACATCCCTCTCATTGTCCTCTTGTTGATGTATCCTTAACAATTCCTACAATTGCTTTATTCTTTCCATTTATTCCTACAATTCCTTACTAATATTTCTTTCTTCCATAATTTTTTTTTTAATATTTTTCCAAAAACTACTCATCTCTCTTTGCACTTGTGTATTTACAACCCTCTAAAATAGGGCTTTTTGGAGATCTATTCCTTTTCTTCTTAGCTACAAAATATCTTTTGAATTTGATTCAGAAGTGCTAGAAAAATATGATGCCTACACAATTGGTAGTTTTATTTCATCACCAAGGGAATTCCCCTCAAAATTCTCGTCTATTTTTGTTTCATGATGGGGGGTATACCCTTTTAAATTTTTATCTGTTTCTACCACCATAACATCTTCTTTCTAATTTTCTTATTTTTCTTCTATTACAACATATTATTTCTACTTTTTAATTGATCCTCTCATGGCTCCCTTCTTCTTTAGGCATTGTGATCACCTCTTGGATTAGGTGGGCCTCTTTTCTCCCTTGTAGGTGTGTAGGTAGAAGCCCTACTCTTCCTTTTCCTTGCTTTATTTCCTTTCTTCTACCCCTTTATAGGTGTAGAGGTAGAGGATTCACTATTTCTCTTTTTTCCTCTTGGTGGACTCTTAGAAACAAGGATTTATTGATTGCCTTATGTTTTAGGTTGCTCATTAGAGGTTGCATATTATATTTCTTCAAAAACCTCCTTTTTTGGGTCTTTCATGCTATGGGTAGGTGTTGTAGTAGGGGAATTGGAGAGAATTTATCCATCAGGAGCAACAACACTCTCTTCTATTATTAGTTCTTGAACTTTGTTTCCCTCATTAGGAATTTGAAGGATATTGTTGATATTGTTACAATTAAGAAAGTTTTCCCAGGAAACATTTGGAAATTGAACCATATGACTCCTCTTTACCAACAATGTAACTAAGAGAAAATGAGAAAATGTTGAGTTGTTTCTTTTTCTCTTATATTCAGGAAACATTCTTTTTAAAAAATTGTACAAGACATTAGGAAAATTTATATGCCTATGATGGCATAGAAGAATTAATAGTTTTAAATGAACTATGTATGGCAATGGCTGTATCCCATCAATTTCAAGTACTTATGAGGCATCCACCCTAACTGGAAACTCCTCTCCTATCCTTGGCAATCTAGAAACTTCAAATCTAGTTGCTTATGAGGCATCTACCCTTAGACCCCTAGCAACTACCTCATAATTTTGCAATGTGGCTACAAATTGTGGGGTTATTACCTCATTAAATTCTATGAGCCTCAAAAAATATTTTAACTAGCCAACTTGCTAGAAAATTGGCAAACATTGTTTGTCATCTAGTAGCTAGTTATGTGTTGCTAGTTCCCTAGTATGATGTCACTCCCCATTACAATGCTTCTATAATTTGATAGTCACTTCATAATTCTACCCTGTTCTATTATGTTCTCATTCTATCACCCCAATTACACTATTTGTGCTTTTTTGTATGCTATACCACCGAGATACACCTATTAATTCCTCTTCTAATCTCTATGTTTCTTGTTGATGATGGAAAATAGAATGAGAGAATTTTTAAATGACACAAAAAGTCGAGGAATAATGAATACCCTCCCTAAAACTAAGCTTACTAAGTGTCCTCACTTAGCTCATACAAATAGGGTGGAGTTATAAATAGAAAGTAATGGAAATTTAAAATATGCTATTTGAAATGCTTGAATGAATAATAAATATACATAAAATTAGTGGGCTATTTAATAATAATCATGATTGCTAAGATAGAGTGTAACTTTAGTTATTATTGTTAGCATGAAGGATTGCACCCCTTAGCTAAGTGTAAAACTCAACAATCCTGTGCAACATGGGATCAAACTTAGGTTGTGGGTGACCTAGTGTGAGAATGAACCTCCATATTATGGGCTTGTTCCCCTTTAGATCTCCTAGAAACTAATGGATTTTTTATTGGAAAAATGATAGAAAGATAACTAATGAAATGAAAAGATAATTCTAGGAGGCAATACACTAAAATTTAATTAACCTACAACAACTTGATTCACAACTAATTTTCAAAGAAATCTGTTTATACAACTCAAAATGATAAATTTCACCACAAAAGTGTTTCACAAAAAAACATGAAAGAACTTGCATAATCCATGACCCATGATGAAGTTTATACTTTGTATACTTTCTTTCAATAAAAATGAGACAAAAGAATTTAAAGGTTTTGAAGTAAAACACAAAAATCCTTTATCAAACCACTCAACATGAAACAATACATCAGAATCCGAATAGATGAATCCTTGATTATATTGAAAATATAAGGAATCTCTACAAAAAACTGATAAAATGAACTAAAATAACTAATGCTATATATAAAATGTGAGAATAGTTACAAGACAAATCTCCTCTTTGTAGAATGAAAAGGGAAAAAAAGGTAAGAACTAGGGAAAAAAGCATAATCCTTTCTTGCTTTAATACAAAAATGAATCTCAAATTGCCAAGAGGTGACACTTGTAGTTAATTGCACTCCAAATATCTCTCTCACAAGAAAAGTTGAAAAGCCATAAAAAGGGGGCTCATAAATGATCCAAATTGAGCTAAAATAGCTCAAAACCCCCCCTCTCAATCTACTTGATCAAAGAGAACTCCAAAAACACTCTAGTTTGACTAAAATTCAAAGAAAAATCACTGTGAATATCTCCAAATGCATGTGTAAAGCTTTAGTTCCACTCCCGCTTTTATTTTTGCATGATTTTAAGGCAAGGATAAACAATTTAAACATATATTAAAGTAATCAATTGAGATCAACTTTAATATGTGTTATAGATTTGCTCACCTTTTTGCATTTTTACGACATTTATTAAAATAATTTATAATTCATTACTTTAATAATGTTTACATTTTTATTTTGTTTCAACTTCATCCAAAAATAAACGAAAAAACTTGGTTTTTTTGAAATATTTGCAAAACATAAGGTAAATCAAAACATTGGTAGAGTTATTAATCTTTATGCAAAAATTCTGAAATAAAAGTGGAAAATACCCCTATGTTGGGTTGGCCAAATCAGGGCATATGAAACCCTAAAAGAGAAAACTCGACCTCATATGTTGAATTTCACTTTTCACTTTGTTTTTTTGTTGTTGTTATGCTACTACACTGCCACTAAGGATTTCAACTTGAAGGTTTGGAGATCTTTTTGTGCAAAATACATGTTGGATATGTGTGGTAAGCTTTCATTTGCATAAATAATGTCATTTTTTTCCATTACCCGTGGAAGAAAAGATTATAAATTTTCTTGCTCTCTGTTAATAGAAAAAAGAAAAAAAGCTTTCATTTCCTGTGATTTCTCTTATTTTTTCTGGAAGAAATGGTGGAAAACTCTTGCTCATAGCTTCTTTGTTGTCTTTACATGTATTTTTCTCTTTATTTTGGTTGAACATGCAAAAATATTACTTTTCTGGAAGAAAATGAAACCCTTTCTCTTTTCTCGGCCTTTGTAAGCATCTCATAGCTTTAATTTGGGTTTTAGCCTTGCAAATGTTCAAGGGTTTACTCATGTTGATACTCTAGGGTTGTGGTTTTCTTATTCTTTGCAAACTTTCTAGGTTTCAAAACCCACTACAGGCCATGGCTCTTCTTCATGAATTTGTCATTGCTTTTATTATTCTGGGTTCTTCATAATGCCTTGATATTCTTTTGAAGATGCAATCTAAGAGAAGACATAAATGATAACTATTTATTGATTCTTTTCCCTTGTCTTATTATGAAAACCACATTTTCATGTTATATGTTTCCATTGTCCATTGTAATGAACAAGCCTGTGACATAATGTAGACAACGTGGCTTTCAATACCCATGTAAGACATCAAAATACCAATCTATAACCACTCTTTTGACATTTGAAACTATATAAACTCATTGACATAGATGATTATGATCATTAGAGTGGTCATTGTGTATTCTCTTTGCATTCTTTATATAATCAACCTCATGAAATTTGTTACTTTGTGTTTTCTCTTATCAATTGTTAGAAGTATACCATTGTTTTTCCTTGATTTATGCCTTCATGGTAGTTATGACTTACACCCATTTTAATTTATGAAATTTACACTTTATTCCTCTTTTACAACTAAGAGGAGAGTATGCTAAGCTCAACACTTGTGGGAGCCACATTTTCCTCCACATACTGTGATCTTGAACAAAGTAATCTTGCAATGGAAAATGTACCTATACCTACATAGTGAACAAGAAATTTAATAAAAAAATGAAGCTTAAAGCCTTATGATTCAATTGATGATCCTCTGCTTTTCTTAGATACTTGTGATAACTGCTCAACTAATTTAATGCTTCATAAAAATAGGTTGTATATATGTTGATACTAAATATGAGGAGAATTGGAATCCTGAGCTCTAGCATCATCTTCTCTATTTCTTGCAAGCATTTCTAGAGTTGGGTATGTGTAGGATCATGATGGGCCAAAAAGTGGCAATGGGGAAAAAATTATGTTTTTCATCGACCCAAAAATGTGAAAAATGTTGAGTTGACTTTTTTGTGGCTTGGGTGTCAGTACACACCTCCAAAGCAATGCCCAAACCAATATCTCCATATAGGATATCCGATTTGAAGCAAACATATATATACAAAATTCGGGCCTGTTAAAATCATTTCACATTGACAAAGGCCACATGCGCACAACGAGGAGGTTCTTTGCATATCAAATATCCAATTTATTTGATATCCATTTTGAAAAGGTTAGATTTTATATTTTCTTTGCTTTGATCGAATTTTGAATTAGATTTGTATAATTTTAGTTAGTTTTTTATGGATTTTTTTCAAAATAGGGTTTTTGATTGAATTTTTATAAAAAAATTGAGTTTAGAATGGATTTTGATTAAAAATGAACTTTTTTATGGATTTTGATTTAAAAATTGTGTTGTTTATGCATTTGTATTAAAAATTAGAGAATTTTATAGATTTTGGTTAAAAAGTAGGTTTTTTTAAAAAAAGTAGGGTATTTTTACAATATTTTCATTTATACTGTCTAATTTCAATTAGATTAATTAGTTTTTAACTTTAATTAGGTATTATGGCTATTGAGAATGAAAATGGACAAATTCCAAATGATCCACCAGTTGAGAATGAAAATGCACAAATGCCAAACGCTCCACCACCTCCGCAACCATCAATTGAACAATGAATTGGTGAAAATTTGTAGCAATTAAAGGGCATTTCTAAAGTTTATAAGAGAATCCCTCAATTATTCGAGATGTCAAACACATTGAAGGATATAATTAAAAATATAGAAACCCTCTCCACCCAACATAATGCCTTTCATTCGTGGTGAGAAGACATGAGGGAATATTATGCATGTGGATTGTCTTATGATGATGTGAAAGATCTCAAAATAACCAAAGCCCAAATAGCCTCTTTATTTGTTAACCCTCGCACTGGTTTGCCAATTAATGTTAATAAACCAAAAAATTCTATAAAATGGTGCACACAGAGGGACATTGTAGATAAATTTTGGGATCGTTGGTGTATGGTTTTTGATAAACCACCAAACAACAATTGTGATATACCATTTTTTTTATAAAAAAATTATATGATGAGTTTGTGTTAGGGCATCATGTCAATTACTTTGACATTAAACCCTTCTAGGCATTGGTGGAGGTATTCCCCAGGATAGACCAGGGGTAGTTAGAGTAGTCCCATGCCCATATGTTCCCCCTCCTCCCCTTCCTTCGCCACCTCCAGTATATCATCCAAATATTATTCAGGATGTGTCCACACAAACTATCTAGGCTATTCACTCTTTGAGTGGCCTTTTGGTTTCACATGCTTCTATAGTAGATTAGCCACATTTTGGTGATGTTGGTGATGGTTTGAGTGTTGCTGTGTCATCCTCATTAGGTCCACATATTTGTGTGCCACATACTTGCTCCATGTGCTACCAGATATGCTTGGGTCCTCTTGTACAACCCGTCGAGCATCCCTTGGAAATTGTTGATTATGACCTCCATAATGTAGACATTATAGATCAGACTCAGGGGAGTGGAGTGCACCCTACAGAGTCCTCTCCTGCTAGAGAGGAGGACATTAGAATAGTGACACAGGTAAGATTTAAGTTGTAAATTCATAACTTGCATTTGTTTTTAAATGAATATTAATAAGAGATAGTATAATGTACTAATATTTATTTACATTGTCTATTTAATAGTTGTTGTTTGAGGAGGAGCTCACACAGGTGACTGATAGCACCCTTAGGGCCATTTCATTTGGCCTCAACACACAGTATATATTTTCACACTCACTCATTTACATTTTTTTATTATATACTTGCTTGTCATTTGAATTGTCATAAATGAAATTATATAATACTTATATGTTTATCTTATTTTCCTCTTGTAGGAAATACCTAGTGTGAGCAAGGTGCAGCCTTGTCTAGATTATGGAAGTGCGATGTTAGATAAGGGGAAGGTAATTGAACTCAAATTCGATTGAATTAAGAATTTTAAGATCTTATATTGATTATACATACATCGACATAGATTGGTAGTTTCATATGTACTTGTCATTTTTATGTACAGGCAGTTATGAGCTATACACCATTGTTGACAAGTGTGAGCAAGGTGCAGCCTTGTCTAGATTATGGAAGTCAAATTTTAGATGATGGGAAGGTAATCGAACTCAAATTCCATTGAATTAAGATTTTTAAGATCTTATATTGATTATAAATACATCAAAGAGATTGGTAGTTTCATATGTACTTGTCATTTTTATGTACAAGTAGTTATGAGCTATACATCATTGTTGACAAGTGCCACAATGCCTGAGGGATTACGTATTGGAACACTTGAAGGAGTAGGTGTTGAAACACCTCAAGGAGGAGGTGTCGAAACACCTAAAGGAAATAAAGAAAAAGATTAGCCTAAAGAGGTATGTGTTTATTTTATTTTGTGTTTGGTATTTATATGTTCCTATTACCGACAATTGTATGCTAACTTGGATCGATTTTATGTTTTTTTTGACATATATAGATTGAAATTACAAAATTTGGTTTGGTCGGTTCTTTGAGAGGGGCATAATCTAGGACTCCTGGCCCTTTGAAGAGACAAATATTTCAGGTAATCAAGATTACAATTTTAGAGTTCAATTATAATTCAATGTATATTGATTTTGATGTTAATTATTTGATTTTAAATCATATAGTATAACTAATCTCAATTGTGGTTTGAATTTTTCTTATTTAGCTACCTTCAGAGCCAACAAGTGTTGCAAAGAGGCTCCATTTTGACGATCCACCAGTAGTTTAGGATGAGATAGACATTTTGGCATGTAAATTTTGAATAGACATTGAGATGGCATATGCCACATTTTTTAAAACTTTGTTTGAGTTGGCATTGATGCCATTTTTGTATATGGACTTACACTCAAGATTATTAGATAATTTGATATATGGAAGTTGACAATCGGAATTTAATTTCTTCCTCATGTGCATGATTAAACTCTTTGAAAATTTAATCAAGTGAGCAATGGTTAAATATCAATGTACAAGAGCATAAAAAAGAATGGCTGTATTATGTAGTTTATATTCATATCGCTGATTACATTGCATTGCACATCTTTCAAACTCAAAGCATTATTTCACATTGCATAACTAACAACTAGATGTTGATAGATGAAAAAATTTCAATTACAATATAGTTTTTACAAAGTCAACCTAAGTAGTTATGCAATTACTTCACATTACATAACTAATAACTAGGAAAAAATATCAATTGCATTTGCTTTTCATGGAATTTTATGAGACCACATTTCTTTGAGGCATTTTTTCAAACAATTCATTGCCTTGTCTATACCACCACATTTTTTCATACATGTGTAGCAAATCTTTTTATCAAATAGTTCACTGGCTTGCTGTTATGGATAAAATCCTAAAACAAGTGCTTTCAAACAAGCTATGGATTGATGCAGAGTGGGGGTGAAAACATATGTGAAAACTACCCTTGACTCCTTTGGACCAAATTTGAGAACCAATAACATACCCTATTCTAGGCTAGTGAAATAGCCCTCTTTCACAAAGTGAGTTCCCTTTAAACACTTGATCTTAACAAGAACACCCCCAAAAATATTGAGTTTTGTCATAAGACAATAAATTCTAAGGTTATTCTACACCTACAGGTCCTTTACCAGGATGTCCCATGAAACTGTCTGTTTACCATGCAAATGCATAGGGTTTATTAAAAGTCCCACTTTCACAACTCCCTTGACCATGCCACTGACTCAGAAACCTCTATTATGACCCCAATATGCTTAAATGTTAAAGAGATTCTCCCACTCTCATTGATTTTAACAAACCCTAGGCTAAAATCTTCATTTTCATACAATTTAAGCAATGATTTGATTAGGATAGCAACTCCAAGACTCACAAATCATTTCCCTTTTCTAATGGACCTGCACACATTCAAATCACATTGTAAACATCCTCTCCACTGAGCCACATGAAATGTATAGTAGGTGGAGGGCTTCATAAATTCATAATTTACTCAAAAATGCAAAATTTGGGTTCACTACTTGCCTTGAGAAAACTTGGCACAAAACTCACAAAAAATGAAAAGAAAGCACTCAAACCAACTTTAAAGGGGTCTCGGGCCTGCTTCATCCAAAATGATCATATTTATTCTTCACAAAATGACATTCATCAATCCCCAAAATGACTTCCTCAACCTTTTTAAGACTCCCCTCCACACAAAACAACCAACCAACTCCCAATAATTGGCTTACAAACTAAGTTACCTATTCGGGTTTGGGGGTTCGGTTCGCTAGTTCGGCTAAAAATTTTTTGGGGGTGGTTTGGTTCATTTTGGGTTCATTAGTAAAAAAAATGTAAAAATAAAAACTATATATATATATATGTATGTATATATATATATATATGTATATATATATATATATGTATATATATATGTAGCATAGAAGCATGAAATAGGATTAGAATATCACATAACATCATATAAAAAACAAAACCACCATAAAATTGAATGTCATTTAAAACATGCATGATAAATATTCATCATTGAAACTTGAATTGTGGTTGCTTGATATATAGAGTCTATTGATGCCAAGATTAAATTTGTATGATTTTGAAAAAAAGAAGCCAATTGAGTAGAGTTATCAACATTCTTTAGAAATCATAAGAATTTATTTAGTACACTAGCCATTTTGATGTCTTCTTGCAATCTCAAACTCTAAATCTATGAAGAATTTAACTCTGCTTCCCACTAGTTTCCATTAAAAAGAAAGCAACAAGCTATGGTCTCATGGCTTTTTTTCACACAAAAATCAGCATTGGAGTTCAATTGGAGGGTGAAAAACTACTTGTAACTACATAAATAGATCTTGTTCTACAACTCATATGACCTAACTAACTATTCCATCATGTATAAATGGTTATGTTTAGGTTAGGTATGGTCCCCTTTTTCACCTAAATCGACCGAAGCAGTTCAAGCTATGTTCAATCAACAAAATCCCTTAAGAGTCCAAAGTGCAAAAGGGCAACAATCTTTGACGAACTATTTCTCAGAAAATGTGATGCCTACAAAATTTTTGTTTGAGGCTATGGGATCATGTTGGGACCTCTACAATGACCTCTCTTGGTTTTTTCTATCTTAGAGGCATTTTCCCGTGCTGGAAAGTTTTCAGCTGAGGGAAAAGTTGTTAGATGCAAGCAGTGTAAAGTTGCAAAGTGGTGTAACTTTCATTCAACAACTCGTACGACCAAAAAAATATTCTAAAATATTTGGATGGGTATGTTTATGCTAGGGATGGTCCTCTTTTGCACCGAAATATGCTGAATCACTTTGAGCTACATTGGACCGGCGATTTCCCTTAAGAGTCCAAAGTGCTAAAAGGCAACAATCTTTGAAGGTATATTTCTCAAAAACTGTGACATTTAAAGACTCTTCATTTGAGGCTATGGGATTGTGTTTGTCCCATCTACAATAAACTATCTTATTTTTTCTATCTCAGAGGCGTTTTCCCGTGGTGGCAAGTTTTTAGTTGAGGGAAAAGTTGTCAGAGTGTAAAGTTGCAAAGTGGTGCAACTTTCATTCAAGAACTCATACAACCAAATAGACTGTTCCAACACATCCGGATGGGTAAATTTATGCCAGGGATGCTCCTCTTTTGCAACCAAATATGTTGAATCACTCTGAGCTACATTGGACCGGTGATTTCCCTTAAGAGTCCAAAGTGCCAAAAGGAAACAATATTTCAAGGGCTATTTCTTAGAAACTATGATGTTTACAGACTCTCCATTTGAGGCTATGGAATAATGTTTGGCCCATCTACAATAACCTCTCTCAATTTTTTCTATCTTAGGGGTATTTTCCCATGGTGGCAAGTTTTCAACTAAGGGAAAAGTTGTCAAATGCAAGCAGTGTACAAAGTTGCAAAGTGGTATAAATTTCATTCAGCAACTCGTACAACCAAATGGACTGTTCCAACACGTCTGGATGGGTAAGTTTACGCTATGGATGCCCCTCTTTTGCAACCAAATACGTTGAATCACTTTGAGCTACATTGGACCGATGATTTCCCTTAAGAGTCCAAAGTGCTAAAGGAAACAATATTTGAAGGGCTATTTCTCAGAAACCGTAACATTTACAGACTCTCCATTTGAGGCTATGGGATCATGTTTGGCCCATCTACAATAACCTCTCTTAGTTTTTTCTATCTCGGAGGTGTTTTTCTGTGGTGGCAAGTTTTCAACTGAGGGAAAAGTTGTTAGATGCAAGTAGTGTAAAGTTGCAAAGTGGTGCAACTTTTATTCAACAACTCATACAACCAAATAGACTGTTCCAACACTTTTGGATGGGTAAATTTATGCTAGGGATGGTCCTCTTTTTCCCCCAAATACACTGATTCAATCTAAGCTACATTGGACCGATGATTTCCCTTAAGAGTCCAAAGTGCTAAAGTGCTATACCATCTATTGTACGGTCTATAGTTGGATGGTATGGCCATGGTAGATTTTATTGGAACTATATAAGGTGACTATGGGAATTTAGAGAGTTGGAAACGTCTGTACTTGAGTTGGTGAGTTGCCATGTGAGGCAAAACTAAGTGAAATTAGGTGAAAAATTGATGCAGACATAAGGGCACAATCAAAAAATCTTTGCAACCTGCCTATTTTAGGCATCTAACAAGATTATTTTGATCTCTTTGGATAGTCTAAAACTCCCTTAAAACTTGACAAGCAACTAAATACGCATTTCCCTCTTTAACCCCCTTAAACCCTTGTAATAGTGAGAAACTAGTTTTTGTCCAATTACTCCACAATTTTCCAAAACACCAGACCAACACATGACTGATTCAAACACCCATATCCAAGTTACACAACATATATGAGAAACAACATAGACCCCTTTGGGCCAACGTTGACTTCCTATACATTCACCCTTGAAAAGGCTACTCAATTAGCCCAAAAATGCAAAGCACCATACCTTTAAAAACCACACAAACCCTTAAAACCTTGGGGTAGCAAATAAATTTCCAAGAAGCAAAGATTCTATAATTGGATTCCATTTGTATGGACTTGTAACCATCAAATCAGGAAACCCTTGTTTTTAGTGTAATTCTTGAGGGTTTATTGGATGTAGCACTTCCACAACCTTTTATACTCTACCACAACCTTATACACCTTTATTTAGGCCCCAATATGCTTAGAAAACAAAGAAACTTGTCATATCTCAGAGATTATGCAAACCCTAGGGTAAAAACTCTATTTTCAAGTGAAAAAAAACCACCATTTTTAAACCTTTAACTCTTCATTTTATTTCAAAACCTAGTTCTCCACACCTTCCAATCTTGAAATATAATTTCCTAAGCCCTACCAACTCATCCCACTGAGTCACATTGGCACACAGTAGGTGGGATGAGATTCAAGCCATTAAAATTGCAAAACTCTTATTCCCCTATTCAAGAACCCGTCTAGAGAAAGTCTGAGTTTTGAGGCACAAAATGAATAAAGAAAACCTCTATTAAGAAGTAAAAATAAATTCAAGACATGTACTAACATTTATACATAAATTTTTGATACAAAAATGCTTGAATGGCATGTGCATAGGCATAAAACACAAGAAAAACAGTAAAATTTGAATTGAGCAATTGAAACTTTATTGATTCAAAGAAAAAAAAATCATTCAACCAAACCTGTCTCGAGCCCTTGAAGGCCTTAAGTACATTGCTATGCCTTGGAATCCAACTCCCAATGCCTTTAACCACCAATCTTAACTGACTTTTGAAACCTTAATGACCATTGAAGGCCAAAATGCAAATATTTTTCACATTAATATGACTCATAATGAAATGTTGCACTTTTCCACTTATAACTTTACTAAGAGCTCACTTAATGGATTTAAATAACATCATTACATGTTCAAAATACTGTTCTTTCTTGTCCCTAAACAAATTTACTAATTTTTCCTTCAAAGGCTACAAAGCAACAACTAGGACAAGTTGGGATCTCCATTTTTTTTACCCTAAAACCTAAAAACTCCTCGTAATACATGAACATGAATCCTATTAGATCTCATTAAATAAAAAACCTCAGAATATTAACACTTTACTCATTGAAATGATCCACAATGATATTGTGGTGTAGGTGCTCTTGCACCAAAAATGGTGGTTACAACTTGCTAATATCAATGAAACGTGGAGGCAACAAGATTTAAGGTTGGATCAAGCTTGTGCAGGTCCTAATAGACGTGTTTGATGAATTTATAGGGTGTGGAAAGGTTGGAAACATTGATTTCCTTAAAAACCTCATGAAAGTTGCTAAAAATGAAGTTGCACCCAAGTTGGATTTGATGAGGAAAAGTGGCAAGCCACTATAATTTATTATATATAAATAGGAGATATTACAAAACTTGGTTCAAATGAACATACCGATAGGAAAGAACCAAGAAGAAAAACTTTAGTTGTAGCGTGATTAAGCACAAAAAGTTATTATAGAATTGTCCCAATAACAGTAACAAAGCATACACATGTATGACTAAATCAACCTATGAGTTTCCAAAATACAGGTCCCCCTTTACATTTTAAACATACCCTTTATACAATGCCAAACATTTGACCCATATTTCAAAAAACATCACTGGGTATAGATTATGCCCATACACAATTATGACCTTTTTACATTGTTTCCAATTTGAGAATTCAAATTTTACAAATTTTTCCTATTGGAGACATTAGGGCATAGTCTTCCACAATAGTAGTATGTTCCGTTTTGGACCGACACACACCTGTACAAACCATCAAGGTAGCTTAAAATAACCAATCTATATTGTTGTGTATTGCATACCTCTCTGAGATGGTATTAGGTTGTCTATTGTTGTAGCTGTCCAATCAATTGTTGTAATCTGTGCATACCTGTGTGGAAGATTAGAGTTCTATGTTACATCATGATCAATGTGCTAAGAGTATCATATTAGTGTGAAAACTTGAAATGTGTGTTGTCACACTATAAAAGATGCTTAGACTGTAATCTATATTATTCTAAATATTTTGAATTATGATGAATGGTGATGCAAGCTATAAAAGATGCTTAAAATAACCAATATATATTGTTTGTCTATGGTATACCTCTCCAAAAGGATTAGATCTGGCTATTGTTGTGAGTCTATGATCAATCTTGCTAGGAATATCGCAAAAGTTTGAAAATGAGAAATCTATATTGTCACAATAGACAAGATGCTTAGACTAACAAATCTATATTAATCTAAATAACCTGAATGGTGATGAGTTGGCGATGCAAACTATAAAATACCTTAGATAACCAATCTATATTGTTCTAATATGTCGCATACCTCTCTGAAAGGATCAGAGCTGGCTATTGTTGGAGTAGGTCCATGATCAATCTTGCCAAAAATATCGCAAAAGTGCATACAAAATATCACTATTAAAGACGCCTGCATTGCATTAGTTTATAAAATATTAGTATTAAATAAAGAACACTAATGAAATTAATCATGATGAACATAAGCATTGTATCTTCCATTCTTGAAAATGTTATTCAAGTGTTCTGAAGGGTCATCTCTTTGCTTATGAGTATCTAATATTGCTTCGTGATCAACATTACTAAGTGTCCATAGTTGTTTTTTCTTTGGCCTAGCATGATTCTTCAACAACTTAACATTTTTTGCTATAACAAGGTGCAAATACATGAGAATGGTTTTGTGTTTCTCATAGTCTTCAAATGTAGGTATGCCATTCTTTCTAATCATGTATATTCACAACCAAGTTCCTGCAACCACAATTGAACTTGTAGGATACTTGAAACCATCATCATCTTCCATTGGTTGTGTTAGCTTATGTTTTACCTGCACACATCGAGCCAACGAATAGTTTGATCTCTCTTCATTCCCCTGCGGTTCAACAATTGGAAAAACATGTCTTGGCTGTAGTAGATCTAAAATCAGGTCGTAATCAACTATTTACTTTCCATTGTGTCATTTTTCATGGATTTTGTTTGAGATAAATGAGTTAGATATTGTGGTACCCATGTATCCATCCACTCACTTGAATCACATTGATCCTACTCGCATTAAATACAACTCTGACAAAAACAAGCCAAATCTCATGTCCAAATGGTCCATGTGCTTGCATCTGAGCTTCAAAATGAATGCATCTTTGAAGAATCTTTGATTGTATGACAATCCAATCTGCCTCCCACTATACCCTCCTCAATGAACCAAAAGAATTTATGTATTGTTGAATCAAGTTTCCCTCCCTGTGACAATGTGAACTACACCAATCAACAATAGAACATGCATTGTTGAATTTTTCTCTTAAAATCTTCAATTGCTCCTTAATTAGAGCTCTCTTTACGCATGGACCTACTCCATCATGCTCCCCTTTCCCATGTGTAGCTTCAAAAAAACTCCAAATATGAGGTATACCCCTCTCTACATGCATTCTACTCAACCAATAAAACATATGAGCATTCTTGAATTGACCTGTGTGCAATTATCTGACCAAATTAGATGTTTGCGATTGCTATATCATGCTCCTGCAAGAGCTCAAAAAAATTCTTGAAACAATGTTGGACATACTCGATGAGTGAGATCTGTCATCACTCATATAATAATGATACTCTTATTATCTTTCAATCCTCCTCTGTACTGTGGGTGCATGTCTAAATGTTATGTGGACAAAATGTAATCTGAATGGAATTGTAATACTAAGATTGTACCTCATTTTGTGGTTGCAATGTGTAGTTTTCTGAAAATCAACCACTGATATGATAGTTCCAATCGGAAAAGAGTCCTTACACATCCTAAATTGTTGATCTAATCACTAATACCTATGACTATTCCTTGCATACTTGTATAAAAGATTGTCTTTAAAATCTGAAATAAAATCAGCAACACTGCATTCTTTTGTAACCAACTCACATCTAGAACCTTCACCTCCACTTTGGAAAGTATATTTGACTATCTCATATCTCTTTTTCTCAACAAGCTTCCTTGATTCATGTTGGGACTCTCATGAAAACATTGAAAAACTTTGACAAGCCATAGATTGTGAGCACTTTGCATTTAAACAATCATTTCTATAGAAAAATCAACCATCATCTCTAGAACATAAAAATAGATCTAGCAAGTCCCTTGATGATTTTGGAAGATGCATTGCACCACACTCCTACAACATTTCATTAGTATGCAAAGTAGGATGGATATAGCATAATAGCTCATGATACATTGAAAAATCTGCATGGTATTTGCAACAACAAGTATTATGAATCTTAAGAGGTACACAATAAAATGGCTTGAAACCCTCAAAAGTCCTTTATGATATTTCCATATTTGGATGTGTTTCAATAATTTTTTTGAACAACATTGTTTGGCTTGATTCCAATAAATGTTTAGGATGTGGTGTACGATCTCGATTGCCCATTCTTAACTTTAAAACATCCTTTGCATTGGGTGCTACTCTAGAGTTATCATGCCAAAATTATTGAATTACCTGCTTTACATTATCAGTTAGCTTCTTATCAACATGTGGAAGCCTCCCGACAAAAGCCCATGTATCATTTTGAAGAGGATCATCTATTATTTCTCTTCTTGTGAGTGCTCTATCCAAATTTTTACGATTTATGTCAGAATCAATACAAGTTTGTCTCATAAAGCGATCCTTTTTCAATTGATGGCTTACTGGGGTAGTTGTAATGACTCTTTGAGCATATCTCTTATCCTTTTCCTTTTTATTTTTTCCAATAGACTTGAGAGCATTAAAAATATTTTTGACAATAATAGATTTTTTTTAGTCTTCTTATTCACACGAATCTTCAATTTGGCTAGCAAAGGTCTCATCTTTTTCATCTTTAGCAATTGTACAAAAAGTTGGCATTGCTTAGTCAATGTCTTATCACTAAAATATTGGTTGAAAAGTCTTCTAGCCCACAACTAAATAGTTTGTGTTGACCTCTTGTCTTCAAAATTGTTTATAATGTTCTCATCAAATTAAAGTAACCATTTAGGGGGTCTTGAATTTGGAATATGTCTTTCTTCCACATAAGGTTCTTCATTTCTCATGTAATTTGGTGAAACATAATTTACACTTGCTTCAATATTATGTTCAAAATCTTCATTTCCAACATTTTTACCTTGAACATTTTCAATATCAATTTGAATAATTTCATTCCCAATTGAAATATCATGTTCAACATCTTCAAATCCAACATTTCACCTTGAAAATTTTCATTATCAATTTCAATATTTTCATTCCCAATTTCAATATCATGTTCAACATCTTCAAATCCAACATTTTCACCTTGAACATTTCATTATCAATTTCAATAATTTCATTCCCAATTTGAATATCATGTTCAACATCTTCAATTTCCTCTTCACTTGAAAGACCATAGGGGTTAGGATGACCAATATTTAACATACCTTGTCTTCTCTTCCTATGACCTCTATCTCTTTGTCTATATGCTTCAATTTCTTCTTTTGTAAGCTTTCTCTTATGTTTTTGCTTCTAATGATTGCTACTCCCCATTATACCTCATAAAAGATGCTTAAAAATCATTTCTTATGACAAATTTGAGTAGAAGATGCTCCAAAAAGTTTATCTTTGTCTCTTCTTGTCTGAAACCACATGTATGTCGCCTACAAATAGAATTTAGGGTCCATTTGAATGCACAAAATGGTCCACATGGGGCTCTTCTATGGCCCACAAATTTGATATCCATTATAATATGATATCTGATGCATTTGAAAACATTTAAAAAAAATTGTAACGGTATGATTTTATTTCTACAAATTGGATATCTGAATCAAATCAGATATCCGATTTGTGTACACATATACCTAAGGGTTTAGTGTTTAAGG
>VDFB02058242.1:319026489-319071724 GCA_007258455.2 Sequoia sempervirens | reverse complement strand
GGGAGGGACTCAAAGAGATATAGAGGGTAGAGGGGAGAGAGATACGAGTGATTGAGTGAGAGACTTGGGAGAGAGAGAGAGGGAAAGAGATAATATTTAAATATTTTATATATTAGTAATATATATATTTAAATATTTATACATTAACTAAAATATTGAAATAATATTGAAATATTATACATAATAATATAATATATTGTATATTAAATACATAATTCGGTAAGATATTATCATAAATTGTATATTATATATTACATTATAAATTATATTGCATTTTTTAAATCATATATTATAAATTGTATAACATTTTTGCAACTCTATATAGATATATCGGATATCAGATTCAAATCAGATATCCAATATTTCTGACACAAAATTTAATGCCTAGGGATTATCCTCTAGCTTTCTTTGGATTTTGGTTTGGACCTGCCAATCCTAAGAAGTCAACACAAAAAACGTGTTTAACAACTTACCTTGCTTTTCTAGACTTCACGCATATGGTTGACGACACTTTTTTTACCAAAATTGACAAAACGAAAGTGTTTGTAAAGGAGCTTCTCAACTTTCCACCAATATAAATTATACTTTAGTTTGAATATAATAAATAATTATTATTCATTTTCTATTAGAATTACGACTAAAGTCCTTATTGATAGCTTGATTGAAAAACATCTATAACTTTCAAAAAGTATCACATTTTTTGAATCCAAAACATGCGTCACATTCTATGCTTCACATACTATAGGATTAAAAAAAAATTGAATTTCATGAAGTTTTGACCAAGTTAAGGTGGTCAGACATACAAGTTTTTATATTTTTTAAAAGTTGTAATTAAAAAGTCATAATTAATTATTTACTTGGAAAAAAAATACAAAAAAATATGCATCACATCCAGACATGAGTCATCTACTTATATCTAAAATATTATAAAAAAATATTATGATTTTATTATGATTAGGGTGGTCAGACAGACACCTACTTCTAATTTTTCCCCTGAAATTTAAATACTACTGCATTGAAATTGAAATTTTTCACCAAATAGATTTTTTTTTAGAAAAATAAACCTAGTATTTTAGAAACTAAATTCAATTTTCCACAGATTCTATTCTTACATATTTTTGAAATAATATAGATAACTTATTCAAATTTTTATGTCAAGTTGCCTAACTTTGATTTTTCTAAATTTTCATTGCCACTTAAGGGCCTATTTTTTCCATGATGATACTTCACATATCCAACTTACCAACAAAGGGAGCTAAAGATGTAGTAGATCAACACTAGGGTTCGTCATTCATGCAATGACGGATCCCTTTTACTTTCATGTGTTCATCATTTTTTTCTCTTCACTTGTATAATTTATTTATATGTTGCATTATTTTAGTTATTTCCATAGCCTGTATGGGAAACTTATCAGCATACCTTTTGTAAAATGAATAAAATACAAATATTTTATGCAAATTTTGTGTAATATTTTATCTTTGTATAAAAAATTGCATAATGAAAATTGAAACACTTCATTTTATAACATCTTTGTATATGACAATGAAAATCTAGCAAAAAAAATTTTGTGTACCTTTCACTCTTAAGTCTTCACTATTGTTCTAACCCTACCTAATTGGGCTCAAAAAAACAATTAGGTAATATTTTGGTGACCTCTTCTATATGCTTTCTACTAAGCATCATACACTAGTAGTATAATCCTATCCATTGGGCATAGGATTCAATTCTTGTTCTTGTTACCTATTTTTCACTACAAGCTTAAATAGGTAGAGCTAAGTCAGACTCATCATTGATAGGTACAAAAAATTTCAAGTTTACTACTAAAATATTCATTGTTCATCATAAAGATCATATTACATCTGAATTATAGTTTTATTGTGCAAGTATTTAAAACAAAAATTTGAAAATTTGCATAATACTGCCTTTTATTCATTTTGTAAAAACACTAAATCTTGCATAAGCCGCGAGAGTAATTGAATTTGATTATGACAATCAGATACTAAATACAAAATTCAATGAAAGCTACACTACTGAAAAAAATGTAAGCACAAAGAAGAGGATGAATTCATCATTTCCTGTGATGATGAATCACTTTCACTTGATGTCTTAGGTCGTTGCGTCTCCAAGCTACAACAAACTCGTTTCCACACTCCATGGACCTACAAATTTGTAAAAGGATGATCTTAGAGGTGTACTCTGAGCAATGATGAATTACATTCTACTCTATGCCTACACTACCAATAGGAATGTAAATTACATTCAATCAGGCATTCACCAAATGATTGAGTTACAAAGGCTGACAATCAAGAAAAACATAGTTCAATGGAAGCTTTCAACCTCAATTATTTCTACTAGTTTGTTTCAATGTGCAGGAATAGGTTCATCATGTTAGTGATTATTTACATAAGATATGTGGATCAAAATAGGCTCCCACAAGGGTAGATCCCGACATATCAAAAGGAAACCTCTCATTCACATCATATATGAGAATTATTTAAGGTTCAAAGAAACAGTCATCATCTAGGGCTGTCATCAAGAATCCTAATCCAGCATGGTGAAAATAGATTAAGCAATTATCTTTTGCTCATCATTTAAGGAACAATTAAATAAATATATTAAGAGAGCATTGATTACATTTATTATCCTTTGTTTTACCTCTTCCTTTCATTCATATTTACATTTTAATGAGGCATTGAGCCCTTATGTTGAAGGAAGAACAAGACAATAAGTAGTTAAGTTGTTTCTTTCAATAACAAAGCAGCATAGTTCATCAAGAGATTCAAGAGACCGAACATAGTAATCTATAACATCATCATTATATAGAACAAGTCCACACCTGCTCTTATTTTAAAAGAAGTTAACAAGGTTATAAAGACATGACTTGAAGTTTAAAATATATATGCTATAGGACTATCATGTTGACAGTAGCAATACATGGCGCAATCAATCAAGGAAGGGACAATCTCATAAATTATTACCATGGAGGCTGTTCTTCTTTGAGGAATGTGGGATTAATGTTAATGTTGCTACTTCCTTTAAAAATTTTGAATACACAGTGCATACACTTGATAATTATTACAACCTTGCATATACTTGAAGTTTATATGGATTGTAGTAATCATTCAACAATTTCATTCAAAAATTAGGAAGGATTTGATAATAATATTGTTAGGATGAAGGTTGAAGTCTATCATTTCAATAAAGGTATTTGGGAGAGACTGCAAAAAATACAACTAAGTGAAGACAAAATCTTTATTTTGAAAAATACATATTTGTAACAATACAGTCATGGAGAATAAGCATCAACTACCATTAAACGAACAACACATCGTTATACATTAGAGGATACTCAAAAGATGTCACAAGACAGGAATGCAATCTTTTCCAAAGACTGTTCTAGATGATATGTGAAGAATTAGTGATCTAAAAAGACAAGATACAAAAGCTTTCATCTTTTTCCAAGAGTCATACATTGAAGCACAATAATAAGTGAAGGCACAAGTCCTTGTTTCAACATTGCATTATGTAAACCAAAACTATCAAACGTCAATCAATCACCAATGGCATATATGAGGTTGCAGCACTATCAATTTTCAAAGTTATAAATGTATGATAGTGAGTAATGCATGATAGCAAGGTGTGAAGGTAATTAAAGTATTGTAGAATCTGTATAGTGTCTTTGTTCACAGTTTTAGGGAAAAATGCATATCAGACAGTGGTTGAGATTTTCAGGAAAGGATAGTGAATATTAGACATACTTATCACTTATATCTTTATTGCACTCAAAGGAATAAAGAAGTAAAAGTTTTCAAGGAGTTCTTTTATTCCTTTGCAAGGTGAGCATCAGGAACAGTTATAGGTATTCACCTTTTATGGAGGTAGCAAAAAGAGAAGGACATTTTCCTCTTTTTCATCATTCTCAAGAGGACATCAATGATTGGTACAAGGGAAAAAATTCCATCCAACCTACAATATGCCAGTATGATGATACACATATTCAGGGAGCCTATAATATCAGAAAAAAAAAAAGAGCAATGATTTATTGTTACCCATGTGAGGGTTTTGCTCTCAAAATGTAGAAATGCAAAGAATCACAAGTACCTAGATGGATTGTTAAAACCATATTCAGAATGCAAAAGAAAATGTGAAGTTTATGTTTGTATTTTTCAAGGTTTTGAACCATGATTATATGGCGCCTTTGGTCATGTAGCAAAACATAGAAATCAACAAGTAAATATGGAGATAGTTGTGACCAGTAATGACAAACATCATACATAGATTTCATGGGGGCCTGGTGTTTTCTTTTATTTTATAAAAGATCTTTCAATTCACTTTATACAGGAAAAGTTTCCAAAGGGTTTGTATTTCAACAAAGAAATAAAGGAAAAAATAGAACTTACCATCAAGTCCGTGGCTGAGCTCTCTGTGAGCTTTAAAATTCATAGGTTGAGCTGCACATGAATATATACAGAAGGTTTGAGCTCTCATGGCGACCAAAGCCAAAAAAATGAAAAAAAAAAAATAGCGAAAAGAGAATGACACATAATATATGAGAAATGAGTCATAGTCATGGCTTTGAGGCCCAAAAATGCATTAAAATGCTTGAAAGAACTCAGATTTACAATAAAATAAACTTCATCTTACATTTTCTATTTAGAATCTTTGAAGAAATCATCAAAATCGACATAAATGGTGCATAGTCGAGCTTCAAACCCCAGTTCAATGGCGGCCAACAACTTCTTCGTGAAGCTTCTCTCCAAAATTCAAATGAAGAATGATCATGTTTTTTACGATTAATGATTTCTTTTGTCTATTCACCCTAAGAACATAATCAAGTATTACTGATGACCTTGAATTCAAGTCAAAAGTTCTTAGGTATTAGGTGGTTGACCCTTGCAAATGATGTGTCCCCTTATTTTTAATATTTGATATTACATATGCCATATAAGGGTGATGAGGAATTAACAATAATGCCAAGTACCAATAATGCTAAGTGGTTGACCAATATGCATAAGGGGTAGTCTTTATTTAAGACATATATTTTAATATTTTCCCCTATTGTTTTGTAAAGTTGTATTATGAGGTTATTAAATGCAATTTTATTAATTGCTTTTCAATATCTTTAAATCAACTATTGTAAAAATGGGGAAAATACTAAAAAAATTTTGCTCATGCACATGTGTAATTGATAGTGAGCCTCAAGTTGAGTTCCAACACCAGTTTTGATGATTGATATTAATGCAAAAATGGACTTTCAGTTATCATAGGCAAGTTGATTAAAACAAGGTGGATTTTGCATGATTTGGCCCACATTCTCATATTTCCAGTTTAGTTTGAGTTACAGATAAGTTATACGCATGATGACTGTGAGTTTGAGACTGAGTTCACTCATTTTTGCATGAGTTTGAATCTTCTTTTTAGGGATTTTTGTTTTTGCTCGGATTTTTCCTTGGAGTTATCAAGTCTATAATCAGATAATCATATAGGAACTAGCCTAGAATCTCTAGGTCTATCTTCACCATAGGAACACCCACATCCTGAAGATAGTCCCATGTTTGAATAGATTGCTAAATTTAATCATTCAAGCGTTCGGGTGCAGTCTGTTTTACAATAGTTTTTAGCATGCCTGGTGGGAGACTAAATCACTTTTCAAAGCAAGAATTTTACAGTTCAAGTTGTTGTTTTGGTATATACAACAATATTTTATCCTTTCAGAGGATTATTTTCATATACCCGGTGACTTCATTCTCAGTTTCCAGCATATCAAGTGCAAATAGCTTATGAGAAATATTCAGACAAGAAGTTCTTCTCCATTTGAATATTTGTAGTTGTCTTCACTAAAGAGAATAGGAAGGACAACCAAGCAAACACCTAGTAGGCCTTCAAGAAAGCAATCAATTTCTCTTTCAAATATCAGAACCATTAGTTTACACATCAAGAATAAGAGGCAGATCATTAGCAAGGCAGCCAAGTTCATTTTTAGCTTCACCAAGTTATAGAGTACCAGTTTCACCTATACTTATTGTACAAGTTGTAAATCTCAAAAAAACAACTATAATGGAAAGAGCACATGATTTTGTTCCATTTAATGGGGGCAACCCATTGGATCTAGCTTAGCATGATGATATACCAATTGCAACACTCAAAAGTCTGCCCTTCTTTACTAGTGAAGATCAGACTATGCCCATTGAGCATATTAGAGACGTAGCCTTGCTATGTGGATTTCATCATGTGATTTAGGAGAACGTAGCTTTGAGGTTGTTAGTAGCATCATTCAAGGGGAAAGCACTTCAGTGGTTTCATTGCTTAACAGTCAATAGTGTCGCAACATGGGATGATTTAGGAGACAAGCTGACCAAGCAATTTTTAGATAAGTCTGATCATTTATCTCTAGTCGAACAGATGACGACTATAAAGAGAGCACCACAAGAACAAATGATGGACTTTAATTTCATATTTCAAAGGACATGGGATTGAATTCCAGTAATAGTAAGTTCAACTCCTGACCACGCTTTTCTGTATTACCTTAGATCTTTGAAGAATGATATTTCCTTAATGATAGTCAATGGGTTGGTTAACATTACCAATAGCATATGACATCGCTATTAGAGCTGAAAACAACCTTATACAAGCTGGTAAAATTTCCCCAAGACCCCCTATGCCGATTTTCTCAGAGGTATAGCCATATATGCCCATTCAAGTACCTCCAATAGCCACTATACCTACTGTTCTAGCCTTAGATTTCCAAACAACAGCACAAAATAATGTTGTTCCAACAAATTTTGACTTGCAAGGACTTAAGGATACTCAACAATAGCTAATAAATGACCAACAACAAATGGCCAAGTTACTACAAACTATGAGTAACAACTTGGTAAGCCTTAAAAATAAGCAAGGTCATAATTTCAAGCAAACAGACCTACTTATCAAGCCAATTACCAGGGAAAGAGGAGGAATTTCAACTTTAGTCCTAATCAGCTGTTTAATCCAACTCCTGCTAGCTCTTCAAAAGAGCTGATGCCAATACAGAACAATTTAGCATAGGATTACATGTGGTGCTATCCTTGCAATCAACCTCATAATCAGGCTACTTGCATGAACGAGGTGATTAATCAAACCCTTATGGTGAAAAGTAGTTATGCTGCTTCTGAATAAACAACTAAGGAGGACAATAATCAACAAGATGATCAAACACAATAGAGTGACCTTGATGTTGCCATGATGAACTGGAAAGGAAGTGAATTTTGCGGAGTTAATCACATGCAAAGTCAAAATCAATCAACTACTTCTATTGCAACCAATACGAGAGCCAAGAAAAGAGCATTTGATCTAAGACAACAAGTTGTTCCTAATAAACAACAGGCAGAAAAAGACAAACAACCTGCTGTTCAGTAGAAAAATCAAGATTTTATAGCCCAACAAGGGCAAGTTCAGCCTTCAACAAATTAGAATGTTTAGATTTTACCAAGACAACAAACTGGACCATCAAAGGAGTAGCCTAAAGTTCAGTTCCAGCCTCAAGCAACACAAACATATGCTATTGTTCAAAAAGTACAAGAAAAGGTTGGTGTTTCTTCTTTCAATATTGTTGAACATATGAAAAAGGCAACTGTTAGCATTACCATGTTGGATGCATTACGCTTGCCTAGGAAAAAGAAATTTTTTAGGAGGCTTTGGCTAAGATATCAATTTCTGATGAAACAAATAAAGAACAACCAAGAGTTCTTGCAAAAAATTCAGATCAAAAGCAAGAACAACCAACTAAAAAGGTAAAGCCACCACCTTTTTATGTCAGCTTGATAATTGGTGATAACATAGTGCATAACTACATGATCGATAGTGCAACAAGTAGCTCAATTATGCCTAAACAGTTGGTAGATAAGTTAGGACTTGAGTATGAACTATTGTCAAAAGGGGTAGTTCAGTTGGATGGTACAACTGTAAAGTCTATAGGAGTTATTAAAAATTTTCATCTTACATTGTATGCCTGTCCCAACTTTCAAATTTCATAGGACATATATATCATTGATCTCCCACCTTATTTTTCCATTTTCCTGTCTAGAGATTTCACTACAAAATGAAGTGGTTATCTGTCATCAGACTGGTCACACATGTTTTTTAGAACCATATATGGTACTAGAGTCACAATTAAGTCAAAATCACAAGCTAAAGACCATATTGAACCTTATGTTCAGAATCCCATAAATGCAAACCTAGCTTTCCATGATCAGGAGGATCAATCCATGACCCTCGACCCCACTGTACCTATAGAAGGCATACCTAACATAAATCTAGATGAGTGGGGTAGTTGAGAATCACGAGGTTGATCCATTCAATCTCATAAATGAAGTAGGTTTGGGCATTTATATGATTCGAGAACCTGATGTAACTATTCCAAATGTCAAGGAGGAAAAATAGCAAGTACAACAAATTGATTAGCTTTGGAAGTTGTATTTTGATGGATCCAGAAGAAAATTGGTGCTAGTGGAGGAGCTGTTTTGATTTCGCCTAAAGGAGATAGGTGTTATTCAACTTTTATATTTGCTTTCAGCTATTCTAATAATGTTGTTGAGTATGAAGCATTAATACATGGCTTAGAATGGGCCACAAAAAGAAAGATTAAGTGCCTATAGGTGTATGGTGATTCAAAATTGATAGCAAATCAATTTAGAAATTTGAATTTATAAAAGAATGATTTGCTAAAATTATATAAGCATCGTGTTTGGGACTTAATTAAGGAGTTTGATGCATTTACTCTGTAATCAATACCAAGAATTTAGAAAAAACAAGCTAATAAACTTACTGCTCTAGGATCACATTTTGACATTCCAACTGAAATTCACAATGTGGAGGTACAACAATATGTGAAGGTAGTTGTCAGACCTTTAGTACTTGATAATAACGTAAGTTGGCAGATTTTTGATAGTGATGAACATATAATTGATTTCCTGATGGAAGAAGCAGAGTTTTCTGCTAGAAATCAGCAAAAATTTGATTAGCAATATGGTGATCAGATCATGCAACTAAAGTCTAACAAGCTGCCAAAGGGTTTGGTGACCCTTGAATCCATATTCAACACTAATTACTAGGTTAGAAGAGATAAATCAAGCATCATAGTGAAGTAGGAGCATTACAAATCAATAGAAATATTCAAGGACAAGCTGCTTAAGCTTGGCATTGTCTGTACAAAGGCAGAACAACAGGCCGTTATCTTACTTTGTCAAGAATTTAGTGACATATTCGCCTAGCAGTATGGATATTTGAAAGGTTTTAACCCTGAGTTAGCTAAGCATACAATTGAGCTAGAGCCTAACGCAAAACCGGTAAGATAGAAGCAAAGGCCCCTGAATCCGAAGTTAGAACATCTGATGAAAACATAATTAAACAAGTTGATCGAAGGTAATATAATATTTCCAATCAAGCACACTTCTTGGGTATCAAATTTAGTGCCTGTTAGAAAGAAGAGTGGAGAGATAAGGTTGTGCATTGATTTCCATGATCTAAATAGAGCTCCACTCAAGGATCACTACCAACTGCCTTCAATGGAACAAATATTGCAGGTTGTTTTAGGATTAGAATGGTTCTCATTGTTGGATGGATATTCAGGTTATAACCAAATCTTGTTAAGGAGGAAGACCAGTACAAGACAACCTTTACCACCTAGTGGGGTACTATGGCTTACAGAAAGATGTTGTTTGGATTGTCAAACATAGGAGCCACCTTTCAGAGAGTGATGGATATGACTCTCCAAGGTTTGATAAATAAATTTGTTCTTGTTTACTTAGATGATATCACTGTTTTCTCACGTAATGCAAATGAACATTTCAGTCATCTTAGACAGATATTCAAGAGATGCAGAGAATATAGAATCTCTTTGAATCCAAAGAAGAGTATTTTTGTTGTTCATGAAGGTAAGCTTCTGGGTTACATTGTTTCAAAAGATGGTATTTCTATTGAACCAGAACATATTGCAGCCATTCTAGCTTTACCACTACCCGCTCACAAAAAGGGTTTGCAGAGCTTTCTAGGTAGAAAAAAATTCATGAGGAGGTTTATTCCCAATGTTGCAACTTTATTACAACCATTGACAACCATGCTGAAGAAGAACATACAGTTTAGCTGGACAAAGGAAGGTAAGACCAATTTTGAGCAGATTAAACAGGCACTTGCAACAACCCCTACTCTTATCAATCTAGATTTTGATAAGGATTTTATACTGTATGCATTCAAAGGAGTGGATACCATCTCTGCAATGCTCTATTAGAAAAATAACGAAGGTATGGAGCAACCTATAGCTTTCTTTAGTCAGTTTTTACATGATTATGAAACTAGGTATTCATTCATTGAAAAGCATGTGCTTGATGTAGTGAGAAGTCTAAAAAAATTTAGACAAATGTTGTCTAATAATAAGATACATCTGTTGGTAGCTCACCCAACAGTCAAGGATTTTCTGTTGAATAAGGAAATTAATGACAGGAGAGTAAGATGGATAACCAAAGTCATGGAGTATGACATCAACATAAAGGTTACCAAGCTTGTTCGAGGTAACGAAATGTGCAAACAGCTTGCAAAAAATGAAGAAAACAACAGTGAAAAGGTTGCTACAGTTTTGAATAATGAAGAAGAACCTGTTGTTTCAGCTATTCCAGCTAATTGGATCCATCAGATGATCAATTAATTGCATATTGGAGATTGTCCAGAAGGTTTGGATAAGTCCAAACAAAGATATTACAGGTTACAAGCAATTTTTTATGCAAAAATTGATGGTGTTCTTTATAAGAAAGATTTCAATGGTGTTTTTCTTAGATGTATTTATCTAGATCAGACTGAAAGAATTCTTGAAGAATTCCAAAATGGACCTGCTGGAGGTCATTTTGCACCATGTACTACAGCTCTGAAAGTTATGAAAGAAGGCTATTATTGGCTAGATCTTTTCAAGGATGCTCATACTTATGTCATAAAATGTGCCAAATGTTCACTTTTTGCAGGAAAACAAAAGTTAGTAGCCCTGCCCCTCAATCCAATTTAGGTTGAGCAACCATTTGAGAAGTGGGGACTCAATTTTATCAATCCAATCAATCCACCCTCAAGTGTTGGGCACCAACGGATTTTAACTGCCACAGATTACTTTAAGAAGTGGACTAAAGCAATCGCATTAAGAGATGAAAATGAAACATCAGTTCTAAACTTCTATCAAGATATAGTTTCCAGGTTTGGTACACCTGATTCAATTATTTTTGATAATGCTTTGGCTTTTGTTGGTTTAAGAGTTTCAGATTGGTCCGTAAAGCATAATATTTATCTGAACACTTCATCCAATTACTACCCCCGGGGTAATTGACAGGATGAATCAACAAATAAGAATCTAATTAAGATCATACAGAAGATTATTGAAGAAAATCATAGATCATGGAATAACAAGCTCAAGTTAGCCTTGTAGGCTGATAGAGTTACACCAAAATGATCAATAGGGTTTTCACCATATGTTTTTGTCTATGGAAAAGAAGCCAAACTTCCTATCTCAATTGAATTTCCAACTTTGAGTTATATAAAAGAGCTTGAGTTACTTGAGGAGCAGCCAATGCAAGTCAGGCTTTCTCAATTAACAGAGTTGGAAGAAACTAGAAAGGAAGTCTATAGAAAGCTTCAGATTGATCATTCTCAAATGAAGAAGACATTTGATAAGAAATCAACAACAAGAATATTCAATGAAGGTGATTTAGTTTTTAAGTGGGATGAGCTCAAAAGTAGGCTTGGTAAACATACAAAGTTTGATGCCATGTGGGATGGCCCGTACATTATTACAAAAAACAAGGAACACAATGCATTTCAACTTTCAAAGCTGGATGGTGCAGTACTGCCAATCCCTCTCAATGGGATTCACTTGAAACAATGTTATTAAACATCAAGCTTTCAGCTATACACAGTAGGATAGTTTTCAATTTTAGTTATGCTTTCAATAAGTTCCCGCTGGCATGTTTCATTTCAGTTTTGTCATGTTTTAAAAAAAGTGCAGTTGCTACACCTAGTTTTTTAGATTCTATCTATAACAGAGTTGTAGTAGTTTCTTTCAGTTTGTCTGTTTTGAAGCTAGGTTACGGTTTTTTGAGTTAAAAAAGAGAAAAAATGGACTCCATGCCCAATGGATAAGTTATATACTGGTCTATTGTGTTTAGCAGGAAAACAATTCCCAGAGGTCGCCAATTTGTTACCTATTTTTCACTACAAGCTCAAACAGGTAGAGCTGAGTCAGACTCATCATTGATAGGTACAAAAAATTTCAAGTTTGCTGCTAAATTATTCATTTTTCATCATAAAGATTAGATTACATCTGAATTATAGCTTTCTTGTGCAAGTAATTAAAACAAAAAATTGAAAATTTGCATAATACTGCCTTTTATTCATTTTGTAAAAACACTGAATCTCGCACAAGCCATGAGAGTAACTATATTTGATTATGACAATCAAATAGTGAATACAAAATTCAATGAAAGCTACACTATTTAAAATAATGTAAGCACAAAGAAGAGGAGCAATTCATCATTTCCTGTGATGATGAATCACTTTTGCTTGATGTCTTTAGTCGTCACATCTCTAAGCTGCAGCAAAATCGTTTCCATGCTCCATGAACTTGCAAAATTGTAAAAGGATGGTGTTAGAGGTGTACTCTAAGCAATGATGAATTAAATTCTACTCTATTTCTATGCTACCAATAGGAATGTAAATTACATTCAGTCAGGCATTCACCAAATGATTGAGTTATAAAGGCTGACAATCAAGAAAAACATAGTTCAATGGAAGCTTTTAGCTTCGATTATTTTTACTAACTTGTTTGTTTCAATGTGTAGGAACAGGTTCATCATGTTCATGATTACATCAGATATGTGGAGGAAAACGGGCTCCCATAAGGGTAGAGCCCAACATATCAAAAGGAAACCTCTCATTCACATCATATATGAGAGTTATTTAAGGTTCAAAGAAAAAGTCATCATTTAGGACTATCATCAAGAAGTCTAATTCAGCATGGTGAAAACAGATTAAGCAATTATATTTTGCTCATCATTTAAGGAACAATTAAAGAAATATATTAAGAGAGCATTGATTACATTTATTATCCTTTGTTTTAGCTCTACCTTTCATTCATATTTACATTTTAATGAGGCATTGGTCCCTTCTGTTGAAGGGAGAACCAGACAATAAGCAGTTAAGTTGTTTCTTTCAATAACAGAGCAGCATAGTACATCCTGAGATTCAAGAGACAAAACAAAGTAATCTATAACAATATCATTATGCAAAACAAGTCCACACCTGCTCTTATTTTAAAAGAAGTTAACAAGGTTATAAAGACATGACTTGAAGTTTAAAATATATATGCTATAGGACTGTCATGTTGACAGTAGCAATACATGGCGCAATCAATCAAGGAAGGGACAGTCTTATAAATTATTACCATGGAGGTTGTTCTTCTTTGAGGAATGTGGGATTAATGTTAATGTTGCTACTTCCTTTAAAATTTTTGAATACACAGTGCATACACTTGATAATTATTACAACCTTGCATATACTTGAATTTTATATGGATTGTAGTAATCATTCAACAATTTCATTCAAAAATTAGGAAGGATTTGATAATAATATTTTTAGGATGAAGCTTGAAGTCTATCATTTCAATAAAAGGTATTTGGGAGAGACTGCAAAAAATATAACTAAGTGAAGACAAAATATTTATTTTGAAAAGTATAGATTTGTAACAATACAGTCATGGAGAATGAGCAACAACTATCATTAAATGAACAACACATCGTTATACATTAGAGGATACTCAAAAGATGTCACAAGACAGGAATGCAATCTTTTCCAAAGACTGTTCTAAATGATATGTGAAGAATTAGTGATCTAAAAATAAAAGATACAAAAGCTTTCATCTTTTTCCAAGAGTCATACATTGAAGCACACTAACAAGTGAAGGCACAAGTCCTTGTTTCAAGATTGCATTATGTAAAGCAAAACCATCAAAAGTCAATCAGTCACCAATGGCATATTTGAGGTTGCAGCCCTATCAACATTCAAAGTTATGAATGTATGATAGTGAGTAATTAAAGTATTGCAGAATCTGTACAGTGTCTTTGTTCACAGTTTTAGGGAAAAAATGCATCTTAGATAGTGGTTGAGATTTTCAGGAAAGGGCAGTGAATATTAGATATACTTATCACTTATATCTTCATTGCACTCAAAGGAATAAAGAAGTAAAAGTTTACAAGGATTTCTTTTATTCTTTTACAAGGTGAGCATCAAGAACAGTTATAGGTATTCACCTTTTATGGAGGTAGGAAAAAGAGGTCATTTTCCTATTTTTCATCATTCTCAAGAGGACATCAATGATCGGTACAAGGGAAAACATTCCATTCAACCTACAATATGCTAGTATGATGATACACGTATTTAGGGAGCCTATAATATCATTAAAATAAAAGAGCGGTGATTTATTGTTACCCATGTGAGGGTTTAACTCTCAAAATGTAGAAATGCAACGAATCACAAGTACCTAGATGGATTGTTAAAACCATATTCAGAATCAAAAAGAAAATGTGAAGTTTATGTTTGTATTTTTCAAGGTTTTGAACTAGGATTATATGGCACCTCTGGTAATGTAGCAAAATGTAGAAATCAACAAGTAAATATGGAGATAGCAGCGATCAGTAATGAAAAACAACATACAAAGATTTCATGGCGGCCTGGTTTTTTCTTTTATTTTATAAAAGATCTTTCAATTCACTTTATACAGGAAAAGTTTCCAAAGGGTTTGTATTTCAACAAAGAAATAAAGGAAAAAATAGAACTTACCATCAAGTCTGTGGCTGAGCTCTCTGTGAGCTTTAAAATTCATAGGTTGAGTTGCACAGGAATTTATATAGAAGGTTCGAGCTCTCATGATGGCCAGAGCCAAAAAAATGCAAAAAATTAACAAGGAAAAGAGAATGACATATAATATATGAGAAATGAGTCACAGTCGCGGCTTTGAGGCCCAAAAACGCATTAAAATGCTTGAAAGAACTCATATTTACAATAAAATAAACTTCATCTTACATTTTATGTTCAAAATCTTCGAAGAAATCGTCAAAATCGACAGAAATGGTGCATAGTCAAGCTTCAAACCCCAGTTCAATGGTGGCCAATAGCTTCTTCGTGAAGTTTCTCTCCAAAATTCAAATGAAGAATGATCATGTTTTTTACGGTTAATGATTTCTTTTGTCTATTCGCCCTAAGAACATAATCAAGTATTACTAATGACCTTGAATTCAAGTCAAAAGTTCTTAGGTATTAGGTGGTCGACCTTTGCAAGTGATGCGTCCCCTTATTTTTGATATTTGATATTATATACACCATATAAGGGTGATGAGGAATTAACAATAATGCCAAGTACCAATAATGCTAAGTGGTCAACCAATATGCATAAGGGGTAGTCTTTATTTAAGACATATATTTTAGTATTTTCCCCTATTGTTTTGTAAAGTTGTATTTGGAGGTTATTAAATGCAATTTTATTAATTGCTTTTCAATATCTTTAAATCAACTATTGTAAAAATGGGAAAAATACTATAAAAAAAATTCGCTCATGCACATGTGTAATTGATAGTGAGCCTCAAGTTCAATTCCAACACCAGTTTTGATGATTGATATTCATGCAAAAATGGACTTTCAGTTATCATGGGTGAGTTGATTAAAAGAAGGTGGATTTTGCATGATTTGGCCCACATTCTCAGATTTCTAGTTCAGTTTGAGTTACAAATCAGTTATACGCATGGTGACTGCAAGTTTGAGACTAAGTTCACTCATTTTTGCATGAGTTTGAATCTTATTTTTAGGGATTTTTGTTTTTGCTCGGATTTTTCCTTGGAGTTATCATTTCTATACTGAAATTGACTTTCAGTTTCATGTTCATTCACTTTGAAGAGCATTCTCATTGTATATATTGGAAAAAGTTTATCTTTTTTTTTTAGTTCTTTTTTTCAGCCTTTGCATTCTGCAAAGTGAATCATCTTGTAAGTCAACTTTCATATTCAGATTAATACAATAGCAGGTTTACAGGTTCAATTTGTGTCACATTTGCAAAGATTCCTTCAATTTTAGTGAAATTTAAAATCTACCTTGCAATTATAGTGTTTTTTATGAATGGTTTGATAAAGTATTACTGTGTTTAAATATCCGAACCTTTAAAATATTTGTCTCATTTATATTTGCATGCTTTCAAATAGTAAAAATAAAAGGTCTAAGTTTGTCTAAATGAACAATATTCTTCTTTGCTGTGAAAATTTTGTTTTCCTTCAAAGGTGATTTGTTCAAGCCTCCCTTAAAGTCAGTTTTGTGGTCAAACTGTTAAAATCAACTTCTATGGATAGTTTTTCATGAAATTTATTGTGAATCACAATTGCAGATCTTTACCAATTAGGTGCATCACCACATTTTAGTTTTTTGCAGTTTTACATTAGATTAAGCTTTTTTCTTCCTTTTCCCATCAAAGTTTCAAGTCTATAATCAGGTAATCATATAGGAACCAACCTAGAATCTGGAGGTCTGTCTTCACCATAGGAACACCCAGAGCCTAAAGATAGTCCCATGTTTCAACATATTGTTGACTTTAATCATTCAAGCCTTCGAGTGCAGTCTGTTTGAAAACAACTCCTTTTACTTAGAAAAAACCTCTATAACTTAGCTGTTAGAATTTGAACAACAAAACAAAAATAAAAGCAAACTACAATGGCTCTGAATAGGTCCAAAAAACTGTGAAAGAACACTTATTGGAAAATAAAAATTGAAATGAAAATAGATGTGCAATCAACACTTATTAATTGAAAACTCTACTCTAATATGTACATTTGCAAACTTTTTCTCTTCAAAAATAATGTTTAAGGTGAATACTTTTGATTGGGATAGGTAACACATCTCCATCCAACTTTGAAAGCTAAAAAGTGTTATGTTGCTTGCATTCAATAATCACATAAGGACCATCCCACATGTCATCAAACTTGGTATGCTTACTATGTCTACTTTTAAGCTTATTCCACTTAAAAACAAGATCACCCTCCTTGAACACTCTTAGGATCACCTTCCTATCAAAAGTCATTTTCATTTTATCCTGATGGATCTCTAGATTTCTTAGTGCTTCCTTCCTTATCTCTTCTAAGTCCATCAATTGTGCAATGCTTATTTCCATAGGCTCTTCCTCTAACATTTCCAACTCTTTGATCAAATTCAAAGTTGGTAGTTCAACTGAAATTGGAAGTCTTGCTTCTTTTCCATAAGTGAGAACATATGGTGAATTAAATGTAGCTCTTTTAGGACTAATCCTATCAACCCATAGTGCTAGCTTCAACTTGTCATTCCAAGTCCTCTGATTATCCTCAATCATCTTATTGATGATCCTAATCAAGTTCTTATTGGTTGATTAAGATTTTCCATTACCTTAAGGGTAATAATTGGATGAAGTATTTAGATATATATTATTCTTAATAGACCAATCACATACTTTCAAACCAAAAAATTCCAATGCATTATCAGAAATAATGGAATTGGGAGTACCAAATCTTGCAACTAGGTCTTCATAAAAGTTTAGAACAACAATCTCATTGGCTTCCTTCAAAGCCTCAACTTTTGACCATTTAGTAAAATAGTCAATTGTATTCAATATCCATTTGTGACCTACACTTGAAGGTGGGTTAATAGGTCCAATAAAATCAAGGCCACACTTGCTAAAGGGTTTTTCAACCTAAATTGGATGCAAAGGAAAGGTTGCTAGCCTTTTTTCTTGCAAATAATGAGCATTTGGTACATTTCCTAACCCAAGTATGAGCATCTTTAAACAAATCAGTCCAAAAATAACCAACTATCATGATCTTTAGAGCTATTTTTCTAGGTGCAAAATGACCTCTAAAAGGTCCATCATGAAATTCCTCCAGAATTTTACTAACCTAATCTGGTTCAACACATCTTAATAAAACTCCATGAAAATCCTTCCTATATAAAACTCCATCAGATGACAGGATAAGGAATGGCTTGAAGTTTGAAATATCTTCTTTTTTCTTTTTCCAAACCTTTAGGACAATCACTAGTGTGAAGGTAATGTATCATATATTGAATCCAATTGTAGGAAGATCTGGAACAACAACTTGTTCCTCATTGTTGAGCACTAGTACAACTTGTTCTTCAACCTCTTTGTTGTCCTTTTCATTTACATCTAACTATTCACATAAACCCTTACCTCTTACAAGATTTGTAACTTTGATATTGAAATCATATTCCATTACATTGGTAATCCAACTAGCTCTTTTGTCATTAATATCTTTGCTTAGTAGGAGATCTTTTACTATAGGATGAGCAACCAACAACTCAATCTTATTGTTAGAATCATGTGCCTAAATTTCTTAAGACTTCTAACCACTACAAGTATGTGCTTCTAAAAAATAGAATACTTTACTTCATAATCCTAAAGCACTTGGATGAAAAATGCAATGGGCTACTCCAAACCTTGTTCTTTTTGTTGACACAACATAACTGAAATAGTATCCACACTTCCTAAATCATAAAGAATAAAATATTTGTCAAAATTAGGATTAATGAGCATTGGAGTAGTAACTATGGCATTCTTGATTTCATCAAAACTTGCCTTTCCTTCTTTGGTCTAGCTAAAAGTGACATTATTTCTCAACATAGAGGTTAGAGGTTGCAAAATATAAGCAATATTTGGAATGAACCTCCTTACAAAGTTTATTTTACCAAGAAATATTTGCAAGACTTTCTTGTGAGTAGGTAAAGGTTAAGCAAGAATAGCACTTATCCTTTCTGGATCTATGGAAATTCCATCCTTAGATACTACATGTCCAAGTAATTTACATTCATGTACAATGAAGATACTTTTCTTGGGATTCAATGAAACTCCCTATTCTCTGTACCTCTCAAAGATCTACTTCAAATGAACTAAATGGTCACTTGCATTTTTAGAGGAAATAGTAATATCATCTAAGTAAACCATTAAAAATTTGTTCATTAAACCATGAAAAGCCATATCCATGGCTCTTTGGAAGGTAGCCCCTGCATTGGATAATCTAAAGGGAATCTTCTTGTAAGCCATAGTTTCCCATTTGGTCATAAAGGCTATCCTATATTGATCTTTTTCTTTCACCAATATCTAGTTGTACCCTGAAAAGCCACCTAACAAAGAAAACCTATCAGATCTAGCCACCACCTGTAAAATTTGTTCCATGGAGGGCACTGGATAGCAATCTTTAAGAGAGGCTTTGTTAAGGTCCCTAAAATTAACCAAAATTATGATTTCACCATTCTTCTTCCTTACAAGAACAAGGTTGGACACCCATGAGGTATGCTTAATTGGAAAAATAATCTTACTCTCAATCAACTTACTTAGCTCAACTTTCATGAGGTGCTCAAGTTTAGGATTCAAAGTCCTCTGCCTTTGTCTTACCGACTTTGCATTTGCTTCGAGCTCTATGGTGTGTTGTGCCAACTCTAGATTAAATCCCTTCAAGTAATGATACTTCTAGGAAAATACATTAGAAAACTCTTGACAAAGTACAAAATTAAAGAATGTCTTTCCTCTATAGTACATACCTTGCCAAGTTTTAGGAGCTTATCCTCAAAGATTTCAATAGGCTCATAATGATCTTGCTTGATAAAAAAAAAAATCCTTTTCTTTTATCACTTGATCATATGAGTTGAAAATGGACTCAAGTGTTACCAATCCCTTTGAGAGCTTGTTTGAATTCAGTTGAAGAATCTGATCTTCATACCGTTGAGACAACTTTTGTTGATTTGAAGCTGAAAATTTAGTTTCTTCAATCAAGAAGCTAATAATTTTCTCATCACTATCAAATACCTACCAATAAATTTTATTATCTGGAATATAAATCCTAACAAAAACTTTAACATAGTGCTTCAACATTAAAAAATTTCACCTCAGGTGGAATATCAAACTCAACTCCCATGGTAGCTAGCTTATCAACTTTTTTATTCAGATTTTTCGGTATGGACAAAAAAATTGTAACATTCTAACTAATATGCAGTTTAAGAGTGATGCAGAGCTAGGAGGATTCAAAAACATGTCTCACAAACCTTCAACAACAATTCAAAGCAATCTTTGTATAACACATGCTATTAGGAATTCTATATCATATTGGAAACATAGCCATGGCAGCCCACAATTTAATGCAATGAACAACCATTAATAACTTCAAAAAAATAATAATGAAGAAAATATCTCCGGTGATATTGAAGAAAACATAGTTATAGAAATTTTCTCCAATTTTTATGAAGATCCAACATTGGAAAAGAAAATTATTGCATTTTTTCCAAAACTGCAAACCCTGGGTAGGGTTTAGACCTGCCCTCACAAAAATGGTCATAACTTATTCAAATATCAATGAAATTTGATGATACTTGAATAAAATGAAATTATATTCACATGGAAACAAAATAAAATTTGTTTCAAATCCAAAATATAGACTTTACAATCCATACCATCACATTTTTTAGACTGTAAATTCTGCACAATATTGTTAGAATAGGCAGTCTCACCAAAATAGTCATATCTTCCACAAAACTCAATAAAATTTAATGAGAAAAAAAATTGAAAACTATAAATAGAAATTTACATCCATATATGATAATCCATTATTTGAGTCCATACAAAGCCATACAAAGTACAACTTCAACCTGGAAACAATGTAAAAATAAAAAAATGCACATAAAACTTGAGGTTGCCATTCATCAAACTTCAAAAATAATGTCCCCAACTTGCAATTCAAGTTTTTGAGAGTGTATTTATACATTTCCAACAAAAACCAACCATTTTCAACTACCTTTTTTTTTTTTTTTGACAAAACACCTTAATGACACTTTTTGACAAGTTGCTTGACAACTTTCTTGAGCAACTTTTACAATTTTTACAATATGAAACAAATTTAAATGTTATTTGAAAAATGACTTAAAAAATGAATTCCTAAGACTCAAAAACCTCTAAAATTGTTTGATAAACCTTATTATAATACCCAATACACAAAATAGAGCAACTATTTTCAATTGGCCTCATGGAGGCAAAAAATCAAATAGGTGCTCCTACACCAAACTCTCGGGGGAAAAAGAATTCAAGCCCCTTTGAATTGTCTTCTTCCTAATCTTCCAGTTGCTTTACACTTTGTCCTTCATCTTGGAAATTATCAGCGGGTCCTTCTTCCTCTTCTTCTTATACCATCTCCTCTCCACCATCTTCTCAACTTCTAGGCTCCAAAACTCCATTCCTTGTGTATAAACCTCAGTAGCATCATCTATATCTTCATTCTCATCATTAGAGTACCATATAGCAACATGTTTACCATAACCATAACCTACATAATACTCCTGAAAACATTCATATACCTCATTAGCATAAAAATCTGCAACATCTTTATTAACAACCTTATTATCAACAACAACTTGATCATGAATATCAACATCAATGTTATCAACAACTTTATCATCATCAACTTGAGTATCAATACCAAGGTTATCAGTAACATCAAAAACCTTCTCAACTTGTTCATAAACAACAATTGCATCAACTAATTGAGTACCAACAACAACCATATCATTAATCTCAACATCAACATGTTCATTAACCAACAAAGAAGTTCCATCATCTTCAAACACAATCAAAATATCATGCATCTCAAATTATAAATTACCTTGCTCAACTTGAGTAGTAGATTCAAACTTTACCTTTGCCTCATTTTCTGCCTTCTTCTGTTTTCATTGCTTCTTCATAATATTCTTTAGAGGCCATCTTAACCTCTTTGAAATTGGTAAATGCCAACTCCTTAGTTCTTTCTTAAGAAGTTGGTTTTCTTTGTCTAATCTTTCCACCCTTTTGCTCATTTCTTCCAAGGCTTTCTCAAACTCTATTTGTCTTGCCTTCTTTATCTCCATCTTTATCAACTCTTTTTCTTCTCTTTCCTTCTTCCTTCATGAATCCTCAACTTGCAAACATCTTTCCAATCTTCTCAACAAACACATCTTCACAAGCAAGTCTCTCATGCTTCCACTTCACATTGCCTCACCTAGGAAATCAGATTCCTTCCTCAACCTGCACAACACAACACACAAACCAAAAACAAATTTACCAGAGAATCTTCAGGCTCTGATACTAATTTGATGCAGATTTAGGAGGATTCAACAACATATCTCACAAACCTTCAACAATAATTCAAAGCAATCTTTTTATAACACATGTTATTAGGCATTCTATATCATATTGGAAGCATAGCCATGACAACCCACAATTTAATGCAATGAATAATCACTAATAACTTCCACAAAAAAATAAAAAATGAAGAAAATCATTCCAGTGAGATTGAAGAAAACATAGTTATAGGCTTTTCCTCCAATTTTTATGAATATCCAACAATAGAAAATAAATTTATTGCATTTTTTTCAAAACTGCAAACCCTAGGTGGGGTTCGGACCTGCCCTCACAAAAATGGTCATAACTTATTCAAATATTAATGAAATTCGATGAGACTTGAAGAAAATGAAAGTAGATTCACATGGAAACAAAATTCAATTAGGTTCAGGAATTTACAATCCATACTATCACATTTTTTAGACTGTAAATTCTGCACAATGTTGTTAGAATAGGTAGTCTCACCAAAATAGTCATATCTTCCACAAAACTCAATAGAATTTAATGAGACAAAATAATTGGAAACTATAAATAGATATTTTTCCATCCATATATGATAATCCATTATTTGAGTCCATACCAGGCCGTAAAAAATACAACTTCAACTTGGAAACAATGTAAAAATTAGAAAATGCACACAAAACTTGGGGTTGCCATTCATCAAACTTCAAAATTAATGTTTCCAACACCCCATTCGAGTTTTTGAGGGCGTATTTGTAAATTTAAAACAAAAACCAACCATTTTCAACTAAATTTTGATTAGTTTGTTGACAAAACACCTTAATGACACTTTTTGAGAAGTTGCTTGACAACTTTCTTGAGCAACTTTTACAATTTTTACAATATGGAACAACTTTAAACATTATTTGACAAATGACTTAGAATATGAATTACTAAGACTAAATCACCTCTAAAATGGATTTATAACCTTATTATAAGACCCAATATACAAAATAGAGCAACTATTTTCAAATGGCCTCATGGAGGCAAGAAATCAAATAGGTGCTCCTACACCAAAGAGCGATAATTATCTACCAAATTCAGTTGAAGTGTAATTAACTATTTTTCCTTATGAAAGTTTCCTTTGTAAAAATGAATAAGAAAGATAAACCATTTGAAAAATAACTACTTTAACTTTCATCAACTAACTTTTAGTTTTTCAATTTTAGCTGAAAATGAACAATTAGCAATTTAAATAACTGAAAACCATAGTTGATTATGAACCAACTTTTCCATTACTTTTGAAATTAATAGTTCATTTATTACAACATTGAAATATACTTTATAAATTAAATATAACTGAAATAAAGAGAGAGAGAGAGAGAGAGTTATACGAAAGTACAATATGAAGGCTTCCTGTCGGAATGCTTGTTCAAGACTCTGTCTTCAAGGGAAAAATAAATGTCAAGGGCTTTTCCACCGAACCAAAGACCTACTAGTTTCCCGTGTTCCTTCAACTGAAGAAAACCCAACCCTTCACGAGGGCATTCTATAAAGGTTTTCACAAAATACCATCATGCCATCTAAGTCTGGTGTCAAGAACCTATACTACCCTAGTCGATCTCTCACTATAGGATCTCCTAACTAGAAAGACCATTTTGAATAGGGGTATATCTGGTTCTTGATGGATGAAAAATGATTAATCTAAGCATCATAACCTTATCCAAGTATTTTATCAATGATGAGCACGTTTCTCGTGTTGTTAGTAGTCTCACCCTTACTCAACATTTAAATTCTTAACACATAGAGTTTATATTATCAAAGACTCAACTCAGAAGAAGATACTTATTTTTGACTTATAAAGAAGAGAATGAGGTCTAATGACTCAGATTAGCATTTCAGCCATTGCAATTAGAGGTAATAAACTCAATTCATCCATACAAGAGTAGAGAAAAATAGTTTTTCGACAGTAATTGAAAGATTCCAATAGTTAGATAAAGTCAGGTATTAAATTGCATGGAAAAGAGTTTGATGATTAGACCAATTTGGAATAAGAAGAGGGTATGGTAAAGACTTCAACTTATACATTGATAGATTATATCTCAGGGAATTTTGAGTTTGAGATCAAATCAACGAGACAGGTTCACAACTATTTGAGAAGCAATACTTTGAGAGCAAGTCAAATAAACATTACATATTTATAACTATTGGAGATAGAGTCTTTCAACGGACTAAGCTCTAAGTTCTGAAACCAATCAATAACTTTACACTACAAACAAAATGATGATTTCAAATATTTTGCAGATCATTGCATGATGTATTCAAAGCGATGAAAAGAAATTTTTATTTCTAAAGACTTAACATATTTAGAGTCACACATTACATTCCTAGAGATGTGGTTTCAATATCTCAAGTATTCCTTTGGTGTCTTTTCCAAATTGCGCAGGACGCAGCTACAAGTATTCAGTTCCTCTCCAACCTAAGATGAGTGGCAGAGACGTTTTCCACAAGAGCTTAGAACGTTTCTATTGATCATTTCTAAGTAGCAATGATGGAAGCAAGAAGATGTGCATGGCTAGGAAAAACCAAAAATAGGGAATGCAACAATAGAAGCCAACTAAAAAGAGAGGGAGGAAGAGTGCGAATGAGGTGAAATGAGAGAATAAAGAATGCTCAAAATATTTTTGCTAGAGGTGGACAAGACTCCCATTATGTGTCTGCATGCCCTCTCTTCTTGGACGTTTCAACCAAGAAGGAGGCAAGGGTAGTAGAGGTTACCACCTCAATACATTAATGGATCTTCGATTAACTAAAAATCATGACTTAAAAGATATTCAAATGTTTGAATAATTATTTTAATTCCATTTTATACCACAAGAGCTAGATATATTCGACTTCAAGATGAGAACAATGACACACAATTTAAGTTGACTTGTTTTTCTTATAATTAATTATTTAAGTGAGATTTAACCCAAGCTTATGACTTCCTTGTAGCCACCTTTCACCAAGTCATGATTTGATGGTCGTTTGATCCTTTATAAACTATGACCTCTCCTTGATGATATTTCCCTTTCCCTTGAGGTGTTGGCAATCTTGCAACCACTTGAAAAAGAGATAGGGTTAGACCATTCTCGATATCATTTAAAATAAAAACTTGCCAACACATTCACTATTTACATGTATAGGAAAATCATTCATAATTATATTTATAAAAAATAAATTAAAAAATATTTTTGCAATTTCATATTCTCATGAAACGTAGTTAATCACAACTAACATAACAACCATAATTTAATTTCCATAATCTTGTTCAAGAAAAAAGGGATGTAACATACTTCTCCCCTTAAGAATCATCATTCCTAATGATTTTTTATTTAAAATTCTAGGTCTAATATCATAAATATACATAGATTTCTTAATTGTTTATAAATAAATAAGGAAACTTTTGAAGGATTTCATCTCAATCCTCCCATGTAGCACTTTCCTCTGAATACTAGTCCCACTAGACCTTGCACCATACCACCTCATGGTTATGTAAGCATAGCTTACATACCTCAATCACTCTAAGTGGCTCTATTGTGATCACCCCAGGATCCTGCACCTGCAAGGATTTCCAGTCAATCATATGGTCAAATTTTGCATATTACTTCTTAAGATAGGAGACATGAAATACAATGTGCAATCTAGTAAGAGTTGGAGGTAGAGCAATTTTGTATGCTACTGGGTTGATAACTTCTAGGACTTCAAAAGTTCCTACATATCTCGGGGCTAGTTTAGAGGTTTAACTCACAAGAGAACTTTCTCTCCAACCACAAACTGCTTGGGGTTTTTTTTTGCATTAGTGTAGCTCTTCTGCCAATAATTAGCTTCTTTCAACCTTTGTTTGATTAATTTAACTTGTTCTTCCATTTCTTGAAGTATTTTGGGTCCTAAAATGATCATATCCTCCATTTTGTTCCAACTGATAGGTGTTCTGCACTTCCTATTGTATAGTGCTTCAAAGGGTGCCATTTTGATAGCTAATTGATATAAATTTTTATAAGAAAATTCTACCAATGGTAAATATTCTTCCCATTTATATTGCTGGTCCATGTAGTACATTCTTAGTAGGTCTTCCAAAATCTAGTTTACTCTTTCCATTTTTTCATTTGTTTCGGGATGATAAGTTGTACTAATATTTAGCTGAGTTCCCAAGGTAGAAAATAGAGTTTTCCAAAACCTGGATGTCATCCTAGCTTCTTTATAAAAAATAATCTTGTCTAAAACTCCATGAAGATGGAAAATATCTTGCAAAAACTTATGAACAATCATAGAAGCCCCATCTGTCAAATTTCCAAGTATGAAATGTGCTACTTTAGTGAGTCTATCCACTACTACCAGTATTACATTATGTATGCTCCTTGTCATCAGTAAACCCTATACAAAATTTGTACTAATGATTTTCCATTTCCAATCTAGTACACTATGTGGTTGTAACAATCTTGATGGGTGTTGGTCCTATACCTTAACCTTCTGACATTCAAAACATCTTGCAATGAATCTAGTTGCATCCTTTTTCATTCCTTTCCAAAAGTATAGAGGTTTGACATCGACCAACATTTTGGTTACCCCTGGATGACTTGAGTATGGTGTTGTGTGTACCTCCTTCCATACCAATTTCCTTAGTTTTATTAAGTTTGGTACATACATCCTGCCCTTATATCTCAAAATTCCATTTGCTTCAATCTGAAAAACCCTCATATTTAGGTTCTTGAGAATTTTCCTATAGAGCTTCATGAACTTGCTGGTAGAATTCATCTTCATTCAATTTCTAAAGTACCTGAGCTCTAAAATTTGTGTTGAATGATACCATGGGAGTTATATGTTTCTATTAGCTCAATGTGTTGGCTACTCTATTCTCCTTGCCCTTAATGTAATTGACCTCAAAATCATAATCTGAAAGTAACTCCATCCACCTCCTTTGGCGAGCATTTAATTTAGGCTAAGTGAATATATACTTTAAACCTTGATGATCCGATTTGAGTTCAAAAATATTCCCTAACAAATAATCTTGCCACATTTGTAGGGCATGCATAATAGCTACTAACTCTAGATCATGAGGTGCATAATTCTTCTCATACTACTTCAACTTCCAAGATTCATAAGCCACTACCTTCCCATCTTGCATTAATACTCTGCTTAAACCATCCCTAGACACATCCATTATAACTACAAAATTACCATTAGGGTCTGGTACTACAAAAATTGGTGTAGTCACTAATTTCTTCTTCACTGTATTAAACGCTTCTTGATATTTCTCTATCCATTCAATCTCTTACCTTTTCTTTGAAGGGAGGTAATGGGGTAGGTGATCCTATAGAAATTTCTTACAAACCTTTGGTAATACCCAACCAATCCCATGAAACTTCTAACCTCATGCACATTTTTTGGTACTGGCCATTCCACTATAGCTTTTATCTTTGCGAGATCCACTGCTATTCCTTTAACTGATATTATATGCCCCAAGAATTGGACCTCTTTCTAAAAGAAAGTGCATTTTGATAATTTTCCATAAATTTTATGTTCTCTTAATCATTGGAGGACCACCTGAAGATGCTGAAGATGTTCATCCTCATTTTTGGAATAGATAAGAATTTCATCGAGGAAAACCAACACAAAATTTTCCAAACAATCTTGGAAAATATTGTTTATTAGGTTCATAAATGCAAATGGTGCATTAGTGAGTCCAAATGGAAAAATTGTAAATTCATAATGGCCATACCTAGTTCTGAAGGCTATTTTATGAATATCTTCTTCTTTCAATCTTAGTTGATGATATCTTGACCTTACACCTATCTTGGAAAGCATTTCTACCCCTTTCATTTGATTAAAAAGATCATATATTCTGGGCAAGGGGTATTTATTTCTGATGCTGAGCTTGTTTAGCATTCAATAATCTATGCATAGGTGAAGCGTCCTATCCTTCTTCTTGACAAATATTACTGGTGCTCCCCAAGGTGATACACTAGGTTGAATAAATCCTTTATCTAGTAGTTCTTACAATTGTGCCTTTAGTTCTATTAGTTCCATGGTGATCATATGACATGGTGCCTTGGAAATAGGTTCAACCCCTGGAACTAAATCTATAGAGAAATCAAACACCCTTCTTGGTAGTAAACTGGGTAGTTCTTTCATAAATACATCCTGGTATTCCTAAAGGTAGGGATATTTTTCAGCAAAGGTTTCTTCTTTAAGGTCAGTTTCTATTTCCTCTTCCTTACTCTATGTGTGCATTAACACATCATAAAAATATATGCTTTCCTTGTATTCCCTAAATTCTTCCATTTTGATTGCAAATATTTGGCATCCTTTCCTTTTATTTCTTTTTAACTACATAGCTGAAATTTTTCATACCTTAACCTCTCGTTGTACTCCTTGAATAAACACCAATTTTCCTATGTCATCCACACACTCCATTGTCTTTGAAAAACAATCAACCTTAGCCCTATGTTCTCTTAACCAATTCATTCCAATGATCACATCATAGGATCCCAAAGGTGCCACATAAAGGTTAATTATTGTGGTGAAGCCTGGAAATTCTACCCTAGCTTCAAACAAACACTGCTCTACCTAAGCTCTCATCTGATTAGCATATTCAACCATCCATGATTTGGCCATGAACCCAATCCTTTTAGGAAATCCACTAAGTAATTTAGGGGATATGAAATATTTAGTGGCTTTGGTGTTTATTAAAATGGTTATCTAGTTCTCGTAAAGCATACCTAGAGTTTCAATGGGTGTGACCTAATATTTCACCTGCTTATTATCTACTGTTGCATGAATCCTTTCCTGGAAAGCTGTCTGCTGAGGTGGTAGAGGCTTTTGCTACTACTATCCATGTTGATTCTTAGCAGGGCATTAGTTAGCATAATGCTCTCCTCCACATGTAAAGCATCCCCCTGGTGGTCCCTTCTTTTTCAGACCTTTGTTTGAATTAACTTCATCCTTCCTAGTATTGGTATTTCCCTTCATATCCTCCTTGTAATCATACTAATTATTATTGTATCCCTTCCTTTTGAAATTCTGGGATGACTGGTTCCATTTTCCTTTGTTGCAAATTTTTATCCCTAAAGGAATCATCCTTTTTCAACCTTTTCACTTGTCACACAACTTTTTCATATGCTTCATCCATAGTTCAGGGTGCCAAAATGTCCACTGGACCCCATATACAGTTGTTCAACCCCAATATGAACTTTCAAACATGAAATTTTTCATCCTGCTGATACTGTGGAACATATTTTAACAGTCGAGTATACTTCTCCCAATACACATTAATAGTCAAAGGTCCCTACCTGAGATTTTCAAAATCTAGTAGCTTTTGATCATAAAACAATTGTGGAAGCCATATTTGATGAAAAATTCTCACAAACTAATCCCAGGTCACTTCTGCTACTACCAGACCCATTTCAACCCTTTTATTTTCAAACCAAGTAGTGTCTTCTCTTGCCAATTGGTAGGCTACCCAAGCTGCGTTGGAATTATAAGAATAATCCCTTAACTCAAAATATTTTTCCATTTCAATTAACTATGCCTCAACAAAATCTCCTGAAGCAGAGCCCTCAAACTTAGGGGGTTTTATTTTTTTCATATTTGTAGCAAGTTCATTGGCTAAATGACTTCTCTTATTTCCCAAGTTCAAAGTTTTAGAGTTATCTTTATGTTGGTCACTTTGGGTTTCTGACCTTTCATCTCTTATATGAGGTTTCCCTTCTAATCCCCTCTGAACCCATTTTCAAAATTATTCATTCCAATGAAGTTCTTGGAGATGTTGGTAATTCTAATTAGTCCTTGTTTTTAACTAATTTCCATAGTTTTCTTAACATAAGTTTAAGAAGTTTTCCATTGTAGATAAACCATCAAATATTTTCTAACTTTTGTTACTCAAGTCAATTACAATAATATTTCAAGCAAAATAGTTTACAAAATGACTCACTTCCTGTGATAGATTCAATACAAAAATGTGTACAAAATGACTATCACTTCTTGTGATAGATTCAATACAATTTTTTTTACAAAATGACTATTACTTCCTATGATAGATTCAATACAAAATTGTTTACAAAATGACTATCACTTCCTGTGATAGATTCAATAAAAAATTGTTTGCAACATGACTATAACTTCCCATGATAGATTCTAATACAAAAAATGTTTAGGAATCATTTTCACTGTCTGTGATAGGTTCCTCCTGATCAATAAGCTCAAAAAATGGAATAAGTCTTTATCCAGGAGTTGGAATTCAATCTTCTTCAGATGTTTTCAGTTTGGTCTTGTCATGCATAAAGTTCTCAGAACTGGTTTTGTTTATTTCAGTAAGAATGGATGACTTAATAGTTTCATTCCTAAAGATAGTCCATGTTCTTCTTTCTCTCCGAATTCTTTTCAAAGCTTCAACCATTTTTTCTAAATTTGAGGGAAAAGAGCAACTGGAATAATCATATCTACTTTTTTTTAATTTTCCATAGCTAGATGGAAACGAGGTCTCGAATCTTCTTCCGAGGTGTTTTTTGCATCCTCATCCTGGAAAAACATTAACAGTTGATATTAGTTTTCTTTGTTTGCTTGATGAGCCCAAGGTTTAGTATCAAACCTGGCTTTGATACCATATATAACATTCTAACTAATCTATAGTTTAAGAGTAGTGATTATCTACCACATTCAGCTGAAGTGTAACTAACTAGTTTTCCTTATGAAATTTTCCTTTGCAAAAATAAGCAGGAAAGATAAACCATCTAAACAATAACTACTTTAACTTTCATCAACTAACTTTTAGTTTTTCAATTTCAGATGAAAAGGAACAATTAAAAATTTAAATAATTGAAAAACACAAATGATTATGAACAATTTTTGATTACTTTTGAAATTAATAATTCATTTATTACAACATTGAAATAAACTTTATAAAGTAAATATAACTGAAATAAAAAGAAAGAGAGAGAGAAAGAGAGTTATATGAAAGTATTATATGAAAGTATAATATGAAAGCTTCCTACTGGAATGCTTGTTAAAGACTATCTTCAAGGGAAAAATAAATATCATCAAGGGATTTTCTACCCAACCAAAGACCCACTGGTTTCCAATGATTCTTCAACTGAAGAAACCTATCCCTTCATGAGGGCAATCTATAAAGTTTTTCACAAAATAACATCATGTCATTTGAGTCTAGTGTCAAGAACTTATACTACCCTAGTCGATCTCTCACTATAGGATCTCTTAAATTATGGGGTCATTGTAATCCTCGTCATTTAATTTATCAATCCAAGGTGGTGTCCATGGCTATTTGCAAGAGAAAAAGTAGAAAACTTGCTTGACATGACCTATTCTACTTGTAGAAATAAATCATATTTGCATGAAAGGAAATTTGCATGAAAGGGAACTAATCTAACCAAGACTTGAAAGAATTGAAAAGGATAAACTACTTCACACTTTTTGGAAATGAAAAGCTTGCTTGAATTCAAATTTTCTCTAGAAAGTTGGAAATATATTGCTGGAAGTGAAACTAAAACTATCCTATTTCCTTAGGCTAAAACGAGCCTTCATAGTCCCCCCCTTTCTCAAATGATTATATTGTATTTATATAATTCATATTATATATCTATCCAACCAATACACTAAGGATGTGGATCCAAGATCCTATTTTTGAGGGGTTGTTTTCAAAACTCTAAAAAAAATTGAAGTTACTATCCTCCATCACACCACCTCTATCTTAGTCATTTTTTGTCACGTACTTCTCCTTCCCTGATGAAAATCATGCCAAATGCTCAAAATAATTTTTAGCCCTTCCAATATACTTTCCATATCATCTTTAATTTTTTAATTTCCTTGAGAAACAAGGGAGATATCACTATTTTACTGAGATTGCATTTTGACAATTTTTGGGCACTTGATTTTTAGGAAGTCTTCAAGTGTTAAACATGAATGAAGGAATTATTGTTTAGTTTAGTTGATCAAATAATTGATCCTTAGCATTAATAACATGTTATAATCATGTAACAACATTTGATTGATGTGGTAACTTGAGTTATCTTTGGTGGAAGAAGGAAGCATGAAATTTAATAAACTGTGTAAGATCTTAAAAATCAACATGAAACAAATACTCATCCCATTAATTTAGGAATGACTAATGCTCCATGATTTTGAATGAATGCAGGAGTGTGTTGGGAGTCTTCTCTATCCTCTCACTATTTATTCAAAGCATTCTAAAGCTGTCAGGAGTTAATTGCTTCAAGTGTCTATGAAGCTCTTTATTGTCATGAATTATTCAATAATGTATTCACCTACATTATAGCATCTTACACACACTTATGAAGTGATATAAGAAACAATTTGGATCACATAGATTACCAAAAATAAACCAAACATTTATTTTATATTATATTTTAAACAAGCTAAATAACTTTCAATCATTACTCAAATCCACTTTAACACTAATGCATTAGGAAGAAATAGATGATTTTCTTTGATAAAATATGAGACAATTTATGGTCTCATCACTAACTAGAAAGACCATTCTAACTGGGGGTATATCTTGTTCTTGATGGATGACAAATGCTTAATCTAAGCATCATAACCTTGGCCAAGGATTTTATCAATGATGAGCACGTTTCTCGTGTTGTTAGCTCTCTCACCCTTACTCGACATTTAAATTCTTAACATATAGAGTTTATATTATCAGAGACTCGACTCAAAAGAAGATACTTATTTCTGACTTACAAAGAAGATAATGAGGTCTAATGACTCAACTCAACATTTCAGCCATTACAATCAGAGGTAATAAACTCAATTCATCCATACAAGAGTAGAGAAAAATATTTTTTTGATAGTAATTGAAAGATTCCAATAGTTAGATAAAGTCCCATTAAATTACATGGAAAAGAGTTTGATGATTAGACCAATTTGGCATAAGAATAGGGTATGGTAAAGACTTCAAATTAGAATTTGACTGATTATATCTTAGGGAATTTCAAGTGTGAGATCAAATCAACAAGCCAGGTTCACAACTATTTGAGAAGGAATACTTTGAGAGCAAGTCGAATAAACATAATGTATTTATAATTATTGGAGATAGAGTTTTTCGATGGACTAAGCTCTGAGTTTTGCAAGCAATCGATAACTTTACACTACAAACAAAATGATGATTTCAAAGATTTTTCATACCATTGCATGATGTATTCAAAGCGATGAAAATAACTTTGCATTTCTAAAGACTTAACATATTTAGAGTCACACACAATGTGCCTGGAGACATAATTTCAATAGTTCGAGTATTCCTCTGGCATTTTTTCCCAATTTCACAAGATGTAGCTATAGGTATTTCATTCCTCTCCAACCTAAGAAAAGTAGCAGAGACATCTTCCACAAGAGCTTAGAATGTTTCTATTTCTTGTTTCTAAGTTGCAATGATGGAACCAAGAAGATGCACATGACTAGGAAAAACCAAAAACAGGGAATGCAACAATAGAAGCTGACTGAAAAGAGAGGAAGGAAGAGTGAGCATGAGGTGAAACGAGAGAATGAAGAATGCCCAAAATATTTTCCCTAGAGGTGGACAAGACTCCCATTATGTGTATGCATGCCCTCTCTTCTTGGACGTTTCAACCAAGAAGGAGGCAAGGGTGGCAGAGGTTACTTCCTCAATACATAAATGAACCTTCCATTAACTCAAAATCATGACTTAAAAGATATTCAAATGTTTGAATAATTATTTAATTCCATTTTACACCACAAAAGGCGTTTAAGTGCTAGATATATTCAACTTCAAGAGGAGAACGATGACACACAATTTAAGTTGACTTTTTTTTCTTATAATTAATCATTTAAGTGTGATATAACCCAAGGTTATGACTTCCTTGTAGCCACCTTTCACCAACTCATGATTTGATGGTAGTTTGATCCTTTATAAACTACAACCTCTCCTTGATGATATTTCCCTTTCCCTCAAGGTGTTGTAAATTCTAACACCACTTGACAAAGAGATGGGGTTAGATCATTATTGATATCATTTAAAACAAAAAATCGTCAACACATTCACTGTTTACATATATAGGAAAATCATTCATAATTGTAGTTATAACAAATAAATTAAAAAGTATTTTCCCAATTTCATATTCTCATGAAAGGTAGTTAATCACAGCTAACATAGTGACCATAATTTAATTGCCATAATCATGTTCAAGACAAAAGGATGTAACAAAATTAAATGCATCAAACTCTTCAATCATGTCCCAAACTCTATGCTTATACTGCTTCAACAAGTCATTTTTAGTAGCATTGATATTCCTTCTTGATTTATCACTAATTCACCATCCCCAAACAAATGAAGACACTTTATATTTTTTGTTCTATCCCATTCTAAACTATGGAGAAGTGCCTCATACTCTCCAATGTTATTAGAACAATGAAAAAGAAAAATGAAAAGATGAATAATACCTCTCACCTCTTGTAGAAACTAGAATAGCACCACCACCAACACCAACCTTGCTCCTTGCACGATAAAAGTAAAAACTCCATAGCTCATTGGACTATTTTATTTTATGCTCTTTTTCATCCTTAACCAAATTTTGGATAGAAAGTCCATGCTCCTGAATCATGTAAATACTCAAGTATGTTTGTTCCATATACCTGTATGGACCTTCCTCATGGTTCTCATTTGCCCATTGACTTAAAACTAGTTTAGGAATTCCTTCAAAAAAAGTGATAGGCTCTTGAACAACTTGTTGATCTTTTGTACCTTATTCATGATAAGCAATATTTGCATCAGTAGCACTAGGCACAAAAGGTTCTATATGATCTTTAGCCAATAACGCAGATGTAATGGTAACCTTAGTGGCATACCGTGCCCCAAAGAAAATATGTGACCAATTAGATGAAATATTGGTCTTCCTCATGGTTCTTAGTTTCCCATTGATCTAAAACTAGTTTAGGAAGTCCTTCAACCAAAGTGATAGGCTCTTGAACAACTTGTTGATCGTTTGTACCTTATTCACGATAAGCAAGATTTGCATTAGTAGCACTAGGCACAAAAGGCTCCATGTGATCTTTAGCTAGTAAAATATATGTAATGGTAACCTTAGTGCCATACCTTTCCCCGAAGAAAATATGTGACCAATCAGATGAAAGATAACCTCCCAATTTAGTTGTAAAATCTCTAGAAAGACATAAAGCAAACTAAGCTGGGAGATCTATTACATATACATCTTGTAGAATTGTAAAATTAGGACAAGCATGTAATGTAAGACTTAAATTATTGGTCACTCCCACTATATTGATGGTCATTCCATCTAATTGAAAAACTCCTTTTGAGAGTGGTTCATATGTCAAACCCATCTGGTCAACAATCTTCTTTGGCATCACATAACTACTAACACCTGAATCAATCATACAGTTGTGGACAAGATGATTTCCAACAATCAAAGTAAGACAAAAAGGAGGTGGTTTAACCTCTTTGATATGTTGATCACTCTTTAGTTGTGGCTTATTCACTGATTTCTCTTTGGGTTGATCACTCACAATGTTTAATTTTGGTTGATCCTTAACTAGATCATATAACAAAGGAGATTAGACAATGCATTTTGTAATAAATCCTTTTGACCTGGAAGTGCTAAATAATCCCACATTGAAACACTAATTTGGACTTCTTCATATGCTCTAAAATATTGAAAGAAGTGGGATTTACCTTATGTTGTACGTTTGGAACAACAACTTCACATTGTACCAGTAATGGTTGTGATTGAGTCTTTTATGGATATTTAGCTAGCAAAACCTGTTGTCTTGGAAGAATTTGGATTGGTTGTGAAGGAACATGTCCAATGTACATGGTTGCTAATTTGTAGAAGCTTGATTTTGAACCTTATCAAGCTATTGTCCTATATCCACAACCCTCTTTTTGGATCTTGTGTTTGCTATTATGGAAGTATAGGATTGGTTCTGACTTTGTCCTTGAGGATGAGTGATACCACTAAACTTTTCACCTTTCCAATTCATCAATGTTACCTCATTTCGACCATGTTCCAAGTAAGGAACCTATGGTTTACTACTTTCTTGTTCTACATTCTATTGGACATCAACATGATTATGCACCATAAGTGCCTGATTCATTATTCCATTGAGGAAAGTAGACTAATTGTGTGGTTAATTGCATGGAAAACACCAATTAGAATCTTGTACCAAGTTATTCTGGACAAGAAATAACCCCTTTATAGCACTAGGAATATTGCAATTATATGGCTAAAAGGGTCTAGGATTATAAGTCTTTTTTTGTGCCTGAGAATCAACTTGATAAGGCTGCCTATTAGGCTAATATGGTGCTTGATATGGTCTAGGATTTTGTCCTACCTGATTCTTGATATTCACTAAATCATTACCAATAGTTTTTAATAGGCTTCTAATCTCTTGAAGCTCTTGAGATTGGGGTGGAGCAACACTATTTTGAGAAAATGATTGATAGCCTAAGGTTGGAACAACAGGTAATGGAGCAATAGGAGGCACTTGGATAGGCATTAGAGGTTGAATATAAAGAAATATAGGCATTGGAGGCCTAGGTGCAATTTCGCCAGCTTGAATAAGGCTATTCTTAGCTCTAAGGGAAACATCAAATGCTCCAAGTAAAGATACACCACCCATTAATTGAATCATTACTGCAATGTTACTATTGAGGGCCTTAAGATAATATAAGAAAGCATGATCAACAAAAGGCCTTATGATGGAAGGAATTCTATTCCAAGTCTTTTGGAATCAAAAATTGAAAGCTATCATTTGTTCTTGTGGAGATCTCTTAATAGTTGTCATCTGTTCAACTAGAGATAAATGATTAGATTTATCTTGAAACTACCTATTCAAGGCATCTCCTAACTCATCCCATGTTGAAATAGAGTTGACAGCCAAACCCCTGAACCATTGAAGAGCCTTACCCTTCAATGAAGCAACCAAGAGCCTGATTGCAATGTTCTCTTCAGTAACATGATGAACCCCACATAATGAAGCCACATATCTTATGTGCTCTATGGGTGTGGTTTGATCTTCACTTGTGAAAATGGGTAAAATTTTGAGTCCAGCTACTAGAAAATCATTATGCTGAGCCAAATTCAATGGGTTTCCCCCATTAAATGGCACAAATGCAAAATCTCTCACCATTGGAGCTATTGGTACTTGCAAATTCGATACTGATACTATTGGAAAATGACTTATAGTCCTGTAATTTGGAGGTGTGGAATGAGATGTAGGTGTGGTGGGTCTCCTTCTTGTTGTCCTAGCTCTTCTTATTGGTGGTGACAACTACAAATAGTCAAAAGGATTACACTTATCCTTTCTTATATCCTTCTCATGTGTTGTCTTCTACTAAATCTACATATAAAATAGAGAGCAAAGTCACCAAGTATGAATTTCTTACCTCAAAAGCCTATAAATGTTGTTGTTCATACCAAAACAATTATAACAAGGATCTTGATTGGGACTGAAAATAAATTCACTGTCCCATCGGGCATGTCAAAAACTATTAGCACAAAGGATTGCACCCCTTAGATATGTGTAAAGCTTAGAAATCCTATGCAACATGGGATTGAACTTAGGTTGTGGGTGACCTACTATGAGAATGAACCTCTAGATTATGGGTTGGTTCCCTTTTAGATCTCCTAGAAACTAATGGATTTTTTATTGGAAAAAGGATAGAAAGATAACTAATGAAATGAAAAGCTAATTCTAGGAGGTGATGCACCAAAATGTAATTAACCTACAGTAGCCCGATTCACAACTACTTTCAAAGAAATTTGTTTATACAACTTAGACTGATAAATTTCAGCACAAAATTGTTTCACAGAAAAGCATGAAAGAACTTGCATAATTCGTGACCTATGATGGAGTTTATACTTTGTATACTTGCTTTCATTAAAAATGAGAAAATAATTTAAAGGTTTTGAAGTAAAACATAGGAAATCCTTTATCAAACCACTCAACATGAAACAAGACACCAAAATCTGAATAGATGAACCCTTGATTGTATTGATATAGAAGGAATCTTTAAATGAACTAAGATAACTATTGTTGTATATAAAATGTGAGAGTAAATGTTGAGTTACAAGACAAATCTCCTCTCTACAAAATGCAAAGGGAAAAAAAAACAAGAACTAAGGAAAAAGAGCATAAGCATTTCTTCCTTTCATACAAAAATGAGTCTCAAAGTGCCAAGAGGCACTAACACTTGTAGTTAATTGCACTCCAAATATCTCTCTCTCGAGAAAAGTTGAAAATCCATAAAAATGGGGCTCATAACTAATCCAAATTGAGCTAAAATAGCTCCAAACTCCCCCTCTCAATTTGCTTGATCAAAGAGAACTCCAAAACACTCCAATTTGACTAAAAGCCAAAGAAAAATCACTCAAAATATCTCCAAATTCATGTGTAAAGCTTCAATTCCACTCCTACTTCTATTTTTGCATGATTTTAGGACAAGGATAAACAATTTAAACAAATATTAAAGTAATCAATTGAGATAAACTTTAATCTGTTATAGATTTTCTCACCTTTTTGCATTTTTATGACATTTATTAAAGTAATTTATAATTCATTTCTTTAATAATGTTTACATTTTTATTTTTATTCAAATTCATGCAAAAATAAAGGGGAAAACTTGATTTTGTTTGAAAGATTTGCAAAACATAAGGTAACTCAAAACATTGGTAGAGACCTATATTAATCTTTATGCAAAAATTGTTAAATCAATGTGAAAAATACCCCTATGTTGGGTCGGCCAAATTAGGGCATATGGAACCCTAAAAGAGAAAACTCGACCTCATACTTTGCATTTCACTTTTCACTTTGTATTTCTGTTGTTATGCTACTGTGCCACCACCAAGGGTTTCAACTTGAAGGTATGGAGATCTCTTTATGCAAAATACACATTGGATCTATGTGGTAAGCTTTCATTTGCATAAAAAATGTAATTTTTTTTCCAATAACTGTGGAAGAAAAGGTTGTTTTCTTGCTCTCTATTAACATGAAAAAGAATAAAATATTTCATTTCCTATGATTTCTCTTATTTTTTCTAGAAGAAATGGTGGAAAACTCTTGCTCACGGCTTCTCTACTATCTTTACATGTATTTTGCTCTTTATTTTGGTTGAACACACAAAAATATTCTTTTTCTAGAAGAAAATAAAACCCTTTCTCTTTGCTCTACCTTTGTAAGCATCTCACAACTTTAATTTGGGTTTTACCCTTACAAATATTCAAGGGTTTACTCATGTTGATACACGAGGGTTGTGGTTTTCTCCTTCTTTGCAAGCTTTATGGGTTTCAAAATCTACTATAGGCTGTGACTCTTCTTCATGAATCCTTCATTACTTTTATTATGTTGGGTTCTTGATAATGCCTTGATATGCTTTTGAAGATGCAATCTAAGAGAAGACAAAAATGATAACTGTTTAATGATTATTTGCCTTTGGCTTATTATGAAAACCCCATTTTCATGTTGTATATTTCTATTGTCCATTGTAATGAATAAACCTGTGACATAATGTGGACAATGTGGCTTTCAATACCCATGTGAGACATCAAGATACCAATCTGTAGCTACTTTTTTGACATTTGAAACTATATAAACTCATTGATAGAGATGATTATGATCATTAGAGTGGTCACTGTGTATTCTCTTTGCATTCTTTATATAATCAACCTCATGAAATTTGTTACTTTGTGCTATCTCTTATCAACTGTTAGAAGCATACCATTGTTTTTCCTTAATTTATGCCTTCATGGTAGTTTCTATGACTTGCACCCATTTTAATTTATGAAATTTACACTTTATTCCTCTTTTGAAACTAAGAGGACAGTATGTTGGGCTCAACCCTTGTAGGAGCCATATTTTCCTCCACATACTGTGATGTTGAACAAAGTAATACTGCAATGGAAAATGCACCTATACTTGCATAGTGAACAAAGAAGTTAATAAAAACAATGAAGTTCAAATACTTATGATTATTGATAATCCTTTGCTTTTCTTAGATACTTGTGATAACTAGTCAACTAATTTAATGCTTCATAAAAGTAGGTTGTATATCTATTGATATTGCATATAAGGAGAATTGGAATCCCGAGCTCTAACATCATCTCCTCTATTTCTTGTGGGCATTTCTGGAGTTTACCAATGAAGGGAGTTGAAGATGCAACTGATCAACATTGGGGTTTGTCATTTAGGAAATTACAGATCCCTTTTCCTTTCATGTGTTCATCATTTTTTTTCTCTTCAAATGTATAATTTAATTTTATGTTGTATCATTTCAGTTATTCCCACGACTTGTCTGGGAAACTTATCAACATATCTTTTGTAAAATGAATAAAAGATAGCTATTTTATGCAAAGTCTGTGTAATTTTTTCTCTTTCTGTAAAACAATTGCATAATGAAAACTGAAATACTTCATTTTATGGCATCTTTATATATGATAATGAAAATCTAGTAGATTTTTTTTGGTACCTTTCACTCTTAAGTCCTCATTATTGTTCCAGCTCTACCTGATTGGGCTAAAAAACACAATTAGGTAACAATTATTTGAATTGATTTTCAACTCATGTGTAGAAGCTGAATTGCGCCATGCAAGAAAATTTTGAAAAGACTTTCCATGATGAATATGAGTGGCTTGCAATTATGATATGCAGTGTATGTGTGACATGTGTGAATAAAGTTGGAGTGATGGATGTACATAAAAGGCTATGCTTAGTATGATTTGGATGAAGTGATAGTTATTGTGGGGTATGGTAGAAATGAACATGTGATGTGATGGAATTGGTTGTATGTAATAAAGTGGACACGTATATTACTACATGTGTGAAAAAGATGATGAAAATACAGGGTAAAAGCACAATCCTATGTCATACTTTATAAAGGAATCAGCCAACAGGAAAACAAATTCTAAACTTCGACCACATAAAAGTGGTCTTTATGTTTTGAATTTCAAAATGATGTAAATTAATGAAATGTAGAACTTTTGATGAAGTTTATTACTATAATTTTTATATTTTAAAAGCAATTGTTTTCATTACTTTTTTATCAACTTAAGAATAGATTTTGGAATGCTAAAATTTTTAGAAAAAAGTGACTTTACAGGTCATCAAGAAATAAATTGAAAAAAAAAATCATTTCTTCCTAATTTTTTTCTCCAAATAGGTAACTTCAATATCTTGCGCATGGCCAAAAAAATCAAATTTTGATGTATATTTTTCTCGTAATAATGTTTTAAAGTCAAACTTTTTAGAATTCGACAGTTTTCACGGGTCGTCAACTATTGGCTATTTTTTTAATAATTTTCAAAAACCAAATTATACCCTTTTGAAGAAGACTCTCTCCTCTTGTGCCCCATATATTTTAAAGAAAAAATAAATATGTTTTACTATTTTAAAAAAAAATCTAATTAGCCTCTTTTTTAACTTTAACAACCTACTTACATTATTTTTAAAAATAAAATATATTAAAACTAATCAAAATATTAAAAAAATTACACATTCAGATTCACCATTCTGAGCTCTACAAAAGGGTATTTTTTTTAAACATCATTATGACTAAAGAAATACTTAGTTCAAGTTGAAAGTTTCAAAAAATTCTCAAAAAGTTGAGTTGGCTGCCAACTAGGATGTCACATAGACAATTTTGGTAGAAACATTTTCTATAGAAATGGTTTTAGCTAAAACCATTTCTATAGAAACCTCACACAATAAAATAAGCCAATTTGAATGCGGAAAAGGGAAAAAAAATATTTTTGTGGATTCGGCCGAAACATTATCGGCTGAAACCCTCTGTGCCATGTATAAGCCACGTGGTTTCAGTTGAAACCTATTTGGCCAGAACATTTTCGATCAAAAATGTTTTGCTTAGAACTATTTATTTGGAAGAAAGTGTGACACAAATTTGTGCTTTTACCATGCAACATGAATGGGTGTATATTATGATGGATATGATGATGCTATAGGTGCATGTAGCAATAGGTCCCTTTGTGATAGTTTTTTTGGTTTGCGTTACTGTAGGTCCCTTCTGCTTACTATTTGAAGAAATCAAGACTATTGATTGTCACATGTGCAGTGTGTGTACATGAAATATTTGATAGAATTATACCTATGGAACATTAGTGGATGAGCTGTGTAGATTGTCTACTAATATAGTTGTAGAACTGGTTGCTTTTGTTGCTAAATTTTCTATATTAGGTTCAAATTACTATTATAATGCAAGAAGGAAGTTATCCTTTTGCAATGGTTTTTTATAAAGCTTCAACTTGTGACCATTGACTAGAAATGAGAACCTTACTTCATCAATTGTCAGTAGTTGAACTACTCCATTTGGAAAGACTGTCTTTATCTCATATGGCCATATCCATCTAGTTTGTAATTTTTGTATCTAGAGTCGTAAGGCCCAATAACCTACACTAAATTCCTTTGTCTTAATAAACTGGTCATGCCAAAAAATCCTTTGATTTTGGAGAACTTTAGTGTGGTGTATGGCTTTCATTCTTATTTCATCCAACACATTCATGTTGTGTAACTTCTCTTGTTGTGTTGTGGACAAATCCATGCCCAATTTGACTACTATCCTCAATGTTTTATACTCAAATTCTATAGGAAGTACTACCTTTTTACCATACACCAGTTCATATGGTGTAAAGCTTGTGGTTATCTTACAAGTTGTTTTGTAAGCCCAATCTACCTCAGGTAACTTGGCTTCCCAATCCTTCCTATGAAGTTGCATTATCTTTGTGAGGATGTTATCAATTTCCCTATTGGTGACTTCCACTTGACCATTTTCTTAAGGGTGATAAGGTGTGGACTTTCTATATCTAATCTCATATTCTTGAACTAATTTTGTGATCATATTTGATGTAAAATAGAGTCCTTGGTTTGTGAAAATTTCTCTTGGAACACCATATCTTGTGAATATTTCTTCATAGAGAAACTTTGCCACATTTCCATCTCTTACAAACTATAAATCCTTAACCTCTACCCATTTTTTTAGGTAATCTATGTAGACTAGTATGTATTCTTTGTTGTTTGATTTTGGTTAAACATGGCCAATAAAGTCTAATCCCCATTTGTCAAATGGTGTTACTGCTAGCTATGGCTACAATGACATTTCATCTATTTTTGTTGGCCTTCCCATTCTTTGACATCTATCATAGCTTTTGGTATATTTTACTACATCTTTATGAAGAGTTCGCCTATAATAGCCAGTATTCAAAATTTTAAGAGTTATCCTCTTTGTTGCAAAGTGTTCCCCATAGGGTTCATCATGGCATGCTCTAAGGATATCATATACTTTGTCTTCTCATATGCATCTTCTCATTATGTTTTCTAATATTATGTATAATAAGTATCCAACTATCGACGAGTAGGGAAAAAATTTCTGAGCTAATTGCCTCTTCTCCCTTATTGACAAATGGGGTGGTATTTTTCCTACTAAAAGATATTTGGAAATATCTGTATACCAAGGTGTATGCAAAGATAAAGAAAATAAATTCTCATCTATTAATGAGTCATCAACAACATCTTCTTCTGATTTGGTTGGTATTCTTGATAGAAAATATGCTACTACATTCTATTTACCTGGCTTATCCATAATGGTAATGTCAAATTCATGAAGTAACAATAACCACTTGAAAATCCTACTACCAACCATTGGTTTGTTCATGAGATACCTTTTTGATGTATGATTAGTGTGTATGAACACTTAATACCTTGTAATGTAATGTCTAAATTTATTTATTGCATAGACCATTGATAACATATCCTTTTTAGTCATTGTATAGTTGAGTTATTTCCTCTGAATATTTTTATTGATACTTAATGGCATACTCAAGGTTCCCATCCTTCTATCCTAGCACATCTATTGAAAAATCAAAATAATTTGTATGGATGTGGAAGGGTAAGTTCCAGTTTGGTCCTCTCAAAATAGAAGTCACTGTTAGTGCTACCTTGAGAGCTTCAAAGGAGTGTTGACAAGTAGTTTTCCATTTAAAGGTTACATCCTTGGATAATAATTTTAATAGTGGTGTTGTAATCTTGCTAAATCTTGTGTGAATCTTCTATATTAGCCAACATGGCCAAGGAAAAATCTAACATCCTTTTGTTTTTTTGGCACAAGGAGTGTTGATATTACCTCAATTTTGTTGGGATCTACTTGAATTCCTTCATTGGACACAAAATCTCCCAAAAAATTCACCCAGTCATCATCATGGAGCATTTATCATGACTCAAGGACTCATTGTGTTCTTGAAATCTCTTTAGTACCTTCTCCAAATTTCCAAGTGATTCATCATAGGTATTCCCATAAGTTGTGAAATCATCCATGTAAGCCTCCATGGAATCATGTGCAAATTGTAATAATATGCTTAGTACTTCCCTATGGAAGGTGGCTGGTGCATTGCATAGCCCAAATGGCAAGATAGAATAAGCATATGCACCCCAAGGGCATACGAAAGTTATCTTGGTCTTCTGGGGTTATCTTAATTTGATTATAGCCACTAAATCCACCCAAAAAGGAAAAGTAATTCTTTCCTACTAATGAATCAAGTACTTGGTCAATGAATGGAAGTGGAAAGTGGTATTTCCTTGTTGCAACATTCAACTCATGGTAGTCTACACACATTCTCCATTTCCCTCCCTTCTTAGGGACAATCACTAGTGGAGACACCCATTGACTCAACATCATAGATGGGATAGAGAAATCTTGCATCCAATATTTTTTATAATTTTGATTTGAAGATGTCTCAAACTATAGGATTCATTCTCCTTTGGGGTTGTCTAGCTGGTCTAAAACCATCATTGATATAAATCCTATGCATGCACAAGTCTAGGTCTGTCCCTTTCATATCATGAAAATCCCATGCAAAGTCTATTGCATGTTCCTTCAACACAGTCAATAGGGAGGTCTATTGTGCAATAGTCAGTTGACTATTTACATTCAATGTTTTTCTTGGTATAATTTCTAAATTCAAGGATGATATTTTAACAAATGAAATTTCAAGTCCAATGATGTTTGGAATACAATGATGTTGT
>VDFB02058242.1:318891480-319026389 GCA_007258455.2 Sequoia sempervirens | reverse complement strand
TCCTAACTCTGATTTTTCTGAATTTTTTACCACTTAAGGGTCTGTTTTTCCCATGATGATCCTGCACATACCCACCTAGGAGAGAGAGACTTGAGAGGGAGTGCAAGAGACCTAAGAGAGATATAGAGACTTCAAACAGAGGGAGAGAGAGAGAGGGAGAGAGGGGTATGAAGAGGGAGAGAGAGGGAGAGGGAGTGGGAGGGACCTAAGAGAGAGAGAGAGAGAGAGAGAGAGAGAGAGAACTGAGAGGGAGATGGAGAGTGTGAGCAAGAGAGAGATATAAGAAAAGAGAGAGGGAGTGGGAGAGACCTGAGAGAGAGAGAAAGAGAGAGAGAGGGAGAGAGGGGAGGGAGTGGGAGAGACCCGAGGGAGAGATAGAGAGAGAGGGAGGGAGGGAGACTTGAGAGGGAGAGAAAGAAATAGAGGGAGGGAGAGGGAGATGGTCTTGAGAGGGAGGGAGAGAGGAGAGAGAGATATCTGAGATGGACATGGAGCATTTGAGTGTGTGTGTGAGAGAGACCTAAGAGGGAGAGAGACTTCAAAGAGATGGAGAGAGAGAGAGGGAGATGGAGAGTGAGACAGAGATGGTGAGGGAATGGTAGGGACGAGAGAGAGAGAGAGAGAGAGAGAGAGCTGAGAGGAGAGATAAAGACTTGAGAGGGACAGAGGGAGATAGATAGGAGGGAGAGAGAGAGACTTGAGAGGTAGAGAGGGAGATAGAGGGAGGGAGAGGGAGAGAGACTTGAGAGGGATAGAGAGAGAGACCTGAGAGGGAGAGAGTGTGAGTGTGAGTGAGAGATTGAGAGAGAGAGGAAGTGAGAGAGAACAAAGAGAGAGAGGGAGTGGGAGAGCCCTTAGAGAGAGAGAGAGCTAGGAGGGGGAGAGGGAGTCAGAGAGCCTTGAGAGAGAGATCTAAGAGGGACAAAGACTTAAGAGGAAGAGAGACTTCAAAGGGAGGGATAGATAGAGAGATATAGAGTGGGGAGATGGAGACTAAGAGGGAGATGGAGAGGGAGAGAGAGAGGGAGTGAGAGGGACCTTAAAGACAGAGAGAGAAAAAGAGAGAGAGTGTTATGAAATAACTTACACACTAGAAGAATATGATATGAAATATTTTGCAAATACTTGATAATAACTGAGAATAGTAAGCCACTTCGAGGGGAAAAACCTTCAAATATATCTAATAAGAACACACTTCAATACTTGATGATGAAACAAGACTCACAACCTCCTATATATACCTATTTATGCCTAGAATATCACCTAGGCCGACTTAGACACACCTATATAAGTATTAGTCCAACACAAACAACTAAATAACAATATACTAATGATAATATGACTTAATAAAGAGTTAAGATAGCCATAAGCCGACTATTCATAACTTGATGTACAGTAATATTAAGGGCGTAGCATGCCCCTCTACTTCAAAGAAGCATTGTCCTCAATGCTAATCAAGTTTGGATTCTTTTGAATGAACTCCTCATCCTCCCATGTGGCATCTTCAATTGGTAAATTCTTCCATTGGATGAGATACTCAGTGAGAGTTCTATTCCTTAGCTTCTTTGTGCGTGTTTGATGAATGTACTCTTGTTTCAAAATGATTCTTCCTTCTTCATCGAGCTTTGGTAGTGTTGTTTGAGTGGGAATATTATGCCCAATTACCTTCTTCAAACATGAAACATGAAAAATTGGATGTATCTTTGTTGTTGGAGGCAACTCTAGCTTGTAGGAAACATTACCGATCTTTTGCATAATTTGGTATAGACCATAATACCTTGGAGAAAACTTATTATTCTTTTTTTGTTGCTTTAGTGAGATTTTCTTATAAGGCTGCAATCTCAAGAAGACCCAATCCCCAAATTCAAAACTTATTTCACTACGATGTTGGTCTTCCTATTGTTTCATTCAATTTTGTGCCATGGCTAAATTATCCTTGAGTCCTAAAAGTACTTGTTGTTGATGAAGAAAGTGGTCTTCTATTGGCTGAACTCTTGGTGACACCTTTATTGATGATGTGATGGAAGGAGGATGATATCCATAAAGTGCCAAAAATGGAGACATTTTTGATGAGCTATGAAAATAAGTGTTATATCACCATTCTACAAGTGGTAGCCAATCTACTCATTGAGACTATTTCTCTAAAGTGAAACAACATAGATATATCCTTCCAAACACTTATTAACAACCTTAGTTTTCCCATCTAATTGAGGGTGGTATGAAGAGCTATGAGCCAATTGAGTACCCAAACATGAGAATAAATATTTCCAAAAGTTACTAGTGAAGATAGGATCACGATCAGTAGCAATAACCTTAGGTGTACCATGTAGCTTTTGGATATTCTCCAAAAAAGATTTTTCCACTGCACTTGCTATAAAAGAATGTGATAATGCAATGAAATGTGCATATTTAGTGAGGCGATCAACTACTACCATGATGATATTATGACCTTTAGATTTGAGAAGCTGTGTGATGAAGTCCATGGATACCTCTTCCCAATGTTGGCTAGGAATAAATAAGGGTTGCAAGAGACCTGGTGTCTTAATTGTCTCCCCTTTATTCCTTTGAAAAACCAAACATTCAACCACAAATTTTTGAACATCACCTTTTAGCCTTTCCCAAAAAAAATCTTGCTTGACTCAATGATATGTCTTGAAAAATCCTGAATGACCACCCATTGGAGTCGTATGCAACTCTATGAGAATCTTGTGTTTAAGAGTGGAATTGTGGTAGAGATACAAATGCTCTTTATACCAAAGAGTATCTCCCTTCCAACAAAACTTTTCTTAACTACTACGATCACTTTTGAATTGTTCGATGAGATTACTTGTCTCAACATCATTTTTCCACTTTGCTTTGGCTTCCTCCACCCAATTTGCTTGTAATATTGAAAGGGCACACAATAAGGCTTCATCTTTCTCATCCTTCCGTGAATGTGCATCTGCTACAATATTTTCTTTCCCTTTCTTATATACAATCTCAAAGTCATATCCTAACATCTTAGTGACCCATTTTTGTTGGTCTTCATAAGATAGTCTTTGTTCCAAAAAATATTTTAGGCTATCATGATCTGTCTTAACCTTGAAGTGTCTACCCAATAGATAAGGTCTCCATTGTTTAACTGCATGGAGGATTGCTAGCATTTCCTTCTCATAAATAGGTTTTAGTTGATTCTTATCCTTTAATTGACGACTCTCAAAAGAAATTGGTCGAACTTCTTGCATGAGCACTGCTCCTATCCCATTTTGAGAAGCATCACATTCCATAATGAATTCCTTGGTGAAGTCAAGAATGGCCAGCACCTGAGTTGTACACATAGCATCCTTCAATCTCTCAAATGCTGTATTGGAAAACTCGTTCCAATGAAAAGAATCCTTCTTCAATAGAGTGGAGAGAGTTGTTGCTATATGACCATAATTCTTTAAAAATATTCTATAGTTTCCTGTCAATCCCAAGAAACCACTCAATTTCTTAATGGTTTTTGGATTAGGCCATTCCATGACAACCTGAATTTTGTTAGGGCCCACCTTTAATCCTTCATGTGAAACTATGTGTCCCAAATACTCCACCTCCTTAAGACCAAAAGCACACTTCGATGGCTTAGCATAGAGTTTATGAGCTTCAAGTATTTGTAATGCTTGATCCACATGCTACAAATGTTCTTCCCAAGTCTTGCTATAAATCAATATATCATCAAAGAATACTAACACAAACTTTCTCAAGAACTTCTTAAAAATGGAATTCATCAAACTTTGGAATGTAGATGGTGCATTGGTAAGACCAAATGGAATCACCAAAAATTCATAATGACCCTCATGAGTCCAAAATTCTATCTTACAAATATCTTCCTCCTTAATCCGAATTTGGTGATAACCAAATCTAAGATCTAACTTGGTAAAATACATAGCCCCATTCAATTCATCTAGCAAATCATCAATGATTGGAATAGGAAACTTATCTTTAATGGTGTACATGTTGAGCACTCTATAATCTGGACTCATGAGCCAAGTATCATCCTTCTTACATACCATCACCACAGGCGAGGAGTAAGCACTTTGGCTATGCCTGATAATTCCTACCTCTAGCATCTCCACAACAATTTTTTCTATCTCACTCTTTTGTATGTGTGGATACCTGTAAGGCCTGATGTTTGGTGGTTGGATACCTGGAACTAATTGTATGGCATGATCATGATCCCTCTTAGGAGGAAGTCCTTTAGGCATATCTCCAAGAACAACTGAGTGATGATCAATTATAGCTTGCAAATCTAGATGAGTAGGAGCATTAGATTGAGAGAGTTCTAATGAACATAGCTAGGCCAAAAATCCATCCATTCCTTTCTTAAGAAACTTTTTCCTTTGATGAGAGCTTACCATTTGTGGGGATTTTTCCTTCAACCCCCTTAGCTCTACTATCCTTCCTTCTGAGTGAAATATCATGAATAGATCTTGGAAGTTCATCTCAATCATTCCCAATGTAGTAAGCCATTGTACTCCCAAAACAAGATCTACTGCACCCATGGATATCCCATACATTGGGGTATCAAGTTGATAATCTCCCATGGATAATTTAATGCTATGACACTTCCTTGAACAAATAACTGTACCACCATCTGTAATCAAAATCTGAAACTCTGGAGCTGGATATATAAAACAATTTAGACGAGTAGCTAACTTTTTGTTGATGAAATTATGAGTACTACCAGAGTCAATCAACACTATTACCTTATGCTTCTTTAAGAATCCCACCACCTTGAGAGTTTCTGGAGCATTGAAATCTAAGAGTGCATGACAAGAAATGATTGGTTAAGAATCATGTGATTCCTCATTTGAATCCCTTTCATCCTCTAGTATGGGTTCCTCCTCTTCTTCCTCACTTGGACCTTCAATATAGAATAATTTATTTTCACTGCATTTATCCTCGCCTATATTTGCTATCACAATTGAAACATAACCCTTTTTCTCTTTTCTTCTCAATTTGTTGTGGAGTCAACCTAGTTGGTTGTATTGAATATCTTTTCTCTCTTGTCACATTAGCCCCTTTCTTCTTAGGAATCAAATAATTCTCCTCTACCCTGCGTGATGAGATAAAAGACTCATTTATGGAGCTAGGGCTAAACATGTGTACCTCATGTTGAATGTGATCCTTGAGACCCCCCAAGAATAAATCATTCAATTTTTCCTCTATAATTGTATCCACACTTAAGGATAGATTTTGGAATTGATGAATATAATCCTTAATTGATCCTGTTTGTTGAAGTTTAGCTAGTTGGCTAAAGAAGTTGTCTGTCATGCTATTGCTATATTGTGCTTGGAGTTCCTCCGTAAAAATTGACCATGAGACGGTGAGCTCCTTTTTCCTTCAATGAGTGCAAAGCCAATGATACCAAATGAATTAATTTGGTTCTAGATATAGGGAAGCCATCGTGACCTTTTGTCCATTTGGGATTTGGTGTACTTCAAAAAAATTCTCCATTTGATTTATCCATGTTAGAGGATCCTTGCCATCGAGCTTGCACATATCCACCTTTAGAAATAAATTCCTAGATCCCATAGGAGTACTAAAGTTTGTGTCAATGTTAGCTGACCTAAAATTTTCACCTTGGTCGCTTCAGAACTCCTTTCTTGGTTCAGTCATGTAGGTGCTTAACATGTTTCGTATGTCCAATATATCTCCTCTTAGGTCACACATATCCATCTTTATTGAGTAAATGTCTTCCTTGACCTTACTGATTTCCTCATTAGGATTAATATCCTCTATTGTTACCCCATCCTTATCAGGAGTCTTCCCCGGAGTGACAACATTCTTCTTGCCCCTTGTTGTAGGCCCCGTCATGATGGAAACCATTAGTTTTGAAATAAATCACACAAATGAAACTTAAATTCTCTAAAAATTTTACTGTAATATCCTTTAGTATGTCTTCAAAAACCCAATAAAAATAAGACTCCAATTCGACAAGATGTGCTAGATATGTAGATTCCAAAAACATTGTGTAGAAACCCTAATTCGACAATAATTCGCTTAATTATCCTCCAATTCTTCTGAAATATGGATTGTAGCTTCTTTAATATGTTCTTCAAAAACCTTTAAAAATATGAAAAAAATTCACCAAAATATGAAAGATATGCTCTCCCCAAAATTTCCTCCAAAATTGAGAAAAACTTTGCCTCTACGGTGCCAAGATCATGCTCTGACACCACTTGATATGAAATAACTTGTAGAATAGAAGAATATGATATGAAATATGCTACTAATACTTGATAATAACTGAGAATAGCAAGCCACTTCAAGGGGGAAAACCTCCAAATATCTCTAATGAGAACACACTTCACAACTTGATGATGAAACAAGACTCACAACCTCCTATATATACCTATTTATGCCTAGGATATCACCTAGGCCTACTTAGACACACCTATATAAGTATTAGGCTGACCTAAACAACTAGATAACAATATACTAATGATAATATGACTTAATAGAGAGTTAAGATAGCCACAAGTTGACTATTCATAATCTGATGTACACTAATATTAAGGGTGTAGCACACACAGGGAGAGAGAGAGAGAGAGAGAGAGAGAGAGAGAGAGAGAGAGAGAGAGAGAGAGAGAGAGAGAGAGAGAGAGAGGATGGAGATATAGGTAGAGAGATAGGTCTAGAGCTCAAGGAGAGAGAGAGTGAGAACGATAGGTATAAAGAGGGACAAAGAGAGAAGAAAGGAGGGAGGGATATGTCTAGAGCTTAAGGGGAGACATAGTGATATATAGAGAGGTAGAGAAAGGGATAGAGAGATATGATGATTTATGAATATTTTTTCATCTCCTTGCTAAGAAAAATATAAATATTTCATTATTCATTACTATTTCTAATGTTTCAAGTATTTTGAGATGAGTGTTACAAAAAAATCATGAAAAAAAGACTTTGCATGTGAAAGTAATGAGCATTTGATAATTCAAGAATGAAATATGAAGTTCAAATGATTATAATTATTTTATTATGTAAAATATAGAAACAACACCTAGTCCATTGTGTAGATATCTCAATCACCTTTCCAACACTTGTAAAAAGTCAAAATTTTGATAAGAAACACAAAAGTTATGGCCATTTTACTAAAGAGGGTTTTTTAGGTCTTCAAAACGGATATCCATTTTGATTTTCAAAACAATCATCCATTTCAAACAGATATCCATTTTGTTTTTAAGAAAAATGGGTTCCCGCTTTCCAAAATGAATATCCGTCTCAAAATAGATATCCGTTATAAACGAATATCCGTTTCAGTTTGGTATTACCAAACCAAAATGAATATTGGCTTGGGATTTGGTTTGAGATTACCTGACCTGGAAAGTCAACCTAAAAAATGTGTTTTGAAAAATTTGCTTAGTTTTTTGAAGTTCACCCTTGTGGCTGACGACTTTTTTTATTATCTGAATTTCATCAAATGAAAAGGGTTTATAGAAAAAAAATTCAGCTTTCCACCAATATAACTTTTGACTTATTTTGAATTTAATAAATAATTATTATTGATTTTCTACGTACATTAGGTCTAAAGTCCCGATTTATAGGCTGATTGAAAAACTTCTATAACTTTCAAAATACTTAACATTTTTTGAATCTACAAGGTGCACCACATTCTATGCTTCACATACTATAGGATTAAAAAAAAAAATGAATTTCATAAATCTTTGACCAATTTATGGTGGTCAGACAAATACATTTTAATAATTCTAAAAATTTCTAATAAAAAAATCATAACTAATTATTTACATGGGAAAAATTACAAAATCTGGCACATCCAGGCATGTGTCCCCTACTTATATAGAAAAATTCAGAATTTTTATTTTTATTTTTTCCTTGTACTTAGGGTGGTTAGACATACACCTACTTCTTATCTTTTTCTTGAAAATTTAGTACCACTGCATTGAAATTTCAAATTTTCTTAAAATAAATTAATTTTTTTCAAAAAAAGGACTAGTAGCCTAGAAACTACATTCAATTTGTTACAACTTTTGTTGTTACATATTTTTCAAATTATGTTAATAACCTATTCAAATTTTTATGTCAAGTTGCCTAACTCTAATTTTCTGAATTTTCATCACCACTTAGAGGCCTAGTTTGGACCCCCATGATCCTGCACATACCCTTACCAAAAAATTATGTTCAAATTGGGTAGCTAAGGACCAATTGTTGAGGTGGGTAAGAGCTCCTTCACTTCTAGGTCTACAAGAGCAAGTAGGTTTTTGGCTAAGGTGTTGGATGATGATTGAATAAATTAAACAATCAATTATGTAACAAACTATACCCATTGCAAAGTGTATCCCAATATCAGTGTCACAATATACCTATGTGCTAGTTTTGGTATGTAAGGATGAGCACATTATTAAAAAAATAATTTTTCATATTATGATTGTCTAATAATGTGTTTTTTTTATAACCCCTTAGATGTTATAGACATTTAGATATGGCAGTTGGTACATACTAACTAATAAAACTGAAAAGATTTTTGAGTTGATTGATTATGAGTGTATTGAGGTTGATTGGGAGATAGACAATAAAAAACAATGCCTTTATCTAGTTGGATAATAGAGTCTATGTGTTTATAAAAAAAATATAATAATTGAAATCAAGGTGATGCATTGATCAACACACCATAAAAATCTAGGTTTTCCAAAATTCACAAGAAAGCTAGGCTCTACACATTCTTTCAAAAAAACCATAGATAGGTATAAAATATGAAATGATACTACTTAGTAATCCAAGAATATACCCATACACTTCCTTTGTTGCTTTGATATATCTTGTAAAAGCTTTACATGAATTTTAAACAGTCATTTAGTTTGCTAACTAATCATAAACACATCAAAAAATGGATAACATGCACATGGATATACTCAACCAAGGTAAAATATACCATTAATAACTTGATATTCAATATTTATAAATGTTGTTATAAATTTGGGATAAACCAAGATCATTATAGTGCAAAAATAGCTATACCCGAAACTAGAAACTATGACAAGTCTGATTTTTTTGTGTAAGTTCTTCTTTTTGCTATGCTCCTCTCCTTTGAATATAACATTATCTTATCCCTCTAAAGGATCAATACTTTTACTAAGAGCCAATTGTAAAGGATCAAAACCTTCCAAATAGTGGCTAAGAATCCAATCTTAATAATGAGGTTTTAAAACTTTCTTCTCCTTAAAATGGGCTAGAAAGAAAAGGAGAACCGAAAATCGGAATACAATACATCAATAGATATGGAAAGAAAAGAAAATTTGGTTTTGGATGATGCTTCTGTTCATTAGATGTTCTAGGCCTGTAGTTGTTCATCGTAGGTTTTTTTATTAGAAAAGAAAATTCTAATTAAAGAAAAGTATACATAAGATTTCGTTGCAGCCCAATAAATGTACTGCTTATCAATGGTCTAGCGAATAAAACATTAGAAAAAAATTCTCTGAGCATTTAGGTCCAAAATGGACGGATAGGCTGCTAGTCCCATATTTATTAATATTTTACTTCTTTACTCTAAGTTTTGTAAACTTTACAAAGCATATACTAGAGGAGGGAAGGTCTGCAGACTGCGGCTTGCCGCCTTCTAATGGTCGGGGGGATGAGTTTACTCGTCTCTCGAGCCAATTTAACCCTAAACCAGTTCCCATTTGGGAGAAAGTTATTAGAACAAAAACTGTTAGGGTGTTTATCCACGACTTTCCCTATCAAATGAAGCTATGATGCCTAAGGAAGCCGCAGTCTAGCTTAGATAGTTTGTTCATAGAAGGGTTGGTAGGGGTTGTTATGGTGTTGTGCGCTGCGCATGTAACGATTGTCCTTGCCCTCTTATATTCCCTTCCTCTTTTGCATGGAAACCCCCGAAGTTCAAAACAACATATATATCATCTGCTTGCTACTCAAAAGATTGAATGTGCACGAATTCATCTATTTCTCGGCTTCAGTTATTCGAGCCAAATTTACATGTAATACTATTTCCATTTGATTTCTAAGGATGTAGGATTTTTGCATTCAATTATTCATCTTCACCAATAACTATAAAGCTCTTTGACTACTTCTTTTCATTTACTGGTATATATTGGCGAGAGGGGGAGCTAGTTTCATGTGATACAATTTTTTTATAATGATCTACTAAGAAAATTATTAGGTGTAATTTTAATTTGATGATTGTATTGAAACTTTTTATTTTTAATATATATTTTTTTTAAAAAATATATAAAACAATAGTACAATTTTAGATAAACAATATGAAATTGAAAATGATTATAGTATATATATTCTTTGATGTTTTTTATTCTGATCATAAACTATTCTGACAAGTGAAGGGCATGGTGGAACAAGTAATAGTCATACAAAAATTACTTTAGAATGGGATTGCCAATTAAATTTATTTATGGTTTTAACCAACATTCCATGTATATGGTTATGCATATAGTATGGAAATAAAACACACCTTACACATATTTAGGAGTCTAATTGAATCATTAAATAATGAACAATAATCATACCAAAATTAAAAAATTGAGAATGAATGTATTGATAAATTGAAAAGGGATTACATGTGTTTAGCTCTTTATTGATTTTGACTTGTTGATGCATGATATCAGTATCATTTTACTATGATTGACAATCAAAATTAGGATTTGAGCTTGATCTTGAGGGAAACTCATGAATAAAAAATGTTTGAATCAAACTACTACTAGGATGGGTGACATCCCAAGCAATCTTGATGATCAACCCCTGGGTGACCTCCTAAATAGATCATTCATGCTCACAGGAGATAGGTTCTTGTGAACCACTGCTCATGAAATGTGGGTCAATGAGTTTGACTAAAAGCTAAATAAATAAATTGTGATAAAATGGCACATAATTTGGCATGTTAGAAAAAACACCATCTTATTGTCACTTGATTATGTATGAACTAAGGAGCTTTATGTAAAATGGTTCATTTGGCACAACACTTGCTAACAATTTCTTAAATGGGATAGGTAGCTATGTACACTTATTCTTGGGAGAAATATCATGGTTAAATATGTTTGACTTAGGAAGCCTTAATACTCCACCCTTGTAATAAATAGATCATTCATGCTAATAAAAAATGAATTCTTATAGACAATTACTCATAAATATACATGAATAAATTTGACTCAAAAATTATATATTTAAAATCCCATAAAATTGAACACCAATATAATTATTGAATTTGTTGTTGTCTATTAAGATGCTTGAAGAATGTGAAGTAGTGAAGAATACTCAGTCCATATGAACGATCAATCACATTAGATCGTGGAATAGAATATCCTTTAAACAAAAAACGAGCAAGGACACCTCAACAACTATCGTACTGTGAATAACCTTTTATGTTCAACCAAGGAATAGGAGAGCACAATACACTTAAAGTATTCAGCAATTGAGCAAAGCAATATGAAGTGGGTTTAAAAGAGAGTGGAAGTTTAAACAAAACTGACATTGTGTTCAGGATAATATTCCCCAAGTTAATCATCAATAACATAGATTAATGGAAACGAAACAGACATTGTGTTGAGGATAACATTCTCCAAGTTAATCATCGTTATCATAGAATAATGAAGTAGAGTGGATTGAGGGACATAGTGCTGCAAACAGCCTCCAATATTTGGGGGTGGTCAAAACAGTTCTGGACAAGGACGTTCCCACTACTACTACTACAATTTGCCTATAAAGATAGGTGTTCGCTTTGTGCTGTCGACTCTACATCCAATTCTTACCATTCCAATTATAATAGCACTACATTGAATATCATGTTAGTCTTGGTTATTAAGATGCGAAACGAGTGAAAATTATTGGAGAAAACTCGGCCCATATGGAAGGGCACGTAGATCACAATTAAATCAAAAACAGGAGGAAAGGCACTTCCACAACTTCTGTGCGAAATTAGTGATCGCAATGCCCTTACGGTATTCAATAATCAGACAAATTAAAATGAATGAGGTTTCATAGGAGTGGAAGTTCAAGCAAAATGGTATCAATGTCAGTACGCATTAACGTGGATCCACTGGACTGGTGACCTTGTGTTAAGGAAAATATATTCTAAATAAGTCATCATTAATATGGATTAAGGAAGGATATTTCTAAATCCATTCAATATCAAAACCAGAGGAAAGTCGAGTAGAGTGGATAAAACTAGGACTTATGTTCATGTTAGTGCTGCAAACACCCTTCAATGTTCGGAAGTGGTCCAAACAGTTGGGGACAAGGACGTTTCCACTAAAAATTTAAAGTTGTGTAAGAAAAAGATTTTGGCTGAGTGCTGCTGACTCAGCATCCATCGTGGTTGCCAATGCGCAATAATTTAATTTGTATAATAAAAGGAAAATGCTTGGAGTTGGCCCGCGCCCTCTCCCTATAAATAGAGGATACAGGATGGTAAAGCCAAGCAGTAGATAATTTCATGTTAGAAAAAAAGATGGCTGGTCGTGGGATTTATGTTTCCATTGCCTTGGTTCTCCTCAATCTTTCGTTCTGCGCTTGTGTGACCGTCACATTTTCGACAAAATATGACAGTCTGACAAGAACCGAATCAAATATTGTTTACAGTGTTATGCAAGCGATGGTGGATAATGTGGAGCGGGATATTCATCTGGATAGAGAATATTATGCGGGTCGCTTATTCACCAAGTACCTGAACCTGAACGGGAAGGGCGTAGTCATAAGATTAACTCGCTGGAGCAGTGAATGCAGCGTCTCCGTGTCGCAAAGTGAGACTAGCAAAGGTAGCGATCTGCTTCAGGCTTTCAAGCCGTTACTTTCAAACATCCGGCATTATCTTGTGGATATGCGCTCCGAGTGGGCCGCTGTCTCAAACCGCACAGACTGGATCGATTACTACGTGAAATATCCATTCATTCAAGAGAATGAGGCTCCCCTGCAGCCTGCTGACACTCCAACCTACAAGATCCTTTCTGAACGAAGCAGTGTAACCGACTGTGCCATCCAACCCTATATGTTGCTCTCCCACCACAGCACGCCCTTTCTTTCAATCAATTGCACGCTGGAGACTATCATCTCTCTCCCGACGCCAAATACAAGCTCACAATTCAAAACTTAGATGGTTTACGAGTACCCTGCGTGGCCAACTTGATAGATGCAAATGGCACTATAGTATGGAACACCACTTCTTCCTTGCCTCAAATTAATTGCACTCTAGCCTTTCGCACTGACGGAACATTGGAGTTGTGGAACAATAATATGCGCATTTGGAACACGGAGATTGCTTGCTCGTTTGGGACTAAATGTGCTGGAGCAGCATCTTTAGCCATGAAGGATGATGATATGAAACTCTACAATAGCCTGGATGATCAGCTAAGTGTTTACTGGTCTGCTAAACGCCCCAAATAGTAATAGCACTAGGTGGCTTTTAGTTACAGGGATCAAGCACTCACCTCCTATAACAAGGCTTTCCCTTATCTAAATAAATAAACAAATCTCTATGTGTGCTATGTAATATCGTATGTTTCCCAAGTAATATCAATAGCATTCTCTAGCTTAATTTCTCGCCTTACCCTAGTCTTTTTCCTTCGTTTTTACCTGTTGAAATATATACTACAACGCAAATTTATCTTTAATGAATATTCTAAAACAGGAATCTGTCGTTAATAAATATCTAGAACATAAATTTCTTTATGCTGAAGCAATATATATATGATTCAAACTTTAAAAGGACTAAATTGTTCAAAGAAGAATTAATTCCATCCATCGTTCACAGAAGAATTGGCACCATCCATCTTTCTTTTCTTTTTTTTGGAAAAATTCAAAAAATATGATACTGGATTTACATCTGATTACTGTCACAAATCCTCCCATGTAAAAAGTTGTCAAACGCCATCATTACGGGATTCTCGGTTCATTTTAGAGCATAGGAAACTAGTGTAGTCTTCTAGTTGACGTTAGTATGCAATTATAGGAGAGAACAAAGAAACAAACAGAAATGGAAACACATATATTCTATATTGATCTATTGAAACAATACACAAACCTTCATAGCTTCAGCTCTTGTTCAAACATACTGCCATTGCATTCTCTCAAAGCTCTAATACACAGAACACCATTAACACAATCTATTACAAGTCCTTTAACTACTGCTCGTTCGTACAAACATCAACAACAAGTTCCTTACAGCTCTATGGAGTTGTACTCTTGAAAGAGTGCATACAAAAACGTAGACTAAAAAATATATAGAGAGTTGAGCATCAATGAAGGACAAAGGACTGAACATAAAATAATATATTATTTGTCACTCAGAAAGCATGTGAGAGATACGATGAGTTAAGATAAATCATTTCAAATCTTACTTCTTTAATACCAAGATTTACTACTAATATAGAGGCTGATATGGAAGATATATACTGAGAAAAGACAAGTTTAGTTGGAGTAGTTGGGATTATATTTCCAACACCCCCCTTAATCACAACTACAAATTTCTTTCATCAATGATTTTGCATCCACAATCTTCGTGTTCTATGGATCAAACCTAGGAAATCCCAATTTTTCGTTGGGATGCTCTAACGACGAGCTTTGGCCTTCTTGTCACCAGTCCATTATACATTCAGGTGTGATACACTTGTTTTCCTCAACACCTCTCTTTATGCTACACTACTGGTGCTTGAGGATCCTATCTTTTAGTTGGCTCTACTGGCCTCATTCAATCAATTACAAAATGCTACAACATTCAATCACATTAATTCTTTACCAATTTACAACTTCATTTGCTTGTCTTTTCACAACCTCATATACCTATCCACCTTTGATCTTTGATCTCCTTTAGCAGATCCTCTTCTTTTCCATGTAGTCTCCTTTTTTTTTTTTACTGTGAACTATTCCTTCATCCATACAATAGCCTTCCTTAGTTGTTTCTATAACAATCTCATTTTCATTTTACTGGCAGTGATCTAACAATCTCACTTGATCTATTTTCTTCTCTGTCCTTAGTTTGATGTTTTCGCAACAAATTTCCTATGGCTTCAAATTCTTTGACATTACAAATGGATTTTTCAAAAGCTACAAACAACTTATTCAAATCAGCCCCTTTATCACTATGGTCTACAACTTGCACATTGAACATATGCTTTTCTTACACATTTGCCTCTTCACGGGGATTCTATTCTTCTTTTACAACTTCAAATCGCCAACTCTTCCCTAATCTTTTGGTTGGTGTTTGTGGGTGATTTTCTCCTCCGAAGGAGCTCCCATGGTCTACTTTTACGACATGTTCTACGTGCTATGATTAACTTGAATATGCCAGTGACACCCTTTCAACGATTCCTACCAGCGATCAACCTTGACAATCGCTTTGCTTTCTATAAAAAATGAACTTCTATAAACACTAGCATTTCCTCAACAACAAAATGACTATAGTTTAAACTACGCCTCCTATGGATGGCTATCTTCTTCTACTGCGGCTCCTTCAGACTACAATTTCCTCTAAAATTGATAGGCCTTGATATGAACTTCTTGTTTCTCTCCACGACCTTTAATCTTCTTTAACATCAATACTCCCTCAAATTTTGGCTTCTTTGATAGCCTTAAACATTCTTGGACTTCTTGCAACTAAAACTTCAACTAGCTAATTTTGACAGATCTACATGCCTTTCTTTCTTTTGACAGCGGAATAACCTCTCAATATGACCTGGCTCTCCATAATGATAATTTTTTTTTTGTAAATCTCTACCTTTGCAATCTCTAGCCCAATCATTCGCACAATTTAAAGACCTTCTAGAACCAAGAGGTAGTCTATGGGAAAACTTCAATGACTTAATTCTCAACAAATAAATTTTTTTCAAGGGGTTGTTTTGATTCCTTAGGTAGTCTGCTAGCTATTGACAAGGTTATAGCTCAAAATTCTAGCTTGTCTTTGCTAGAATTTGTGTTAATGTGGCAATAAATAGTGTATTTCCATCCTCTATTACATTGAAATTTAAGTTTGGGATTTGGACCCAACCCATTGAGTATGAGAAAGCAAGCCTCTTTTTTCAGATGTGCGGGAAATTTGGGCACCTTATCCATGATTGTAAAATGCATCTTAATTGAAAAGATAAGTTTTCTTATCCCTTGGTGTTCTTTCCCCTTCTTTAGGAAAACTAGTTGAGATTCAATTGTTTGAGAAAAAATCTCCTTGATCACATGGTGTTGAGATTCCTCCTTCTTTGATTGTTGTTGGGGTTGTTGTTGGTTTGGGGGAGATTGGGTCTAGAAAGATTGTTTCCTCACTTTCTCCCAACCCTCAGTATTTTGCAACTTCTTTTATTGAATCCTATCTTAAGGGTGTTGATACCCCTCCTAGCTCCCCTAAAGGTTTAGAGATGGATATAGGCAAGAATTTATGCATTTCTCTGGAGGGAGAGGACATTGTTTCTCAAGATATCCCCAGTAAGAAGACACAAGCTTCCCTTGAGATTTTTTGGTTTAAGGAGTTGGACCCATCTTTATCTCACGTGATAGATCAAATGGAAGATACTTGGATTCAAGTCGATGAAAAATATAAAAAGAAAAAAAAAAAGAGAATGTAAGCAACGATCATAAGGTGGGATGAATAAACAATAAAGATGCAAGATCTAGAGATGCAACTAGGGAGATAGCCTAAGGGAAACAAAGGACCCTTGAGGGCCTTTCTAATCATAAAAAAATATAAGAAATAAAGTTGAGGAGGATGCTCCCTTTGGGTTAGTATTGCTCCAATATTGACTGTGTGACTATTATAATGAAGATTATGACATGGAATATTAGGGGATTGAATAGCCCCATAAAACATGTTTTGGAATGTTATATCTTATATTTTAAGGTTGAAATCCTCCTCATATAGGAAACTAAAATGTAGCAAGAGACTTTTGAAAAAGTAGTTAAAAATGTCTAGCCTAAGGTGAAGTTTTGTCTCAATAATTTTGATGGAACTTTAGGAGGTCTTGCGACGTTGTGGAACCTTAAGAAAATCTCTAGATCCAAACCAGAACGCAACAAAAATATTTTGAAACATTTATGGAAGTTGGAAGGACTAATACAAAGTGGAACCTTCTTAATGTCTATATCCCTGAACCAAATATTTTTGTGGTTTAGGATGCTATGACTCTCTTGCTCAATTAGGGTTTTTCACCTAAAGGAAAGAGATAGATCCCACACAAAATCTAGGTGGTTCACTCAAACTAAAGTATGCCTAAATGCAATGATATAAGTGCAATCGACTAAAGAAATAGACTGATTATTTATACAAAACCTAAGAAATATGAAGTGTTTGAAAACATAGTGTGATATGCAAAAATGAACTAGAAACATGCACAAATGAAAATAGAACTTAATGAAATTGAATGGAGTGCACTTGGAGATAGAATGCTGATGCTAGAAGGTTCTAGAATGTTTCAGAGATCACTGTTGATGACCAATGGGACTCATTCACCATAGATAACGAATCAGTCCAGCCTAGTAGTGGGACTCATTCGCCATTGATGGCGAATTAGTTTTCCTACATATTTAACATAATTATCTTTCTGATTTTCATCCGTATTTACATCCTAGGACTCATTGCATTAGCTTTTGCATTGTTTTTGCATTCTAGGGTTTACAACATTGCATTAATGAATATCTCATATAGATTTCATTTTTGCACTTCAAAATATAAAAAATCTAAACTTCTATGTTTTCATCCTAGTTCTGCATCAAAAAAGCATACAAATCATTTTAATTTTTCTTAAAAATCACAAAAAAATTCACCCCTGGACTCATTCACCACCCTGGGCGAATTAGTCCAATTACACTTTCTGCACAACAATTTCAATCATTTTCACAATATTTTTTGCATTTCTATTCTTTAATACTACATTCCTATTCCAGTTTACAAAATTTCTATTATTTGCATTTTATTATTCCTAGTTTGCACTGCATTAGCATCCACCACACTTTTTGTGGTATTTGTATGAGTGTTTGGTGCCCTATTGATAATACTTTAGTGAGGAAAAGTTCCTGACTCATGGCTTCTCGTGATAGCACATTCATTGTGGACCTTGGGTTATCCAGAGCTCCTACTCCTGGTATTGACAATGGTGCATTAGGTATGGATAGTACCACTAGTACACCTTTGCCTTCCCCTACAATGCATGCTAACACAAACATTAATTCCCTTGCGCAAGACAAAGTAGTTAACATTTATGAGGAATTAGCACATCTCCAACATAACTTGTGTCTTGAAAACATTTCAACCACTGCCATTCTAGCTATAGACAACATCCATCAAATGCTTGAATGTGATGAAGGCTTAGATGTTATGAAAAAAATTGTTGAGATATATCACAAACATGCTTCTTCCACCTCTAGCACATCTCAACCAGCAAACACTATGGTTAGTCAAGGAGGATATCATATTCCTCCTCCTTTAACCGTGGCATCCATACCCACCTATACCACACCTCAAGTTACAACAACCATGCAATAGGTTAGTCAAGTGACTCCTTCTTTCGCTATTCCAACTAGCATTCCTAGTTCTTTTATGGCATTGAACATTCCATCCTCCACCACCTTCACCCCTATTAGTGCCCTCTTCACTTGTCCTAACACTACCTACACTCCATCACCATTCTCTCTTCCACCTCATACTACTTACACTGACCCTCTCATAACACAACTCTTCCACACTATTTCTTCCATGCAACAACAACTATCCAACATAAACCAAAGCCAAAATGCACCACCCACATACTATGTCCATAGTAACCAATTATATTTGGAAATGTTAAGAACACCGATACCACAAAGAATTGAGATGCCTAGGTTTGAGAAGTACGAAGGTAAAGGAGACTCTACTAATCATGTCATTTTCTATACCGCCTTATACAACAATTTTGTCCTCAACAATAATCTGTTAGCTAAATTTTTTCCTAGGAATTTAAAGGAGTTACCTTGGAGTGGTTTTCTTCTCTACCCAATCATTCAATTCATTCATTTAATGAACTTGTTGATGCCTTTATCAATAATTTCCAAGTCCATATGACTCCCAAAAAGACAATGGTTGATTTGATGAGGTGTAAACAAAATGTGGATGAAAAAGTAACCTATTTAATTTCACGCTATCATGCATTTTATGCTCAAATAGATGTCAAGGTTCTTGATTCACATCTCCAAAAGATTTTTATTGAAAACATACAAACTCACATTCAGGATAAGTTGACCATGATGAAATTTTCTTATTTCATGCATTTATGCACAACTCTTTGTGACTATCACAACTTGGTTACTAGTTGTGTTGCAAAATACACTTCTAGCCAAGCTGAGAAGTCTGAACAAAGTAACCGAAACAACTCATAGAACTTTAGAAAACCAAAGAAAGGCTTCTTACAGTTCAATCCCCCTCCTCCACAACCAACTCAACCCGTTAATACTCAAGTAGCTGTCACTAAAGCATCCGTACCCTTTACCTATGGGGACCCAAAGAGAAAATTTACCCCTTTACTTGATATCCTCCTAACCCATAGATTTTTAGAGTTAGGGATGCTATGTCTCTTTTTTTGCTCAATTAGGGTCTTTCACCTAATGAAAAGAGATAGATCCCACACCCAAAATCTAGGTGGTTCACTCAATCTAATGTATGTATGATGAAATTATGCCTAAATGCAATGATCTAGATACAATAAATTGATAAAATGGATTGATTATTGAATCAAAACTAAAAAAAACAACTTGTTTGAAAACACATTGTGTAATGTAAAAACACCTAGAAATGAATGCAAAACTTAAATAGAAATGGATGAAACTGAAAGTGTACACCTGAGATATGGAAGGAGGATTTAAATGAAATTTTAAATGCTGCTAATGCTGGAAATTTTGCCTACTAGGACTCATTCACCATTTTGGGCGAATTAGTCATAGTTTTGTAAAACTGACTCAGAAACGGTTTTCAGAATAAAGGGTATCCAAAAATGCAGAAAACCCTATTCAAGCCTAGAAATGGGACTCATTTTCCACTAATGGAAAATGAGTCCACTTTTGAATTTCTAAAGATCCAAAAGAGGAAACAAGAGCTCTCAGTCTGCACTTTGGATTTCTACAGGTGTCTGCTTCTGAAACTCTAATTTCCAAACCTGAAAGTGAGTTTTTGTTGATATTTTGACTTGTTCAATAGAAAGGCTTCTTCAAAAACTTTAAAAATTGTTCTTCAATTATTTCCAAGTCCTCAAGATGCCTAAATCTACAAACACATAAGAAGAGAAAGAGAAATGTTAAATGTTAGGGCATGGGGGTTTTCCTTGGTCAAACCCCTTTTAGGTAATCAAACAAAAATGTTGAAAGAATGTAATGAAGCATGTAATAATGGAGTTATTACCTTTCCATGAAGATTGATCTTGAATGTCTGTGAAAAAGCATGAAGAATCTATCACTGAATGTTTAAAAATTGCTATCTTAATGACTTGAAATGATGAAACCCTAACTTGCTTGACTTGAGATGGAATAATGGTGGATGAATAATGAAGAATGGTTATGAATTAGGGTTTTGAGACTTGATTTTATAGGAAATTCACTTTATTTTCCCATAAATTGGATCCCTAAGGTTGACATGTAAAAACAATAAACTTAAATTTTAGTTTTTCTCACTCCAAGGTCAAAATTGGCCCAAATGGGACTCATTCACAAGCCATGGTGAATGGGTCCCACCTAGATGGGACTAATTCACCATGGATGGTGAATGGGTCACATAGGGGCTATTTTGCCAGTTAAGATGATAGGAAATAAGGAAATAAGGTTTTTATGATGAATTTGTCAGTTATTTGATCAATTTAAGCCTTGGGATGCATAATATGGTGTAATAGGGGCCTATTAGTGATGATGTAAATGTCAATTAGGGATTGGGACACAAAATTCAATGTGAAAGTGTGATTAAATACACAACACTAAAATGAGGTACACATAGCCTAGGAAGGCATAAGAACTAATGTGAATGTGCAAGACACATTACAACACTAGTTCAACATCAAGTTTAATGCAAAAACCTTCTAGATTGATGTGAGGATGTAATTAAATACATTTTATAATGTTGAACTAAGGGAAGATGGGTTCATTAAGTCTAGAAAAATGTGAAAGTCCTTTACAACACCTTTACAAGATATTGTTAAGTGCATTTGAAAGGGTCCAAGACCTAGTGTGGATGTGAAAAACACCCTGCAATGCAAAATCAAGGCCTTATTTAGTCCAATTTATCATCAAATCAAGCGAGTTGCCTTTTTTCTATGGTACATTTAGCCCCCACTTTAGTGAGAGGATGAACTTGCTTCAAACTCACACTAAAGTAGACATTCAAGAGATGTCCAATCGTACCAATGTAGATGATAAAGGATGAAAAAGACCAAAGGAGGTTGCACAAGCCCCCAGGACCTAAGATCCTAAGTCAAATCAACATGAGTGCAAAAGGACATATGCAATGAAACAAGATACATGATCATGCAATGGAAAGAACTAGAAGAGCAAAAATAAAAATGTGGATCAAGCTTCGACCATTTGTCCAACTAGTTGTGGATCAGATCTAGGATTTTTGTCCAAAAATAAAATGTATACTCACTCTAGGGCGATGAAACTCTTGGCTGTCAATCGGGTGATAAATCTGAAAAGATAAAACATACACTAGTTGGTATGCACATAGGTGGCCCTATGGGGAAAGTCATGCCTTGGAATGGGCTTCCCACTCAACCATACCAAAGTTATACCTCCTGATAACTTTAATAAGGTGCCACAAAGGAAAAGGATTATATAGCTCTATGACATAAGCAAAACTTAATAAGCTTGACACTCATAGACATTGTTAATGAAAAATAGTGTAAGGAATGTTCAAAGGGATTTTGCTTAGTTCATGCAAGGTCTCATCTTAAGGAACATCATGCTGAATGTCTCCAAGAGAGGATAAGTGAAAATGATCTCATCTTGTTTCCAAGAGAGGACAAGTGCAAGGTCTCATCCTAGGTAACATTGTACCTAATGCTTCTGAGAGAGGAAATCACAAGAAAAGAAAATCGCACAATGAAATGTGAGTGGTGATGTATTCCCCCAATTTAAAGCAGTTGCGAACACCAGTATTGTGAGAAATTGCTATAAATTAGAAGGAGGCATGAGAGCTTACTCAAAAAGACCTATGTCAAGTCATAGGTTTCCGATAAGCTACGCCATGAATAAGGCAAGTATGCCACATACGAGCCAACTTAAGGCACATCGTCCACATCCCAAGCTTGCTTTGATATGTTCATGAAAGGTTAACGACTAACCTAAGGAGGCAAGTACAAGTGACATACAAGGACAAGGCTATGGAACCCCATGCCCCCACTTAGTGTAGGACAAGGGTGAGCTGAAATGATTGATAAAATGAAGGCGAGAGTGAAAATCGGTATCAATTAGAGGAAGTAGGTGCCCCCACAAAGGGAAGCATACCAAACTCTTGAAAATGTTGGATTTTACAAATCAAAGCATTACATTCATTAGTGGAGTGACCATGAAATCTATGATAGGCCCACCAATGGGATATTAATAGATCCCACCTGTGGCGAGAATGTGATCACAGAAGAATTTTTAGTATTACATGACCTTTATCAAGATGATTAGGAAAAACCAAAAACAAGGATTAAAACACATCATGGTTTCGCATTCCCTATGATTGGATCGATCATACTCCCATTACAAATAGGATCTAAAACATTAGATGTAACATTCTCTATCATTCCATAGTCAGATTAGTTTCATCTATAGCTAGGTCATCCTTGGCTTCGTTCCCTGAAAGTTTTCCCTTCAGTCATTCACAAATGTTTGAAGTTTTCACTTGACATTGAGATATTTACTGTACACTATAGTGGCTTTAATCCATTGTCTTCTAAAGGTAATTTTTCCTTGGAAGCCTTGTAGCCTAAACCTATGGAACTCATCACCCCTCACTGAGACTTCTTTTTCATTTCCTACCAAAAATTGAAAGCCAAATGAATAGCCAAATTTTCTCTTCGCCACATGTCCCTGTCAATTTCTGACACTCCTATCTTAGATGAGACAATGCTTCAACCTAACTTTGAACCTAAAAAAACATTACAGCCTTCTAAGCAACCAACAATAAACACTTCACCTTCATCATCTAAAGACCCAAGTGATAATGAAACCAACCCCATCATGCCTCCCTACATTAAACAAGTTTATAAAGTGAAAGAGAAAGTGATTGACCCACCTCCTTCGGTTCCTTGGATTCCTCCCCCTTGGGAAAAAAGGAGCCTATCATGGATCAACCCGCTCTTACTCCTAAACAACTTCAAAATAGAATTAAAAGAAGCCAAGGTGCTAGAGTACGTAGGCATTGTCGTTGTCTCCTTGCTCGTCAGTTACATGCAAAAGAAAACAAAGAAAATCAAAATCCACATTTGACAGAAGTAATACTCGACTACCCTCCTCCTCCTAACCCACCGCAAAATAATACAACACAACCATCACAAAAAATGATCCGATACAACAAAATCAACTCACAATACACCCTTCATTGGAAATTACCATTTGTCCTCACATGTTGTGATTAACTTAGATAATGATGAGGAAACAACAAAAATTGACGATGAGATACATGATGAATTAAATACATTGTTTTCCTCGTCTATGAGCTTCACTAAGATATCTCCTATCTAGAGTGATGAACTTGGTACTTCCCCTAGTTCGACACTTGCAATTGTCCCTTTGGACAGTCAACCGCCCTCACAATACACTGAACATGATTGGGAGGCAGATGACTTGTTAGATGGTTGACTTGCATTTTCCCTACTAGCCTTTTACATTTTACATTTTCTTTTTTCTTTTTCTTTGATTGCATGTGCGTATTGTCCTCCCCCATAATGTGGGTTTAATGGTTTCTATCTTTGTGCACTTCTTCTATTTGTACCTCTATTCTTCTATATGTCGTACATTGCTTTCACTTTTTTTCTTTTGTTTTGTGTTTCCTTTTGGGGATGACGCAAAGCGTAGAGACACTCTATGTCTCTTCCATGTTGACCCAAATGGTCTTCCTTTCTTTTTTTCCTTTTTCACTTTTGTTTTGTGATTTCCTTTTAGGGATGGCGCAAAGCGTAGAGATGCCCTATGTCTCTTCCATGTTGACCCAAATGGTCTTCCTTTCTTTTTTTCCATTTTTTCTTTTGTTTTGTGTTTTCCTTTTGGGGATGATGCAAAGCATTAAGACGCCCTATGTCTCTTCCATGTTGACCCAAAAATCTCCCTTTTCCTTTTACTTTGTCTTTTCTTGTGTTTTCCTTTTGGGGATGATGTAAGCCATTGAGACCACAATGTATCCTTCATGTTGACCCAAAATATTTTTCTTTTCTTTCACCTTTTCATTTTCCTTTGCTTTTCTTTCCTTTTGGGGATGATGCAAAGCATTGAGATTGCAATGTCTCTTCCATGTTGACCCAAAACATATTTTATTTTCCTTTTTTTTTTGCTCTCTTTGTGTCATTCTTCCAATTCTATATATGTGGGGAATGATGAAAGTTCCAAGCCCTTTAATAAAAACATTGTAGAAATGAACATACTAACCCCAAATCCATAGATCCCTTATGTGTTTGGTGTGTTCCTTTTTGGGGGAAACCCCTCTTTATTTTGTTCTTTTTTCATTTGCATGACACAACCTTACTCGAAAACATATGACTTGGAATAAGGGATTTCCAAGTTGACTCTGATGTCTTGTTTGTTTTTGCATATTTCATTTGCTACTTTAAAGTAATTACTCACAGAACGGTGTGTAAAAATTCCTTAAAAGTGCCCAGGCATACATTGGCATTATTCACTTTGCATTTTTGTTGTTTCTTAGTGCAACCTTCTTGTTCCATATGGTGAGTTTGTCACTTTGTGGATGACATTGGGTGTGATGTCATTAATAAGTGTGATCTATCTTAGCATATTGCATTCCTCTTGGTGGCCTGATGCGACACACTGCATCCAGTAAGTTGCAAATTTTCTATTCTTTGATTGGTCCTCTCTTGGAAACATTCGACACAATGTTCCCTAAATTATACACCTTGCATGAACTAAACAAGACTCCTTTGAACATCTTTTGCATTTTACATTTTTGCATTTTGCATTCATATGGCCACCTTGCATAACACAACTTGCATGCCTATGGTGCCATCCTGCTTTTTCATGAGTTCTAAGCATGCAAATATTTTCTTGTCTCATGAAGCATGAACCAAAATTTTCCTTTGTGGCACTTTATTAAAGTTATTAGGAGGTATAACTTTGATATGGTTGAGTGGGAAGCCCATTCCGAGGCATGACTTTCCCCATAGCCACCTGTGTGCATTTGAGTACATACCAACTAAGCATATGTTTCTCACCCAACAAAAAACCATGAGTTTCATCGCCCTAGAGTGAGTATGCATTTTATTTTTTGGACAAACAACCTAGATTTGATCCACAACTAGCTGGATAAACAATAGAAGCTTGATTCGACTCTCCCTTTTATTTTTCTCTTTCACATGTGCGTTCCTTTGTTCTTATGTTTATTTTTCCATGGGATCTTCATCCTAGGGGCTTGATTATCCCTCTTGATCGTTGTTGTCTCATCTTGCTAGCATAAGTGCATTTGGATCCCTTTCGATATGCATGGCTACTTTAGTGTGAGTTTGAAGCAAGTTCATCCTCTCATTAAAGTGGGGGCTAAATGTACTGTAGAAAAATGGATCTTTGGATATTTTCATGGTCATTTGGGTCTTTTTCCTATGATGCTTGGCTTATTCTGCTTAGATTTAATGTTGTAATGTGACTTATACATTGACATTAGGTCTTGAATATTCAAATTATTAAGGCTTTATGATGTCTTGTGAAGGTGTTGTGAAGTGTTGTAACACATTTCTACACTTTTCTAGACTCTTCTTATAATTCATCTAAATATTCTATTTTTTATCCCTTACCAAATCTTATTTTGAAGTGTTGTAAAGTCTTGTAACAAACTTTCACACTTTTCTAAGCTTGCCACATCTAATTACACCTTTCTTATGCTTTACTTGGACCCTTTATGCACTTATAGGCCTTAATTAAGTGTGTTTTTGAATATAAACCTGACAAACAACATTAAAGACAACTTAATTCCTAACACCCACTTGCATGCCTTGAGTGGGACCCATTTTCCATGGGTGGCGAATGAGTCCCTCTTAGCACAAAATTCAAAAAAAATTCAAATTTCTTTTAGGTTTTTATTCATTAAGACCTTAGGTTGGCCTATGATATTGTATTTTTGGGAAATTAGGGGAAAAGTGTGTATAAATAAGTGTTTTTCTATCCATTTCAACCCCTATTCATTCATGGATTCAATCCTTCATAACATTGAAGTGTTCTAGCATCCTTAATCATTCAATCAAGAAATCATCAAGCATCTTGGAGCAACCATTGACATACCTTTAGACTTCAACAACAAGTTTTTGGTGAGTTTACGACATTTGCATGTTATTTGTTCATCATTCCTTTCTCGTTTCATTTCTTTATTAAGGGTTTGATTACCAAAGTGGGATTTGACCAAGGAAAATCCATATACTCTAACCCTTAACCATTTTCCCCCTCTTTGCATTTGTGTTTGTAGGTCTTGTAGGTAGATTTTTCAAAGAGATAGGTGTTGAAAAGTGGTCAACAAGTCATCAAAGCTATTCAAGTCAACATAAGATCTTATTCAAACTTGGAGACATCATTCAACCCATTTTTTGCAGATTTGGTTCTGTCAACCCGACAAACTATTGCAAGTAAATAACCCTAATGAGATGCAAACCAATGCAATGCAATGTAAATGAATGAAAAAACTAGATTTAGGGTTGAAAATGGACTCTAAAATCGACAAGTTATGATGCTCAAAATCCAGGTTCACCAAAATGAAATGTAGAAAAATAGGTGAGGACTAAATATGGGATAAAAATATGATGTGATGAGGGACCTATTTTCCTTTATTTCATTAGGAAATGAGATCCACATAGTTAATTGACTAACAACCCTTACGTGAATCAACCCAAAGTGGGAATCTTTAGATTCCTTATGATTGAAGGTTAGGGTTCAAGGTCAAACAACACTTTGGGGAGAAAAACTAAAAAATAGCAATTCAACTCCAAAATGCAATCTAACACTTGAAAATTGAAGACTAAACTGAATATTTGCAAAACTAGAAAACAAAATGTAGATCTAAGAAGGGCATAAACATATGTACCAGTCACCAAAAGTTCTTTCTAGAAGCTAATCTGAGACTCATTCACCCATGGGCGAATGGGTCCAAGTATAGGGGTTTCAACAATCATTCAAGAGCCTCTAGTGTAGATCTGTAGCTTCTAATTTGTCTAAGTTTCAATGTCAAAAAGTCAAAAATCTAATCAGTAGGTTAGATTTTATGATTTGACAACAACTTTGACAACTTTTGCAACTTTAAAAACTTTGTAAATATTTCTCTTCAAAAGGTCTTCAAGTCTTCTTCAACCTAAATATTCAATCACACACAAAAGAGAGAATTTTTTTTTTTTGTGTGAATAGGGGTTTTCCTTGGTCGAACCCCATTTTGGTATTCAAGTTCCTTGAAATTAAATAATGAAATGAAAGAGGGAATGAAGAATGGACAAAGCTATGCTACCACTGAACAAACCCTTGTAGAAACCTTGATAATGTAGATCTTAGAAGGTCTGCAACTTGTATGAGATGGCTAAATTGGATGTGGATCTTGACACTTGAAATTTCAATACTTGAAATGATTGAATAGATCTTGAAACCTACATCACAATGTTAGCTCCAAAAACATGCATGATGCAAGAATACTTTAACATGATGGATAGATCTTAATTGTTGCAATAAGTCTCAGATATATCTACTCTTGAATGCTCTTGATCATCAACTTTGCTATATTTTTTCTCTCATCAAATTTCTCATGAAAGTATAGGTGAAACTTAGTGAAATAACCTTGTATTTATAGGTACATGTATCCTTAATTTCTTGAAATTAAAATATCACAAGCCAACATTGAATTATGGATTTGAAAAATTAAAATACCACCAAAAAATTATTTTAAATTTAGATCCAAAGGCCTAGGGAGGACCCATTCACTCATGGGAAAATGGGTTCCAGGTCCCTATACCTAGAACACACATTGCTCAATGTCAAGTGTTATGTTTAGGCATTAATTATTGTCGAGTTTCCTCTTTGGAAAATGTAATTAATTAGGCTTGTAAATGAATTAAAGGGATAATTAAGGCATAATTAAGGTAAATTTAATTAAGATCTCCCAAATAAGTGTGTAAATGTAAAGAAGTACATTTAACAACACTAAATTAAGGCACTATTAAGCCCATTTTAACTAGGAGGTCCCAAACAAGTGAGAAAATGTAAATGGTTACATTTTTCTACACTAGAATTACTTATCACCCAGAAAGCATGTGAGAGCTACGATGAGTTAAGAAAAGTAATTTCAAATCTTCTTTAATATTTACAAAGATTTATTACTAATATGGAGGCTAATATGGAGGATATTGAGAAGATAGGTGTAGCTAGAGTAGTTGGAAATATATTTCTAATAGTTGAATGTATGAAATATTTGTACACATGGATTGAAAAAGTTAATGGACATGATGTTAATTATATTTTGATTATGCAACTTAAATAACCCTCTTTTGATGAATTAAAATTAAATAGTTGCCCTAGTAATTTTAATAAGAGAATATTTGTTCATAAGAGTAGCCATAATGGATCATAGGGTTAAGCTCTTCTCATCTAATATGGATTTAATCAATCATTTTAAGGGAAAGAATGGTTGATATTGTATCACACGTAGTTGATCTAAAAAAATATGTAAAATAATTTGATACAATTTATAAATCTTGATTTCAATGTTATATATGGGCTTATCACATTTAAATTCAACATTTATATGTTTTTTAATGCTTATATGATTTATATGAAAAAATGGAGTGTAGTAAACATCCTCTTTAGGATGGAATAATTATGAATTTTTCTTTAAAATTATTTTATTACCATTCGATATTCCCACAAATATTGGTTCTTTAATGTGATTTGTTGTCTATTAGGGTGCTCTGACACCATCTATTACAAGCTACATCCAACCAACTTATGGATCACCGGAGAACCCCACACAACTATGAAAAAGTAATTAGGGTTCTCTATTTGATTGTATGTAAGAATGCATTAACTCATAGTACATGAGAATCCACACCTAAAACCCATCACCTTATCAACAACTATTTTATAGTAATTCACACCTAATGATGTATATCTATCCTAAAAACACATAAAAATGCTCATTGGACACCATTTGAAAAATAACTATATGACATATAATTATAACTTATTGAATAAAATATTCTCTTATCCTTTAGATACAAGAACTTATATTTCCCCTATTCATACTCACATGCATACACATGCAGTTCCTTTACTATACACTATCAATATCTCTCTCATACACATATAATCACAAAAATTTGTTGATACATGTAGCTACTTAACTTCTTACCATGTACAAGTTTTCTACTCAAATGTAGCCACTCAACCTCACACTAGTCACACACAACTTCTTGTCTCTTATTTGTCATAAACACTGTAGTGTAGGAAAAAGTGCCCCTTTTTCAGACTTAATTTGGGAATAAATTTTTAATGATAAAATGACCTTAATTATTCCTTATTTAGGGTGTTGTAAAGTGTATCCTAAAATTTTCACACTAATCTAGGGATTTATTAATTAATTGGGCTTATTTATGCCTTAATTGGTCCTATTTTACATCTACAAGCCTTATTAATCACATCTTTCCATGGATAATCTTGATACTTATCAAATAACCAATCATAATTCAATGTCTTTGGTCATGTGTTCCAAATCTAGTGATTTGTGACTCATATACCACCTTGGGCATATGAATCCCACCTAGGTCTTGGGACCTAATTTCAAATTTCACATTAAGTAGGACCTATCTTGGAGTGTGTGTCCCAGTTTTGAGCTATTGAGACTCATATGCCACCTTGGGCGTATGAGTCCCACTCTAATAAAGACCCATTTTGAATTCAATTCTTGGTAGGATTTTATTTTATCCCCCTAGATCTGATGTTGAATGTAGTGTTGTAATTTTGAGAAATTTGGCATAAACAATCATAAATACAAGGCTATTACACATAGTTTCATGCTAGAATTTCATAAGTCATTAAGAGTACTTTCACAAGAGTTCACAATAGCATTCAAGAAAATTCAAGAGCATTTCAAGAGAATTCAAAGGCAGATTTGTAGAATATTCTTGCAAAAATTCAAGACCCATCATCATGTCAAAGGCATAAAGCATCAAGCATGTTGTTGAGCTAGTGTTGTGATGTAACACTCAAGATCCAAGTTAGGCATTGTTCCACATCTAATTCACAAGATATACATTCTTCATGGCCACTTCATGTTAGATCGCAAGATTTACATTTCAAGACATCATTCAAGGTATCATTTTTCATGTTTCATGTTTCATGATTCATTTTTCATGTTTCATGTTTCATTTTCATCTTTCAGTTTTTCATCATAATGTTTAATTACCTAAATAGGGTTTGACCAAGGAAAACCCCTATTTCCTAACAATAAACAAGTTTTTTTCTCTCTCTCTCTACATGTGTGATTGTAGATCTAGGTATTTTAGAGCTTGAAAATCCCTTTGAAGACTAAGTTTCAAGATTAAGGAAAGTTGTCAAGAGGTTTTCATTTTCACGAAAAGTCACCTATAGGAAAAAATTTAAGCTTTCAGACTTGGAGATCTAGCAGGAGAGAAGCTATAACAGACCATTAGAGGATACTTGAGTTTCAACAAAACCCTATTACCAGGACTAAATCACCACATTGGGCATATGAGTCCAAGTACAACACTTTTTCTAGTTTCAGAAGATCTAGATCAGTCACTAAGAGATTCCAATTTCTGCCCATAAACCCTACTAGTCTGGGACTAAATCAGCTAGTCTAGTGTATGAGTCCTAGTGAGCATCAAACAACATAAATTCAAGGTTTTGGAGCTTTTTTTACCACATTTTTCTTCCAAGTACCCCTCTGTTCATTCCTAGTTTATTTTCCTGATTCTCAGTTTCATTTCCTAGGTCATTTAATTAAGTTTATGTATCATTGCATTTATTTCTTTCCTGGAAGCCTTTGCTTGGTGGTGAACCCCATTTTAGTCTTTAATCACACCCTTAGGAAATCTTATTGCAGATCTCTTTCCCTCATTTCCATCCCAATATTGAGATCTCCAAGGTTTCCTTGAATGAAATTTGAAGGAAATTGGTGGTTCTATCTCCCAAAGAATAGAACGATGATTTTTGTCATTTCATTTTAGTGAACCTAGCATTTAGAATACCTTAATTTCTATTTTGGAGTGCATCATTGTCTTAGATCTAGCTTACATTAACTATGCATTAGGTTTTGCATTAATTAATTTGCATGTAGGGTTTCTAAACTTCACATTAATTAGTGAAATTGCATATAGGAACTTCCTTTTTTGCCTCTAGCATCATTGAATTTCACTTAAAATCTATAATTGCACATTGTATAGACATCATACAAACCATAAAACCTAACAAATTCACTAATAATTTGTTGAAATTGGTGCAAAAACCCTAATTTGGGACTCATACGCCCCTCTGGGTGATTTAGTCCCAATGGAAGTGGTTTTACCTGATTTTTGGGTATTTTGTGTGGAAGATTTTACATTATCTGAATCCCTGAAAAACCCTAACTAGGACTCATTTACCCCTTTGGGTGATTTAGTCCTAGATCTAACCTAAAACTATCTTTTACAACATTAAAACATCATTTATGTGTTTTTTTGCTACTGTTAGATATTTGTTTTAGTTTGCTAAGTTTATGTTTCATGCATTCTAGTAGAAATAGCTTGGTTTGGTTAATTTAGTGTATTGCAAAAATTCAAAATTGCATTTACAACATTTCATTTTTAGATTGTTGCATAGTGTAATCTGCAAATTACCTTGTTTAGAATTTGAAATTTTCATTTACACATTTCATTCTAGGTCATTGCATTGCATTTTAAGTCTCTTTCCATTTTGAGTTTGTATAGATTAGTTTTCAAAAAATTTAGTATCTATTGTTTCCAAGTTTACAAAGAAAAAGTTAGTCAATAAGAATGTTAGTCATTCATTCAATACATTCCCTAGTTATGAGAGTCTCTGAGTGCAAGAAAGTGAAAATGTTGACATTTTCCTTAAATCTACACCCCCTCCTATCTCTCCTATTTGTAGGAATGACGTGATAGAAGAGGATGCAAGTATAGATAAAAATGACCATCATAGTTGTTCTTCTCCCAATACCTCTACTACTAGTTATGAAGGTATCTTAGTGAAAGAAGATGCAATCATTAAGAATCATGAAAGTCTTATTTTTCCTTCCCCTCATTCCCCTTGGAAATATATTATGACACAAGCGAATGAGATCATAGACACATTTCTAAACATCACCTCACCTAGTCTACATTCATCCCTTGCTTGTGAGAACGTTTCAGTGAAAGAGGATGAAATCATAGATAAACATGACAATCACATTTTTTCTTTACCTAGTATCTCTCCTAGTTGTAAAGAAGATATTTTGGTGTTAAAAGATCAAACCATTGATATTCATGAGAACCTTATGTGTCTCTCTTACCCTAGGGAAAACATTACTAGACAAGAGAATTCCATCATTGATAACCAAGAAAATCAACCCATGAATAACTCCCTTACTTGTGATGAAGTCATTTTAGAAGATGTGGCAACGAAAAATGTATCCCTCTACATTTTCGTGCTTATTTGGGCCCTCCTTTTTAATTTAAGCTTAATGTTGCCTTGATTTTGTTGAATAGGACAACTGTGAGGGGGAGGGGGATGAATCAGTTTTCACATAATTAAACCTTTAATTCAATCACTAGAACTAACAAAAAATACTGCTTAAATGATAAATCATCAAATTCCAATGCGAAAATTCAAATCCAACACATAAACACAATAACACCAAATTTACATGGAAAATACAATGAGTTAAAAACTACAATGAGGATTAACTCACACTATATAGAGAATATCAAAACCGATTAAAAAAGTCTCACTGCTTGAAATAAGGACTCATTGTCCAGAACAAGGACTCACTGTCCAACAGGGCTACAACCTGGAGGGCTCATAGCCACATAGATACAAAGAAGACATGTTACAGAGAGACTACAATCCCAATGCAACAAAGGATTCCACCACAGTCACTTGATCAACTTGCATGAATGATAGAGTTCACCTTCTACTCATTGCATCCAAAAACTCAGCATTAAGCTTCGCACCAATCTCCAACACTCTCAACAAACACACTTACTGAATAGAATCAATATTGCAAAAAACTGCACTTCCTCTTTTCTCTTATCGTGACTCTTCTTCGATCTTGTATATTTTCCATTAATAACTCATCTTGTATCTATACCATGTTCAACTTTGAAACATATCCAAAGTCGACTATCTTGAACCAACAATTTTTGGCAATGTTGGCTCTCTTGCACTTCTAGGGTTTTGCACCTAAAAGGAGATAGATATACCAAAAACCTTGATGGCTCACTCAAGACTAATGCAAATGTGATTGAAATATGTCTAAATAGAATGTCCTAGATGCAAAGAACTGATAAAAGAGATTGATTACTAATGTAACACTAATGAAATATAAGATGTTTGAAAATACAGTGTACTATGCAAAAGCACCTAGAAAGATGAATAGAAATGCAAATAAAATAGAACAAGAAAGAAAAATAGAGAGCATGCACCTATAAATGTATTGAAGAATAGATTAGGATTGGAAATGTTGTTGATTTACAAAATTTGGCCTACTGGGACTCATTCACCATTCTAGGCCAATTAGTCCCAGATTTGGGAAACTTTTCTGGAGCCCGTTTAAGAAAAATGGGTATTAAAAACTATAGATTTTTTTTTTTAGGCCTGGCAGTGGGACTCATTCATCACTAATGGTGAATGATTCCACTTTTGAATTTCTAAAAATCCAAAAGTGGAAACAAAAGCCCTTGGTCTGCACTTCAGTTCCTGACAAGTGTCTGCCTCTGAAACTTTGATTTCCAACACTATAAGTGACTTTTTGTGGATATTTTGACCTAGCAAACAAGGAAATTTCTTCAACAATTTTTCAACCTACTCTTCAATGATTTCCAAGCCTTCAAAGTACCTGAATTTTCAAGCACACTAAGAGAGAGAGAGAAATGTTGAATGCTAGGACATGGGGGTTTGCCTTGGTCAAACCCCTTTTTAGGTAATTAAACCAAAATGAAGAAATAATATAATGAAGCATGAAATAATGGAATTAGAAACTTTCCATGATGATAGATCTTGAATTTCTGCAACAATAGATGAAGATTTTTCCCTTGAATGTCCGAGAAATGATCTTGATGACTTAGAATGTTAAAACCCTAGCTTGTTTGACTTGAGAACATGAATAAGTGATGGATGAATAATTAATTCCTTATGAATTAGGGTTTAGCAGCTTGTATTTATAGGCAATCCACCTAAAATTCCTGTTAATTTGATCCCCAAAGCTGACATGGAGGAGAATTAAATTAACCTAATTTTTCCTACGCAAACCCCAAAAATAGCTCAAATGGGACTCATTCACCATAAAGGGTGAATGGGTCTCACCTAGATGGGACTCATTCACCCTAATGGCGAATGGGTCTCATAGGGGCCATTCTGCTAGCTAGAATGCCAGGAAGTGAGGAAATCAGGTTTATATGGTGATGTTGTTGAGTATTTGATCAAATTAAGCATTAGGATGCACAATATTAGGTAATAAGGGCCTATTAATGATGATATAAAGGGTAATTAGGGCTAGGGACACAAATTTCAATGTGAAAGTGTGATTAAATACAATTTACAACATTAAAATGAGGTCTACATAGCCTAGAAAGGCACAACATCCAATATGAATGTGTAAAACACATTACAACACTAGGTTAGAATTAGGTTTAATTTACAATACTTCTAGATTAATGTAAAAATATAATTAAATACTTTATATAATGTTGAATTAAGGGAAAAATAGGTCCATTAGACTTAAATTCTTAATAAAGGTTTAGAAGAGTGTGAAATACTTTACAACACCTTTACAATACATTGATAAATGCATTTTATTTAGTTTTCAAGAGTCCAAGACCTAATGTGAATATGAAAAACACCTCACAACATTAAATCAAGGCCTCATTAAGTCCAATTTTTCAAATTAATTATTCCCAAATCAAGCAAGTCACCTTTTTTCTGTGCTACATCTATCCCCCACTTTAGTGAGAGGATGAACTTGCTTCAAACTCACTAAAGTAGACATTCAAGAGGGGTACAATCATACCAATGTGGATGAAAAAGGATGAAAAAGATAAAGGAAGCAGTCAAGCCCCCAAGATCCAAGATCTTAAGTCAAGCCAACATAAGTGCAAGAGGACACACATAAGGTGAATGATTTGCAGCAAGACAAGATACGCGATCATGCAATGGCAATAACTAGAAGGAAGAGAGAAGCGAAAATAAAAAGGTGGATCAAGCTTCGACCATTTTTCCAACATGTTGTGGATTAGATCTAAATTTTTTGTCTAAAAAAAGAGATGCATACTCACTTTGACATGGAAAAACTATTGGTTGTCCATCGGGTGAAAAGTCCTGAAAGGCTGAGACACATACAACCGATATGTGCTCACACACACGTGAGTGGCTATGGGGAAAGTCATGCCTTAGGATGGGCTTTTCGCTCAAACCATACCAAAGTTAGAGCTCTTGATAACATTAATAAGGTGCCACACAAAAATGATCTTCAAGCTCATAGATATTGTAAATGAAAAATAGTGTAAAGAATGTTCAAAGGGATTTTTCTTAATTCGTTCAAGGTCTCATCTTAGGGAGCATTGTACTTAATGTCTCCAAGAGAGGAAAAGTGCAAATGGTCTCATCTTGTTTCCAAGAGAGGACAAGTGCCAAGTCTCATCCTGGGAAACATTGTACCTAATGCTTCCAAGAGGAAATCGCAAGAAAGAAGAAAATCATACAATGAAATATGAGTGTTGATATATGCCCCCACTTTAAAGTGGTTGCTAACACCATTACTCCGAGCAATTGCTTTAAAGTAGAAGAATACATGAGAGCTTATTTGAAAAGCCCTATGCCAAGTCATATGTTTCCGATAAGCTACGTCATGAAAAAGGTAGTATGTCACGTGCAAGCCAACTTAAGTCATGTCATCCACATCCCAAGCTTTCTTTTATATGTTCATGAAAGGTTAACGACTAGTCAAAAGAGGCAATGAAAAGTGACATATGAGGACAAGGCTACCTAACCCCTTTCCCCCACTTAGTGCAAGACAAGGGTGAGCCAAGATGATTGATAAGATGCATGGTAGAGTGAAAATCAGTATCAACTAGAGGAATTAGGTGCCCCCATATAAGGGAGAGCACCAAATTCCTTAAGAGCTTGGATTTTACTACTCAAATCCTTACATTCATTATTAGAATGATGATGAACTTTGTGATATATGAAAAATGAATTCTTGTGATAAAATTTCTTTCGAGTTCGTGGAGGGAGAGATACCAAGTGATCTAGGAGGAGTCTCGACAAGATACCCTCTTGATCAATGGTAGAAGATGTTCCTTTATTATGTGAGAAATATATGTCTTACTTAGTACAAGATGTCATAGATATACAAGACTCTTTAGATTGTGAGATTTTGTTCTCTCCTTTGCAGGAGGGTGTAAAATCTAATGAACTCAAATTATTATTTTTTTGCGAGATGACATTGACATTAAGAGAAGATGTCTCTATTTGTTTCATTGCTTTCCAAGGATAACTTTCAAGACCAGTAGTGTCTATCATTTCAAGATGCATTACTATTAGAGTTGGCTTAGAAGAATTGTTTGTGATGGTGTTGATATTAATTGAAGGTTTGTTTATTTCTATCAAAGGTCAATAACCAATACCATGAGTTGTTTCTTGTGTGTTAGGTTTTATGGGCACATGGATACCTTATTTTGTAGCACTACATCCTTTTCCACTATATCCAAGTTGTTTCATAATCTCATAACCTTTTCCATAAAGTTGTTTCATTGCTTTTGGATCAGGTGGTTGTTCGTGGTTAAGTTCGTCAAAGTTTATTGTGTAATTTTCTTTTGTGTCTAAAGTGGTTAAGGTGGATGTTTTTGGAGGGTCTTTTGAGTTTTATATTGACATGACTACTTTTTCATGTGCCTTATTTGAATATTTATTTATGATCTTGGACTCACCCATGAATGTATGTTGAAAATCTAAAGAAACCCAATCATCATCTAATAGCTTGTGACTTGTTCAGTGTGTGTTCCTTGGTCTTGCTGTTGTATAGGATCTACTTGTGTGGTTGGTTTTAATTTTTTTAAGGGATTCTCTTTGTTTTTATTGAGTTGTAAGAAACTGTAAAGCTTAGGATCAACGTCAAGTGTGTACACTTTGTTGTTGTAGACATATTTCATTTTATGATGGAGAGTAGAAGGCACCCCATTCATTGTTTGAATCCATAGTCTACCTAAGAGAAGATTACATGAAAGTTCATGAGGCCTCATAACATGGATTGGCATATCCAATGTGGCCTTTCCAATTATAAGAGGTAAAATGATCACCCCAAGCAATTTCTTTTCAACATTAGAAAATCCCTTAAGAGATAAAGAAGCAGATTGAATGTTGGATTTTTCAGTTCCAAGCCTATCCAGAAGGCTCACGCTACACACATTAAGGGCAAAGACGGTATCGACAAGAGTTATTTTTATCCCTTTTCATTTGTAGTTTGCTATGATAATGAAAGTGGGTATGTCTAGGATCATGATGGGCCAAAAAGTGGCGATATGATGGGTATGTAGCTGATGACTTTTTTTTACCCAAAATTGATGAAATGAAAAGGGTCTTTAAAGGAGATTCTCAAATTTCCACCAATATAAATTATGATTTAATTTGAATTTAATAAATAATTATTATTCATTTTCTATTTGAATTAGGACTAAAGTCTTGATTGATAGGTTGATTGAAAAACATCTATAGCTTTCAAACGATATCACATTTTTTGAATCTGAAACATGCGTCACATTCTATGTTTTGCATACTATAGGATTAAAAAAAAAAAATTTAATTTCATGAAGTTTTGACCAAGTTAAGGTGGTCAGACATACGAATTTTTATATTTTTTAAAATTTGTAATAAAAAAATTCATAATTAATTATTTACTTTGAAAAAAATTACAAAAAAATATGCATCACATTGGGACATGAGTCCTCTACTTATATGTAAAATATTATAAAAAAATATTATCAGTTTATTGTGGTTAGGGTGGTTAGATAGACACCTACTTCTTAATTTTTTCCTTGAAATTTAAGTACTGCTGCATTGAAATTTCAATTTTTCACCAAATAGATTTTTTATTTTTTAAAATAAACCTAGTATTTTAGTAATTGCATTCAATTTGCTACAGATTCTATTCATACATATTTTTGAAATAATATAGATAACTTATTCAAATTTTTACGTCAAGTTGCCTAACTTTTATTTTTGAAAATTTTTTGCCACTTAAGGGGTTATTTTTTCCATAATGATCCTGCACATACCCAAGCATCATTTTGTTTTTGTACTTCCAAAGAGGGGAGTTCACTTTGGTGGAAAAAAATGTCAGCGTTTATTCCTTGAATCATGGCTACTATGTCATTTGGTTGCACATTAGAAGGGATAGTAACTTGTTGCAAGGCTACTTGAATCATGTTGTGATAGGGAGGGGAGGCTTGAATACAATCCCATAATGACATCTTAGCAGGAGTATTCTTTAGTTGTTCAACAAGATTGTAATCCTTGCCACTTTGTGAAGAAAAATGAGGGGGACCTGGTAAGATGGGGTAGGTTGTTATAGTTATAGATTATTCCTAGTGTTGTATGTATGAGCAACAATATTATAACTCAGTTGCTGTGATACATTATTCTTAGGTGGGTAAAGGATAAGTTCAGGTTTGTTTTGAGTTTGAAATTTTTTTGAAGGTGGGTAGAGGATGAGTTGAGGTTGAATAATATTAACATCCCTTAATGAAGGAGAGTCTAATGTTGTCTCCACATCTTCATTTAAGGGCATAATATTATTATTGTTAATGTTTTATTGTTGTTGCACCATGATATCCTCCCTAGGAGGAGAGCTTTTAGGAGAACTACAAACCACATGTTCTTGACATTTGAGGGTTGGTTCTTCTAAAATGATTTCATCACAAGTAGAGGAATGATCAATGATTGGATTATCAATAGTGGGATGATTAGGAGATGGTTCTATTTGAGTTTCCATTTTCTTTAAGGTCTCATTCTCTTGTGCCATGTTATCTACCCTAGTAGGAGAGCTTGTAATATGTTCCTTCATGGTTAGATTTTGTAAATAAACATCATCACAAGTTGGGGAGGCATAAAGAGATGGACCACTATGATTTTCAAATAGATTGTCCCAAATGGTAGGAGCATTAGGGAAGGGAGAGACAAGATTCTCATGGCTCTTAATAGGTGTATCTTCAAACACCAAGCTATCCTTTTTGCATCGAGGAGGGATATTAGGAGAAGGACAATTATGATTGTCATGGTTATCGAGACTAGGTATGGTGATGTCTATAAATGTTTTTATGATCTCATTTTCTTGTTGTCTAATGTTTTCCAAAGGTGAAAGAGGAGAGGACAATCAAGACTCTCAATTGTTGTATCTTCTTTCACCAAGATACCTTCATCACTAATAGGAGAGGTATTGGGAAAGGAACTAGTATGCTTGTTATGACTGTCTACACTTACATCCTCTTGTGTTAAGACATTCTTACAAATTCAGTAGGTACTAGGAGGGTATGCAACATGTTTATCAAAGGTTTTACTTTTTTGTCCTAGATTATGCTCATGAGTAGAGAAAATAGAATCATACTTGAGCCACTTGATATTATAGATACACTAAATGCTTGAAAAGAACACATACTAACATGAGAAGGTAAATAAAGTGAAATGAAATAACTTAAAGTGAAATGTTTAAATGCAAATTTTAGATGTGAAATAAGGTAATGTGTTGACCACATTATGCAACAACCTAAAAGATGAAATGTTGTAAATGCGAAATTGAAATTTAGCCATGCATGAAATGAACTAATTTAAGTTCGATCTAATGAAATGCATGTAACAAAAACTTAACCAACTAATACAAACAGGTAATAGTAGCAAACAAAAGCTGAAAAATAAGGTTTTTAGTGCAGTGAAAGGCAGTTTCAGGGGTGGAAAGGGACTAATTCGCCCAAGTTGGTGAATGAGTCCGAGTGGGGATTTTTTATAGAATTTTTAGATTTTTTTGTTGATTGTTTATGTTTTCTATGCTCTATGATGCATACCTAAGATGCTAATGAAGAATTTCAATAATTTTCAATGATTTGAGATGCAAAAATGCAACCTATATGCACTTTCACTAATGCAAAATTTGAAACCCTAAAATGCAACTTAACTAATGAAAAATACAATGCAATGTTAATTCTAGGATGATGATGGAATCCAAATCAGATAAGAAGATATTCAAAAAGTAGGTTCACCAAAATGAACCAACAATTTTTGGCAATATTGGCTCTCTTGCACTTCTAGGGTTTTACACCTAAAATGAGAGAGATACACCAAAAACCTTGATGGCTCACTCAAGACTAATGCAAGTATGATTGAAATATGTCTAAAGAGAATGTCTTAGATACAAAGAACTAATAAGAGAGATTGATTACTAATCCAACACTAATGAAATATAATATGTTTGAAAACACAATGTAGTATGCAAAGACACCTAGAAGGATGAATATAAATCAAGATAAAATAGAACGGGAAAGAAAAATAGAGAGAATGCACCTAAAAAAAAATTGAAGACTAGATTGGGGACTGGAAATGCTACTAATTCTGAAATTTTTTCCTACTGGGGCTCATTCGCCATTCTGGGTGAATTAGTCCCAGATCTGGGAAGTTGTTCCGGAGCTCATTTCAGACAAATGGGTATTCAAAATTGTAGAAAACACCTTTTAGGCCTAGAAGTGGGACTCATTCACCACTAATAGTGAATGAGTTCACTTGTAAATTTCTAAAAATTGAAAAGTGGAAACATAATCCCTCGATCTGCACTTCAATTCCTGATAGGTGTCTGCCTTCGAAACTCTAATTTCTGGCACTATAAGTGAAATTTTGTGGATATTTTGACCTAGCCAATAAGGATATGTCTTCAACAACTTTGCAACCTACTCTTCAATGAATTCGAAGCCTTCAAAGTACCTAAATCTACAAACACACTAGGAGAGAGAAATGTTGAATGTTAGGGCATGGGGGTTTGCCTTGGTCAAACCCCTTTTTAGGTAATTAAACAAAAATGAAGAAATAATGTAATGAAGCATAATATAATGGAATTAGAAACTTTCCATGATGATAGATCTTGAATTTCTGCAACAATAGATGAAGATTCTTCCCTTGAATGTCTAAAAAATGATCTTGATGACTTAGAGTATTACAACCTTACCTTGCTTGACTTGAGAACATGAATAAGTGATGGATGAATAATGAATTCCTTATGAATTAGGGTTTATAATCTTGTATTTATAGGAATTCCACCTAAAATTCATGTTAATTTGATCCCCAAGGATGATATAGAGGAGAATTAAACTTAGAACCTAATTTTTCCCGCTCAAACCCCCAAAAAAACTCAAATGGGACTCATTCGCCATCAAGGGTGAATGGGTCCCACCTGGATGGGACTCATTCACCAATAATGGGAAATGGGTCCCACAAGGGCCATTCTACTAGCTAGAATGTCGAGAATGAGGAAATTAGGTTTATATGGTGATTTTGCCTAGTATTTGATCAAATTAAGCCTCAAGATGCACAATATGGGGTCATAGGGGCCTATTAATGATGATATAAAGGGTAATTAGGGATAGGGACACAAAGTTCAATGTGAAAGTGTGATTAAATACGCTTTACAACATTAAAATGAGGTCCACACAACCTAGAAAGGTGCAACATCCAATGTGAATGTGTAAAACACATTACAACACTAGGTTAGAATTAGGTTTAATTTAAAATTCTTCTAGATTAATGTAAAAATAAAATTAAATACATTTTATAATGTTGAATTAAGGAGAAAGTAGGTCCATTAGACTTAAATACTTAATAAAGGTTTAGAAGATTGTGAAATATTTTACAACTCCTTTCCAATGTATTGATAAATGGATTTTATTTAGTTTGCAAGAGTCCAAGACCTAATGTGGATGTGAAAAAAACCTCACAACACTAAATCAAGGCCTCACTAAGTCCAATTTGTCATTAATTATTCCCAAATCAAGCAAGTTGTCTTTTTTTTACACTACATATCCAAATCCAAAATTAAATTTGGTCGGTGCCAAAATTTCCTTGGGTTTAATTAGAATGAGAGAGACCCAAACACACACTTCATAGGGACCCAAATAGATCCAACACGCTTCATCATTCTCAAAAGAAGTATTTCTCACAAGGTTGGCCACACTAGTGTAGAAAACATAGAACCATTAAGCACAAACTTTCGAAATGTAGAAATTAACTTCAATACAATCAAGGAAATTAAACTTCAGAACCATACATCATAAGAATTCATCAAAGAGAAATTTGGACCAACATCACTTTTCCTAGACCTCAACCAGAAACATAGAAAACCATCGTCCACAACTGGTGAACAAAAATTGCACTGTTCCACAAACCAGCAACCAAAAAACTAAATATAGCACCTTCTCACAACCATGAACAACATATCTAAACCACACAACCACAGGAGAAAATTTGGACCAAAATTCAGAGCAACCACTGAACACTTGAAACATATCTTTATTACAAATTTCTCAATATCCTCGACATATACAACCAACAACAACTAGTGAATAACCAATTGATTAGTTGACATCAATTACAACACCTTCAATCTTTCCATTCTTGCAAAAATCTCCCCCTTTTTCATTGATGGCAAGACATGATGTGAAAAACCATCAAAGGCAACATACAAGCTTTGAATACACTTTTTTGTTTCTCCCCCTTAGAAGATAATTTCTCTTCCTTTCATATGCTTCTTTTTCCAATATTTCCTTTCTTTTTCACATGCATCTTCTCCCCCTTTGACATCAATGACAAAGGAAAAATAAATATTTTACATTGATTTCTCCTTTGACATGAAAACAAAATATTCATAATGAAAACACCTGATACTACTTGCTCCCCCTAAGAGGTAGCCACCAAAACATCAGCCTAGAAGAAAGATAAATCCATAGATCCACAAGACCGATGCATCTCCATATGCATATAGTTCAAGAAAGGATGGGAGATAACCCCCAACTTCTCCTAGAGATACTCAAAAGTATCTTTAGGAAAAACCTTCATGAAAATATCAACAACTTGATCCTTTGTTAGAACATACTCAAGATTTACTTCATTCTCCATGACCACCTCTCTCAAGAAATGATGTTTGATAGATATATGCTTCATCCTCGAGTGCATCACATGATTCTATGAGATATTAGTTGCACTTGTATTATCCAAAAAAATAGAAATGGGATCATCATATACTACTATGATATCTTTCAAAGTTTGTTTCATCCATAAAACTTGTGTGCAACAAGATGCAACAATAATATACTTAGCTTCAGCAGTAGACAAGGAGACTAAATCTTACTTCTTACTAAACCATACTGCCAATCTGCATCCAAGAAAGAATACACCACCACTTGTACTTTTCCTGTCATCTACATATCTAGCCCAATCTACATTTGTGTAGGCACTAAGTGTAAAATCAATATCTTTAGGATACCACAATTCATAATCTAGAGTGCCATTCAAATATCTAAAAAATATTTTAACAACAACATGGGTTTCCTTAGGGTCTTATTGAAATCTAACCACAAGATAGACATCATGCATTATATCTGGTCTAGCAGCAGTCAAATATAGTAGTTCGCTAATCATAGATATATACTTGCTCTGATTAGCCTTAGGTGAATCACCAGCTTTTCCCAATTTGCATCCAATCACCATAGGAGTACTTACCAGTTTGGAACCATCCATCCCAAACTTCTTCAACATTTCTCTCACATACTTAGATTGTGAAATTAAAATTACCTTCTCTGTTTGATTAAAATGTAGCCCAAGAAAGAAATTCATTTCCCCAAACATAGACATTTCAAATCCTTTCTCCATTTCTTCTACAAACCTCTTGCTCAAATTTTCATTTCCTCCAAAGCTAATGTCATCAACATACACTACTACAATCATGCTTCTATCATTTTCAATATTAAAGTATAAATTACTATCTGTCGTACCTTTGTTAAAGCCTTGCTGAATCAAATACTTATCTAACCTTGCATACCATGCTCTAGGAGCTTGCTTCAACCCATATAAAGCTTTCTTCAATCTGCACACCATATCTGGTTGATCTGTCAACTAAAATCCTTTCGATTGTTCCATATAAACTTACTCTTCTTGTAAGGAAATACTCTAGTGCAAAAAACACTTTCCTAATGTCAATTCATAGGGGAATAATGTAGGAGTACTTTTAATTCCAAATTGTAGAGCATTAAGATTCACACATAAAAGGAAAGAACAAAATAGACAATAATATCAATAGAGAATGGACACCAAATTTATGAGGGAAAACCCTTTCAAGAGAAAAACCCACCACCAAAGAAAGACCACTTTATTCACAATAAAAACAAATTACAATAAAGTTATAGATCCTTTCTTCATAGGTATTTGTTCTCTGATAACACACAATAGCTATACAATCGGCCAACCATAGTCAATCACAACACTGTTACAATGTTCTTCTAACATACAAGAAACTCAATTGAGACCAATATTTTTCCTTCTCTCTCAACACACAACCCCAACCGGCCTGTCGTTTTCCTGCTATACAACCTTCGACCCTTCGATTTCTAGGAATATATTGTTCAAATCGATTCAGTTCACTTAACTACCAAGAAGATCAATCATCAACATTATCCCACATTGACGCATAATATTAACAATCATTAGTTTATAAATAAAATCCCAAAGACTTTAGGTATGCACGAGTTAGTCCTTTTGTTACCAACTCACTCGTACATCACATTTGACTATCAAACCAAACTGTCAGCTATTCCTTGTGGTTTCCACCAAGACATGTGTACACTGCTTGTGCAATTCCAGAGAATCAAGACGGGAATCTACAATATTCACAAGTCTCCTAGAAAAGACTTAAATATTTAACTCCCAATCTCCAATGGCCCCCACATCTGTCGGCATCCAAGTCACCACCATACGCTGTCGTCACCATTCACACAGACCGGTCCCACCAAACCATCGACTTGTCACTCAATCGAAGAAAACACAAACATCACAATGCCCAGTTGGAGGTTAGAAATTTCTTGAACACTGCGACACTGAAGGAGATCAGCCAGTCAGGAAGTTAAGTAACTTCTAAACTTTGTGAGAAGGTTCTTAAGTTACAAACTCTAGTGATTGACTGACAACGAAGACCAAAGAAAAGGTAAAAAATGCTACATCTTGAACAGAGATACAAGCCAACAAGTTGAGGCACAATTTCCAAAACTTCTAGTTAACCATTCAAAAATGCTGACTTGACATCCATCTAATAGACCTTAAAGTCTTTATGAGTAGTAAATTCCAAGAACATCCTTATAGCTTTCATTCTTGCTACCAGCTAAAAATTTTCCTGAAAATCTATACCTTCTACCTGTGAGTAGCCTTTACACACAAGCCTTGCCTTGTTTCTAACAACTTCTCCATTCTCATTCAACTTATTTATGAATACCCATTTTCATCCAATGATGTTTTTGTTTGTCGGTCTTGGGACCAATTCCCAAGTTTGATTCTTCTCAATTTGCATAAGTTCTTCTTTCATAGCTTCCTTCCAATGTTCATCTTTACAAGCTTCACCTATAGTCTTCAGTTCAATTTCAGAAAGTAAACATAGATTTACTTTAGTAGTAGCTCTGCTTCTAGTCAACATGCCTTATGTCTTGTCACCAATAATCTCACTTTCTAAGTGATTCTTCTGTACATATTTTGGTGTCTTAGGGGACATCGTCGAAGTATCTTTTGTTTCATTCTTTTTATCCTACTTCCCTTGCTCATCCTTTTCCTTTTGTTCCACAATCTCTTCTATTCTTACACAATCATGCTCATCATATACATATCCGTCAATCTCAATGGGATTCTTCATTATCTCACCAACCTTCACATTCAAGCTATCTACAATCTTCCTCAGTCTTTTATTGAAACGTCTTTCACCAAGTATAATTCTTACTCTCATAGGACCGTGCAAAGATCTGTATGAACTAAATCTAGTAGTCCAGTTGTGGAATGTTCCTTCAATCTATAATGATTTCTTGCTTGCTTCCCAAACTGATAGTTCCTATAAATAGCATTAACAGGCTTTGTAATTCTTGGTAAATCTCTCATTGCCTAAACAACATTGATCCTTTCCAAGTTATTAAAATTCATGTGACACATTGTCCTATGCCATAACCAACTTTCATTAATCTAAGTCATAAAAATTTTCCATCAACACCCTTAAGTTGATAGATATTCCCATCAAATTTCTTTCCCGTAGCAATGAATGTTTTGGATCCTTTTCGGATCTCACATTTCTCATCCTTGATCACAAGATCATATCCTTTTTTTGCACATCTAACCAATACTCAACAATTTATGACTTAAACCCTTAACATAGTAGACATCGTTAGTATGATGCTTTCCATCAAAACTTACTAAACCTATCCCACAAATTTTAGCACCAGTATCATCTCCAAAAATAGCCAAGCCTCCACCATATCTTTCAATCTTAACAAACTTATTTTTATCACCAATCATGTAATGTGAACAACTGTCAACTACCTATAAATTATTCTCTTGTTTAGCATGTAGGGCATGTAAGATGGGGTCAAAATGGTCATAGCCTAAATAAAGTGATAGCCAAACACCTCTAAGCTAAAAACCCAATCTAAAAAAAAGAGAATACAAACAAGGAGAGAAATCAAAATGTAAGCATATGAAATAGAAAACTCCCCATTGAAGTTGATTCCTTCTCTTATCTCTCTTATTTATCCTTTTGCAAACCTTTCCCTCAGATTTGACGTAGACTTGTGCAATAACCTGCAAATAATTGTAAGTAGAAAGTTGGAGACAAAATGGCTGTTATGGAAAAAATGGAGGAAGGATGCTTTTATAGACAACCATTCAAATGGAAGATTGAGATCTATCTTCTAGAAAGATGCTGAGATCAACGATGGAGGATTGATGCAAGCAGAATATGCTATTCATGGGAGGATTATGACACCGACGACTATGATAGATATTAAATGATCAAGTGGAGGAAAATGGATGAATTTGGAAAACGATTAATTCATGAGACATGAATATTTGGCCAAGTGGAAAATAAATAATTCATTCGAATTATTTATTTGATGAAAATGGAAAATAAGCATTCAATTAAATCAATTTATAAATTCAGTTTAATTAAATGGGGAGATAAATGACACATAATTAAATAATCTTGACAATTATTTAATTATAGAAGGATGAAAATGTCAATTGCATAAACAAATAATAATAATTATTATCTGACTATAGGCGAACGATAAAAGATAAATAATAAAATAAATAATGATTTATTTACTTATTGAAGAAAGGTAATGTTAGTTCAACACAATTAATTTATTTCAATTGATCAGGATAGAATAGAGATTAGAAAGTAAATTAATAATTAAAAAATATTTAATTTAATAGAGGAATATGATCAAGAATAATCAAATAATTAAAATTATTCAATTATCGAAGGATGAGGACCAAGAAAAATGATGCTCGTAGACTTAAGACATTTTTTTAGTGTCCAAATCTTTCCCCTCTTTGACATAATGCAGTTCATTGCGTTCTGTCAAAGAAAACTAGTCAAAGGATTCCCCAGTGAAGTTAGAGTATAGGTATGCCCCCTCGGGAAAAATTTACAAATTTCTGAAAAGTTTCAAAAAAATTGGAAAATTGCTTCAATAAGACAAGATGATGGCTAGGAAGTCAATGGTGAAGATGGAAACGAGTTTCAAAGTCAATATGGGGGTCAAATTTAGGTTTAAAGTCATCAAAAGGTGTTCCCAATAGTCAAGATAGGTCAAAAAACCCTAATTTTGGACCTATAAATAGCAATTTGAGTTTGAAAAGGGGTTAGTTGTGCATTCCCAATTTAGAAACTTTTAGAGCGCTAAGTTATTTTCAGCAAAGATTTCTTTAGTTCCTGAGGCTGCCCATAATGCATATCAAATTCAGAGGCACTGCTGAATTGAAGGAGCGCTCACCCCAGTATGCACTACTAACCTCCGTTGTAAGTTTTTTTGTTTTGCATGCATTTAGGTTAGGAAATAATTTAGCAGGAAATTGCATCATAGAATTTTGTGACGTAATTACATGTGCATTCGATGCAGATGATAAGCAGTTCACCACAATCATCTCGTTGTGACACAATTGTAGTAGGTTTAGGGTAGGGGCAGGAGGGAGAGCAACATGCAAAGATTATTGCATTGGAGGTGGCACAACTAGATGTTGAGGCTATGGAGGTTGAGGTAGAGGCGAAGGTGGATAGGAGGATTCTGAGGTAGGAGGAGAGGAGGAAAAGATGGATGAGGTGGAGAGAGTCCTCCATGAGAGGATTATCATGAGGGTAGAGGAGGTGGGACTGGAGGAGGGCTAGGAAAATGGGGCCCCTACAGATCAGAGGATAGTCGTGGTACAAGCATGTGTGCAGGAATTAGAGGCTGAGATGAGGATAGTGATCATGGAGAGAGATGGCCTTAAGGCCAAGAGGGATACATTCCTAGTGGAGAGGGACCTAACAGTGATCAACCAACAATAGATCGACCAGCAGATGATTTATTTTACAGTGACATGTAGTGGATCTGCTATGGAGGTTGCACAGGAGTACGCTAGAGCTAGTAGGGCCAGTCAATATTATAGAGACTTATATGAGAGAGTGGTACCTCTAGAGAGGAGGTATCCCTCCTTTTTAGAGTTTAAGAATGACTCACGGGGTAGGTCACACAGTAGGGCACACAACAGGTAGACACAAAGTAGGTCTAATGGTTATACTTTAGATGCTAGGAGAGATACACTATACAACATGATGCCTTCTACATAGGTCAGGTCTAGGGAGTCACCATGAAGAGAGGACATGGATGCCCAAAGAATAGGAGATCAGGGTAGTTTGAGCTAGGGCCTCTATTTTATTTATCATGTTATATGGACATTGATATTTTGACTATTGAGCCTGCGAGCTCCATTTTTTATTAAATATGACACATCATGACATTGTACCTGTGACTCATGATTGTTTGAGTGATATATATATGATATGATTTTGGTGGCGGTTGATGATATGCATTGTTATATGATTATGTTTTTATGTTTATGATGATGGCATGTGATGTTATGGATGATTATGTTGTGGTTATGATGCTTATTGATGCATTCTATATGATTATGTAATGGTCTTATATGCTTTCTATGACGTGTATGGATGGTAAATGTGATATGGATGACCTAATTTAATAAATGCAATGTGATATGTCTATGGATGCATTTTATATGATAGTGATGCATATATGATGATGGATGCTTATTATGATATGTGTGAATGATGAATGCAAATATAAATAACCTAATTTGATAAATGCAATGTGATATGCAATGTATTGATGTGATGAAATGTTTAGATTATCATGATATGTATGGATGATGACCTAATGTTATAAATGTGATGTAATATGTAGATGCAATGTGAATGCAAATCAATAAAAGATGTGATGATTGAATATGATGTGTGATGTGATATGCCCTATTACTATTAATGTGATGTTATATGTAAGGAATACAATGTGATGTGGAATGCAATGCAATGGGATATCATGTATCATGATGTAAAATGCAATATGGTATGAAATATAATGCTATGATGCAATGTAAAATGCAATAAAATACTACTATGATGAGAAAATGTTAATTCTGTATGGGTGATCTCTATGTTTTTTATGTTTACTTATCCAAAAATATGTGTCTTAATATGACAATGCTATCTATGATGATAATGTATTATTATGATGTCGTCTAACATGATTATGTATGCAAGATGTTTTTGTATGTTGCAAGACTTTGTCAAGACACAAATGGAAGAAATGTTAGCATGAAATATATGGATGTTAGCATGAGAAGGAAGGAAAGATGGAGATGGAAGGTTAGACAAGAAGGTGACAAAGGAACAGATTTCATACTTTTATATTTATCATCATTGGGCATCAAAATTGTCACAAATGGGACACAAACACCATGGTATGACATAGAACAAGGTGTGCAAGGTGACCATTTGTGAGAAACAAGTAGTCAAAAGACAATATTAAAAGACAAGGAATGCCCTGACTCATACTATGGACCCAATTATCCTAGTCTTTTTTCCAAGACAAACCACATACATCAAGCAAAGAAAAGAGGCCATGATCCATCATCGTCCCTCTAAATCCTTTAATTGGACATCCTCGAGGTAACAAGTAACATGAACAAAGAACAATAAAAAAGATAAGGAAAATCTAGACCAACAAAGTGTTTGCCAAAAATGTTGATAAGATTGTATGGTATGATTGATTAAGCTGACCAAGATGACAAAGTTTGATTAATAAGTTGAAAAGGATTAATAAGTTTGACAAGGATTGAAAAATTGATTTGATTGATTGTGCCTGATTTTAGGAACGAAACATCTTGATTAAGGAAAGATTGATGGATTTGATAAAGATTGATTGATAAGGTTGACAAGGTTGATTAATAATGATTACACCTAATTTTAGGAAGGACACATCTTGATTAAGGAAATATTAATTGACCAAGATGATAAAATTGATTGATTGTTTGACAAAGATTGATTGATAGGACTAGGCTATGTGACAACGTCAAATTTTAGGAAAGACATATCATGTTTAAGGAAAGGAGCACATCTGATAAAGTTAACTAAGTGACAAGTGTTGACAAGGCATCTAACTGCAAGAAAGACATGTCCTGCTTAAGGTGAATGACTAGATTGACCAAAGCAAAGTCTAATCTCAGGAAGGATGCATCCTGCTAAAAGATAGAAGATAAGACCGAATGAGACAAATGACAAAATGCCCCATTCCGATACAAGATCAATGACCAAATTAGATGATTGATGACAAGATAATTGTTTGATGAAAGATTTTGTTGGTTATGTTTGTCTGTTGATTTCATGATTTGGTTTAAATGATGATCACTTGCGGACCAAGAACGTGACCAGACTCGACAAACCCTAAAGGACTAACCTAGGTGGCCTCGAGGGCTCATCGATTAATGGCCTTGCCTACGTTATACACGCAAAGACCTCGTAGTTTGATATGACATGACTTTATTTTATTTGATAAAAGACTGAGTCATGATTTTATTTGGAAAAATCTAAAAGGATTGACCTATTGTCTAAGGGGCCCATTTAAGATGAGCCTTGCTTGTGTAGCAAATGTGCATAAATGACGTAGCTCAACCCTACTAACAGAAACTGACTCATACATGGACTCTGACTATGACTCTATTTTTGGAAGTTTGGATGTTTTCTAATGTTTTTAAATTTTGAGATGCTTTGGTTTCTTTTGGCCTTTTGAAATTTTTTGATTTTTTTTGGATTTTGAAATGTTTTAATTTTTTTTGGCTTTTTGAAATTTTCTGATATTTTTTTTGGATTTTTGAAATGTTTTGATTTTTTGGAATTTTTGAAATTTTATGAGGTTGATTCCATGCATTATTTTCCCATGAAGACGTAGGTCAAGGAATTTACCCTAGTTAGGTATCGGATCATTGTATTATGTGTGAGGGGAAGTGACGATGCAAAGGATGATCATCAAGGAAAAGGATGCTAAATGTTGATGGTTCTCAGGCCATGAGAAGGATGATGCAACTTTATTATGAGCAAGTGACATGTGCAAATGGGTGAGTGGAAAGGATGAAAGACCAAAGAGAGTGACAATAGATGGAGGAGCATAGACTGACTACACATGGTGCCTGCTTTCTAGGTTCTTACCATGGTACTTATCCACTGTACCACCAAAGTGGTTTTCACTTTTGGATGATTTATTTCTCTTTACTATTTTTTTTTTTCCATTTTTTTGATATATTTGTTGTGACCAAGATGCTTTTTTTCTAGATTTTCATTAGGATGACTATTTTTTTTATACATTTTTGACTTTTTGAAGGGATACTCTGAGAATCAAGCATAGTACTTACAATGGTGCATGTTGTTGATAGGGTTAGACAATAGTTATCCTTCAAGAGTAGAAATCTAATAAGCACCTAATCCATATGATGTTGTGATGATGTAAGGGCCCAACCAATTAGGTTCAAATTTTTTGGGCTTCTCTCATTTTGCTTGATATTTCAGATTTTATTTCAAGACTAAGTCACCAATGTCATAAATTCTAGGTTGAAATCTCTTATTGTAACTATGTCCAAGGTGATTCTGGTAAGCTTGCAAGTGTGTCAAAGCATTTTGCCTCTTTTTTTCTAATAACTCTAGCTCATGTAGATGGGATACAAGATATTCTTCTTGATCAATCAAGCCTTGCATAAAGACTCATAGGGATGGTAACTTGACCTCTATAGGAAATATGGATTCAAATCCGTAGACAAGGGAATATGGTGTGGCTCCTGTAGGAGTGTGAACACTGGTACGGTAGGCCCATAGAGTAGGATTAAGTTGTAGGTTCCAGTCACGGCCAAAATCATTGACAACCTTCTTTAATATTTTTAGGATAGTCTTGAAATGTGGAAAAATGTTGAGATACTTTCTTTCGCTTCTAGGCTTTTGGACCTAAAAGGGGAAAGACAATTTTCCAACCTTTCACTCAAGAACAAACCCTTGAGATTTCAATGCAAAGGAGATTGAAATTTGACAAAGGAAAGGTTCTAGGGATTGAATAATATCTAATGAGGGGTTCACCACCAAGTGTAAACTTGGAAAAGAAAATGTTTGAAAACATAGTGTAATATGCAAAATGACCTATAAATGCAAGTAAAATGTAATAGAAAATTGTGAAACTGGAAATGTGCACCTGGGAAATTGAAGAAGGTAGGATGGAGCTCTGGAATCCTAAAAAATATGATGTCAAAGCTAACTATGACTCATACGACAATCTGGGTGAATCAGTCCAGTTTTAGGACACTGTGTTAGAATAGGTTTCAGTTAGAAGGGTACTCAGATCTGCAAAAATATTGTCCAGGCCTGTATAGTTGGACTTATTCACCAATAGTGGAAAATCAGTCCACTTCTTCTTTTCTAGAAATTCTAAAGTGGATTCTGTGTCTTTTGGTTTTCTCTTTTGTTCTTGATTTAGAGCCAAGTCTGAAACTGCAAAACTCAGCCTGTAGACCTTCTCCAAGCTTCTTTCAGGACTTAGTGACAACTTTGACAACTTTTAGGGACTTGAAAAATTTTCTCCAACTTAAATTCTTGGAAAATCTGCAACCTAGCCTTGCAAATCACACATAAGAAAAGTGAAAAATGTTATGGGGTTAGTGAATAGGGGTTTTCCTTGGTCAAACCCCTTGTTGGTAATTAAACCATTGAAATAGAATGAAATAGAATATATAATGATGAATGAGTAAAAGACAATGTTTCAACTCACCAAACCCTTGTAATAAACTACTGCAATCATGTAAGTGATGGCTCTAATGAATGTAGACTTGGAATATAGCTTGATGTTGATAGATCTTGAATGCAATGCTTACAAATCCTACACCACAATTGTTATCTCTAAAACAACATGATGCAAACAATCTTTGACATGATGGATGACACTTGAAAATGATCTTGAATTCTTGATAATCTGTCCTTGAAATGCCTTGAATTCTCTTGTGAATGCTCAAATGCTCTTGTGAACTCTCTTGAACGTTAGGTTGGATGAAATGAGAGAAAGAACCTTGTATTTATAGTCAATTATGCAATAATTCCCAAAATTACAACACTATAGGCCAACCTCAAATCTTAGAGAATAAAAGCCCACCAAAAAAATAAATAAAATTTGAATTTTGAGTTAAAGGTGACTCATTCACCACCCTAGGTGAATGGGTCCCACATAAGGGGACTCATTTTCCCCTAATGGTGAATTAGTCCTACCTTAGGAATTTAAGGTGGGTTTCAGGATTTGAATGTTTTAAATGACATTTGTCAGTATTATTCTAAAAAATACACATGAATAAGGCCTGTGGATGCAAAATGGGGAAAATTAAAGCATAAGAAAGCCCAATTATTAATGACAAGCCTAAAGGAATGTGAAAGTTTGTTACAACACTTTACAAAACTCCAAATAAGTTCTTTTCTACAATGTTTTAGAGAGAGTTTGGAACTATCATCATCCCCCAAATACACATAGAAATGGAAGAATGGAACAAAGAGAGTGAAAACTAAGAAAAACCCTTTGGGTCAACATGGAAGAGACATAGGGTGTCTTGATGCCCTGCGTCATCCCCATAAGGAAAAAACCAGACAAATGAAAAAGGTGAAATAAAAAGGAAAAGCTTTTGGGTCAACATGAAGTTTGAGACATGAATGTATCGATGCCTTGCATCATCCCCAAAAGGAAAACATAAGAAAATGATAAAGATGAAATGAAAAGGCACAGAAAAAGAAATTTTTTTCGTCAACATGAAAGGGACATTAATATCTTGATGCCTTGCATCATCTACAAAAGGAAAACAAAAGAAAGAAAAAATGATGCATGACATAGAGAAGAATGAAGGTACAAATAGAGGAATTTCACAAAGAGAGAGAAAATCAAACATAATTTCATAGGGGATCACATTACGCATATGCAATCACACAAGGGAAAATAAAAAAAAAAGGAAAAGAAAGACAAATGAAAAAGAATAGTAAGGAAAATGTGATTCAACCTATGAGCAAGTCATCTGCCTCCCAATCATGTTCTGTGTATGTTGAGGGCAGGAAAATAGCTAAAGGGACAAGAGCAAGTGCCAAACTAGGGGAAGCACCAGGTTCAACACTCTTGATAGGAGATTTATCATCTAAGCTCATGGAAGAGGAAAACAATGTGTTGAATTCATTATGAACCTCTTCTTCGATTTTAGCTGTGTCATCATAATCATCCAAATTAACCACAATAGGTGGATGAAAGATAATGTGGACCATTGAAGAGTTCAAATCTTGTTGTGATTGTTGTATTGGGTTATTTTGTTTTGGTTGAGAGGAGGGTCATCATGTGTTACATCAGTAAAGTTTGAAATTTGATTTTTTTTGTTTAATTCTTCATGCAACTTGTGAGCAAGGGTACAATGTCTATTCTTACACTCTCTAGCACCTCTATTTATTTTGTATTTTTTTTTCAAGTTGTGTTTGTGTAGGAGCGGGTTGATCAACTGTAGGTTTATTTTCTTCCCCAAGGGGAGGAATGGAAGGAACCACAAGAGGTTGTTCAACCACTTTATCTTTGAATTTTCAAACTTTTTTTATTCTAGGAGGTGTGACAGGGTTGGTTTCATTGTCTCTTGGGCGTTTGTGGGATGTAGGTGAAGTTTCTGTTGTAGGTTAGTCTTGGGTAGTTGGTTCTTGTTTAGGTTCAAGCATGGTTTCATCAAGGATAGGAGGTGCAGAGGTTGAGGGGGACACATTTCCGAGGGATAGTTTAGCTATCTTCTTTTCCTTAAACTTTTGATAAGATAAGAAAAAGAAGTCTTCTTGAGGTTTTATAGGTTCCATGGGTTCAGGCCAAAAGGAATATAGGGAAAATTTTCCTTTAGATGACAAAGGGTTAAAGTTGCTATGGTGGATAGTGAATACTTCATTGTCAAAGTGAAAATTTAAGCATTTATGCACAACTGAAGGGACAAATCTCATGGAGCAAAGCCATGGGTGGCCTAGCTTCACACGAAATTGGTCTTACTACGATATGATGGAGAATGTGACATCTATTGTTTTTGGTCCTATTTTCAATGGTAGGGTGATCGATCCTATCGTAGGACACGGAAACCATTGTGTGTCATGATCCATGCTTTCATTCAGTTAGACTCAAGGAACACTGAGAGGGGGGCTGAATCAATGTTGTGTAATTTTTAACTTTATTAAACTGATATCTCAAGTGCATATAACATTCAATCAAAAGAAAGATGCATGAACATAGAAAAATAATCCACAACACCACAACACAAGGAATTTTATGTGGAAACCTGGTTAAAGGAAAAACCACAGCGGAGGCCAATCTAGAATTTCAGTACTCAAAATATAAGTGTTTTACAAAATGGGGAATGCACTTGCATTTAGGCACACTGCCTAGAGCTCACTGCTCAAAATCATGAAGGCTCACTACCTTCAAAGGATTTGGATTACAACAAAAGGTTGAACTAAGAAAATAGCATCTACAAATGCCTGATTACAATTCTGGTTAGGCTCATAGATTAGATTCTGGACCTTTTGTCTGATTTTGCACTTCGCTCTCCCTTGCCTTAATTTGCTTCAAAAAATCCTCTTTTGCACAAGTGAAAATCGCTCAACAACTCTTTTGATATTTGCACACACATCAATACACATCAAAAATTCACACACACACACTCCAAAATGAATGAAACGATCTCATATATATATATGCTACAAAGAATTCAATCGCTATATGTTGGCTTCAATAGAATAGAAAATATCTTCCAATTGTTGGCTCAAATCATGAATAGAATTTAATGCACATCTACCAAATTCGGCCATAGCATAGTTAGGACCCAAAACAAAATATTTGAACACAAAAACACTTCAATCAATTCCACCTTAGAAATCCACAACACCCAATATTTCACTTAGTCGACCTCCATACATTGATGAACACAAAATCGAATGATTAGATCCCCTAACTCGTATACCACTTGATGCGAAAACACAAGACTCAATAATAACACATTTCATATATCAAATGACCTTCCCTGAGATCCACAACCAAAATTGTTAAAATGGTAATACAAATCTCTTGATAGATTCAACTTCAACCGGATACCCCGTTCTGCACTTTATCTTCTAGTATAGTCAGATACTACAATGCAGACTAGATCATTGACTTCAGTTGCCATCAATGACAAAAAGTTCTATCATATTCATCTTGATAGAGTTCATGCAATTCTATGAATTCCTTGGTGATCACATTCTCTCCATAGGTGGGATCTATTAGTATCCCATTAGTGGGCTTGTCATAGATACAAAAGACTATGTAGAGAGGACCATTAGAAAAATGTTTAAGTATATCCTTTAGAGGAGAAAGCAATGTCAAGAGGAATCTTAGGTCAGCCCTTATGAGGGATGACATCTATCACCCCTATTATTTCATCCATAGGATTAACATTGATAGCATTGTTTAGAGCAAAAACATTGTTTTCATCATATGTATCAACATTCATCACATCATTCTTTATAGTTTCACTCGCTTTGAAAAATGAAATATTGTGTTTGGGAATTGTGTTGGTAAAAATTTGCAAGTTTTGGTTCGGAGGGGAAACTAACTTATTGCCTTGATTTCTAACACCTCCAATAGATAGACAACCATAATTAGTGAGGTCTTGCACAAGATGTTTAAGACACTTGCAATGTTTTGTTTCATGTCCATTTTGTTGATGATAGTGGCAATAAGCATTGGATTTAAATCTTGGGGGTAAAGGCTTATTAGGGTCAAGTCTTTTGATGGGTGGTAAGGTAATCAATTGTTGTTCTAGGAGTTGGGAAATTTTGTTATTAAGGGTATCAGGTAGGGGAGTAAATTGTCTTTTTGGATCGTCACAACTAAAGGGAACCAAGGTTTTGACAATAGCTACTTGGTTGTTGATGTTTTGAGGTGGGTGGTGAGGGAGGTTTAATTGAAGGAGACATTTTTTTTTCTAAAAGGTTGGGAATTTCTTTCGTTGACGGGTTCAAATTTTTTAATTCGGATAGAAGTGGACTTTATATCTCAACTACTAATCAAATTTTGATTTGTGGAGGGAAGTGCATAGGTACATGAAGGATGGGAATTTCATCATTGTAAGCTTGTCTTAGATCTTACTTTGCAAGATTTCTATAAACATCTTTTGAAGGTGTGGGTTGGGGGCCTTGACATCGATTTGGGAATAAAATGATTGATAGCGTAAGATAAAATCAATTATCTTTTCTTCTTCTTTTTGATTGTATCCCATTAAATTGGCCAAGGTCATCATGAGATTCATATGTAGTTGGAAATGGGTGATAAATGCATAAAAAAGTTCATTAAATGAACAAATTGAATTATTTGGTAAGGAAGAAAACCATTCCAAGGCAGTATCTTTCAAGGATCTAGGAATTTTTTTTTCCAATAGTTTATCGGCAAGGAAGAAGTCACTACATAAGGCAGTGTAAGCATTAACATGGTTAGAAGGATCTCCCTTACCTCTATAATTCTCAAATCTAGGCACCTATGCACCTTGTGGCATCAGTGTTCACAATATCTCCAAGGACAATGAACTACTTTTGACATAATATGTGGGTGGCCCATTTTGATTTTGGTTGATGGTGAAAATTTTATTTTGAAGGGATGAAATAGTTTGGAAGAGTTGTGTTATGAGATGGTCTTTGCTTGTGTTATGGAATGGAATTGTAGGTGAGGGAGTGTATGTGGTTGGAGGATAAGTGAATGGAATACTTATAGATGGTAAGGTAGAATATATTCAACTTGTGATGCCACATAGGAACTAGGGATGCTAGCAAGAATACCTAGGGAAGGAATCACATTACTAACTTGTTGCATTATTTTTGTGACTTGGGTAGTGGTATAGGTAGGGATTGAGGCTATGGTTGTGGGAGGAGGAATTTGAGTTCCTTCTTGACTTGTGACATTGTTTGTTGGCAAGGACCACTACTAGTTGAGGGAAGATGTTTTCTAAATATTTGCACTATGTTTCTCATAAGGTCAAGGCCATCGTCTCTTTCAAGCATGCAGTGAATTTTTTTTATGGTAGGAATTGCATTAGTTGAAATGTTTTCAAGGCTTATTTGATGTTGTAAGTTTACTAAGTCCTCATGAATTTAAATTATGTTTTCTTGTGGAATGCTATCATTTCTTGTTTCAACTTGCGTGCAATCTGAAGGCAAAGAGTTACTAAGGACCGTATTATCCATGCCTAGTGTACTAGTGTCAATAATAGGAGTGGAAGCTCTAGATAACTCAAGATCCATAATGATTGTGTTATCACAGGATGACATGAGTCTCAAATTTCTTCTAACTAATGTATTAGCAATAGGACACCGAACACTCATGCAAAGGCTACTAAATGTGGAGCGAATGAAAATGTAATGTAAGATAACAAGAATGAAATGCTTATAACTAAAATTCTAGAAAGTAAAACTGAAATGTAGAAATATAACACAAAAACTTAGAAAAAGAAGACTAAATACTAGAAAATTCAATGAAAAATATGCAAAGGGATTGAGAATGAGTATAGGTACTAATATTTTTGTAAATTTTTAGAATTTTTGAATTGAATTTTATGTTTTTTATGTTTTCTAATGTAAATTTGAGATGCAAATGCAAAATTTTAGTGTTTTTCAATGAAATTAAAATGCAATAATGCAAGCTAAATGAGCTTTTCATTAATACAAATTTCGAAACCCTAGAATGAAAATTAAACAATTATGCAAAACCTAATGCAAAGTTAATGCAAGTTAAATCTAGGATGAAAATGCACTCCAAATAAGAATTATAATGCTCTATATGCAGGTTCACCAAAATGAAATTTGGAAAAATGTGGAGATACTTTCTTTCCCTTCTAGGGTTTTGGACCTAAAAGGGGAAAGACCATTTTTTCCAACCTTTCACTCAAGAACACAACCCTTGAGATTTCAATGCAAAGGAGATTGAAATCTAACAAAGGGAAGGTTCTAGGGATTGAATGATATCTAATGAGGGGTTCACCACTAAGTGTAAACTTGGAAAAGAAAATGTTTAAAAACATAGCACTTGTGATATGCAAAATGACCTATAAATAGAAGTAAAATGTAACAGAAAATTGTGAAATTGGAAATGTGCACCTGGGAAACTTAAGAAGGCGGGATGGAGCTCTCGAATCCTAGATTTTTTGATGTTGAAGCTAACTAGGACTCATACATCAGTCTAGGTGAATTAGTCCAGTTTTGAGAAAATTATGCTGAAACAGGTTTTAGCTAAAATGTTACTTAGATCTACAAAAATCTTATCCAGTCCTGCAAAGTGGGACTCATTCACCAATAGTTGTAAATCATTTCACTTCTAATTTTCTATAAATTATGAAGTGCATTCTATGCCTCTCGGTTTTCCCTTCTATTCTTGATTCAGATTCGGGTCCAAAACTACAAAACTCAGCCTATAGACCTTCTCCAAGCTTCTCTAAGGACTTAGTGACAACTTTTCCAACTTTTAGGTACTTGACAACTTTTCTCCAACTTAACTTCTTGGAAAATCTACAATGTAGCCTTGAAAATCACACATAGGAAGAGGGAAAATGTTGTGGGGTTAGTGAATAGGGGTTTTCCTTGGTCAAACCCCTTGTTGGTAATTAAACCCTTGAAATATAATGAAATAGAATAGAGAATGATGAATGAACAAAAGACAATGTTGCAACTCACCAAACCCTTCTAATAAACTACTACAATCATGTAAGTGATGGCTCCAATGGATGTAGACTTGGAATCTAGCTTGATGTTGATAAATCTTGAATGCAATGCTTATAAATCCTACACCACAATTGTTAACTCTAATACAACATGATGTAAAAAATATTTGACATGATGGATGACACTTGAAAATGCTCTTGAATGCTTGATAATCTGTCCTTGAAATTCCTTGAATGCTCTTGTGAATGCTCAAATGCTCTTTTGAACTCTCTTGAATGCTAGGTTGGATGAAATGAGAGAAAGAACCTTGTATTTATACTCAATTATGTAGTAATTCCAAAAATTACAACACTACAGGCCGACCTCAGATCTTAGAGAATAAAAACATGCTGGAAAATTAAATAAAATTTGAATTTTGAGTTAAAGGGGACTCATTCACCACCCTAGGAAAATGGGTCCCACCTAAGGGGACTCATTCACCCCTAATGGCGAATGAGTCGTACCTTAGGAATTTAAGATGGGTTTCAAGATTTGAATGTTTTAAATGATATTTGTCACCTGGATTATTATAAAAAATTTACATGAATAAGGCTTGTGGATGCAAAATGTGGCCAATTAAAGCATAAGAAAGCTCAATTATTAATGAAAAGCATAGAGGAATGTGAAAATGTGTTACAACACTCCAAATAAGACAAGGATAAGATTGGTTTAAGATGAAATTATATTTATTATGTTTGGTTAATTGATAAAATCCTAGAAAAGTGTGAAAGTGTGTTACAACACTTCACAACACTTTTGCAAGGCACCATTAAATTTCATTAGTTCACAAGGGCCCAAGACGGAGCACCATAAATTAAAATTTGGGTTGTAGTGCAAAAACAAAGCTTCTTCAATCAATTTGATACATTTTCACTGCCAATGCAAGCTACTAAGAAATGGTGATATCACTGGGTTGTTTTTCTGAATGAGAGGGCATTTTGGTAGTTGCCAACAACTAAAATTCATCTCAAACATGCTTAAAATCCCTACCCAAGCATTGGGAATGGTTAGGCGGCAGATTTAAAGCACGGGGCAACAAATTTAGACCAAATAGAGCCTCCAAAAATTAGTTGGAAGACCAAAACCATGATTGCACTATGATTTCTGCCCACTTCATAGTGAAAATATCCTCCTTGTAGTGATGAAATATATTTAAAACACATGGAAATCATAGAAAAGGAGTTTCCAACCAAATTCTCCCCCAAATACTATCTCTCAGCTCACTTCCCTGCTTCCCTGTGAGCTTCCTTTGTTGGCAGCATTTGTTGCCATGGGTTAGTAGGCAACAATAAAAAAGAAACATAAAATGTTTATAAACATTTAGTGCAACATCCCCAAGGTTCAATAAAGAATTTTTTAATATTTAATTATCTCCCCATATACTCCACAACTCTCCCCGCTTCCCCATGAGACTTTGCTACCATCAACTAGAGCTTCCACGGGCTGGCAAGGAAAGCTTGCCGTGCAAAGTTTATAATGTTTTAACTTTATAAAACATTACAGATTGAAATCTTCCCTAATGATATTGCATTACACTTTTGAAGGTATTTAAAATATTTAAATTTTTTTAAACATTTTCCTTTTAAACTTTAGGAAATGATGTAATTCTTAATTTCGTATGTCGTTCAAATGAGGAAAATTAACTATGGGAAAAATGGGACACCTAGAGCGATGAAAAATTGTGTAGGGACAAAATCAATTATTTAGAGGAAACCCATTTCCTCAAAACATGCATTGCCAAAATATTTCTAGGACCTCCTTTGTAAACTGGCCTGCTAGATGCCTTTGCCGCAACTGAAATGGATTAAAATAATTCATCAGATGACCTCCATTTTTGATGAAAATTGAGCTTAAAAGGTTTTACACCAAAATGAGAAATGGGTTGCTTTAGAATTATAAAATTTGAAAGTTTTTGGAACACCAATTTTGGCTTGGTTTTAGTTAGAAGACAATAAAATGACGCATTGATCAAAACTCATCTTAGGGGTCCTAAAATTGAGTAGGCATGTACACATTTGAGCCAAAAATTTAGTGTAACAAATGGCTTGGAAAAATTCATCTTGAGGTGCAAGATATTAATATCCAAAGTGGTTTAGTCAACTCTTTTGCAACTGCGCTTGTCAAAAACCAATTAGGCTCACCAAGTCACCTCCTTGAAAAATTATCAAATCACCTCTTGAGAAGATACCACTAGAAACACTAGATCATTTAGGTCCATTGATTATGTGTGCAAGAGGGTTCTTCACCAATCCCTTTCTTTCTCAAAATATTAAGGGTCAAATTTGACCTCCTTGAAACATTCTGGAAATGCAGATGTAAAAATAGAACAAACTGCATTTGCTTTTGACCTGGTAAAAATATCAAAATTGATCCCGTGGCTTTGAAACCAGACCAGGGAGAATATGAATATGAGGGGAATGAAGAGAACCAATTCATTTTCCATGAAAATCATCCAGCTGTGAAATATCAGCCTGAATAGGAGGCTACTTAGCAGGCTTGGGAATTTGCAAACAACAAAACAGTCCCAAAACCCTTCATCTTTGCTCTTAAAAACCCTACCAAAACTCATCACAGGAAGCTCAAATCAGACATACTTGTTCAAATATGTCAAATTAATACACTCACCAATGTATTTGGCATGAAAGCAAATGGGCTCTGCATTATGACCCTCCAAAGTAGATCACTGGGGCAAAATTTTTAGGGGCATTTCTAAGTGTGCAAATAAAAAAATTTCAACATAGGCACTTCAAATTTGCAAAATTTGAAGGTTCCATCAGGGTAAAGGACAAGTTCAGGTTTATTTTGAGTTGGAGGTTTGTGTGAAGGTAGGTAAATGATGAGTTGCTTCATCATCTTCATCTAAGGAAACTATATTGTTATTGTCAATGTTATTATTTTCTTGCACCATGATATCCTCCCTAGAATTAGAGTTTTTAGGAGAACTACAAGCTAGATGTTCATGACATTCAAAGGTTGGTTCTTCTAAAATAACTTCATTGTAAGTAGGGGAATGATCAATGGTTAAATTTTCTTGTTTATCCATGATGTCATTGTCTTGTCAAATAATGTTTTCCCTAGAGGAAGAGAGACACACCACATTCTCATGACTTTCATCGATTTTATTTTCTAACATTAAAGTATCTTCTTCACAAGTAGGAGAGACACTAGGAGAAGAACACATGTGATTGTCAATATTTTTGGTAATTTCACTCTTGTTTTCTAAGGTCTCATTCTCTTGTGCCCTAATATCTAGCTTTTAGGGGAATAAAAAACAAGATGTTCATCACATTCCATAGTTATGTTTTGTAAAGTAGCTTCATCACAACTAGGGGAGGTATCGAGAGAAGATGAATCATGCTTGTTAATGATTGGATCTTTTCTTTTAAATAGATCTCTCCCAATGGTAGGAGCATTAGGAAAGGTAGGAATGAGATTTTCATGACTTTCAAGTGTATCTTCTAACACAAAACTATCATCCTCATTACTATGAAGGATATTAGGAGAAGAAACAATGCTATTATCATGGTTATATGCCATTACATTCCTATGCTCTATAATTTCTTCCTAAGTGGGAGAGGTAGGATTGTCATAGCTCTCAATCATTAGATCTCTTAATACCAACATGTCCTCATAAATGTAATTTTCATGGTCATTCACGATTGTAGCATTCTTAGAAGTAGGGGAAGTGTTGGGAGAGGAATGCAAACTAAGTAAATTGGTGGTAATAATTTCATCTTCTATTCTTATACTATCTTCCCAAAGGGAATGGGGAGAAGGGAAATCAAGACCTTCATGATTCTCAATGATTTCATCTTCTTTCACCAAGATACCTTTGTCACTAAAAGGAGAGGTATCAGGAGAAGAACAACTATGATCATCATGAATGTCCATGCTTGTATCTTATTCTATCACATTATTCCCATAAATAGGAGAGATAGGAGGGAGTGAAGATTTAAGGAAAGCATCAACATTTTTAGTTTCTTGCACTAAGAGCCTCTCATAACTAGGAAGTGTATTGAAAGAATGACTAACATGCTTATTGACTAAAATTTTCTTTGCAAACTTGGAAAAGATAGGAACTAACATCCATGCTTGAACTTAAAATGTAATGTAAAGACCCAGAATTAAATGCAATTTTTCAGATTTCAAACAATGTAATTTATTGTTTACACTATGCAATAATCTAAAAATGAAATGTTGTAAATGCAAATTTGGAATTAAGCCATGTATGAAATGAACCAATTTCAGCTAGATTTAATGAAATGCATGTAACAAAAACTCAACCAACTGAAATAGAGAACTAATGACAATAAACAAAAGTGCATAAAAAAGGTTTTAAATGCTATAAAATGTAGTTTAAAATATGGACTAGGACTAAATCGCCCAAAGGGGCGTATGAGTCCCAATTAGGGGTTTTTTCACAATTTTCAGGAAATTTTAAGTGATTTCTATTATTTTTAGTTTGTATGAGCTGTAACCTATGTGAAAATGCAGATTTTATATGATTTTCAATTATTTGAGATGCAAAAATGCAAGCTATATGCACTTTCACTAAAACAACATTTAGAAACCCTAGAATGCCAATTAACTAATGCAAAATGCAATGCAATGTTAATGCAAGAAAAATATAGGTCTGATGATGCACTCAAAATCAGAATTATGACATTCTAAATGCAGGTTCACCAAAATGAAACAAAAAAAAATGGGAGATTTTCCTCTATATGGTTTAGGACAGAGAAAAACCCACTTTCCAATTATTTCATTGAAGGGAAACCGTAGAGATCTCAATGCAAAGGAGAGAGAGAGAGAGAGAGATCTTGCAATAGGGATATCCTAGGGTCTGATTGTAAACTAATGAGGGGTTCACAACCAAGATAGGGCTTGGAAAGACTAATGAAATGAAAAATCTAATGACAAAACCTAGTGATATGCAAAGCTTGATTAAGTGACCTAGAAATGCAAGTAAATTAGAATAGAAAACTGTAAAATAAAAAGTGTGCACCTAGAAACCTGTAGAGGCTTGAATGGGGACTAGAAATGTTGAAAAAACTAATTTTGATGTTGATTGGGACTCATATGCCGGTTTGGGTGATTTAGTCCCAGATTTGAGTTTTTGTGTAGAAATTGAAATTTGAAAAATGGGCGTCTGAAATTGCAAAAACCCTGAAAATTATTTGTATTGGGACTCATACACCCAAGGTGGTGTATCAATCCCAGTGTGCTATTTTTGAAGGTTTAGGTTTTATCTTGCTCTCCAATCTCTTCTCTTTCTACCACACTTTGTTTTTGGATTTGAAACCCTGATTTTTAGACCTGTAGATGACTTTTTCTAAAGATAGCAACCCTGCAAATGAGGGGACAACTCCAAAAAATTTCTCCAATCTTGTAACCTAATCTTCAAAGGATATTCGAGCTCCAAGAAACCTAGATCTACAATCACACATCAAAGAGAAGAAATATTTTTTGTTTGTTAGAGGATAGAGGTTTTCCTAGGTCAAACCCCTTTTAGGTAATTAAACCAAATAATGAAATAATGAAATAAGGACATGAAACATGAAGCATGGAACATGAAACATGGATAATGATACCATGAATGATGTCTTGTAATTTTTCAATCTAACATTAAATGGCCATGAAGGATGCATATCTAGATCTTGAGATAAGTGTAGAAAAATGTTTGACCTTGGATCTTGAATGCAACATCACAACACTAGCTCAATAACATGCTTGATGCTTGATATCCTTGACATGATGACGGATCTTGAAATTTTGCAAAAAATGATGAAGAATTATGCCCTTGAATGTCTTAGAAGTGATCTAGTAAAATCTCTTGATGCTCTTGTGAAGTCTTGGAATGCTTAACTCTTGAGTGCTTGACTTGATATCATGAAGGCTTATTGAAATAATGATTTGAGACCTTGTTTATATAGGTATTTCATCCAAATGACCATTTATTAGATCCCAAAGGCCAACATTGAAGAAATTTGAATTTAAAACCCTGATTTCCTACTTAAAACTAAAAAAAAGGAGCCAAATGAGACTCATATGCCATCTATGGCACATGGGTCCCACAGGGCCTTTTTATAGAGAGAAAATGTCGAGGAGTGAAGAAATTAAGTTTATTTGAGGTATATGTCAATATTTCTATTAAAATATGCCTCAAGATGCATAATAAAGGGTCCTAAATGCCTATTAATGATTATATAAATGTCATAAATGCAAGAGGTCTCAAAATTCAATGTGAAAGGGAAAATAAATACACTTTACAACATTAAACTAAGGAAAAATTAGGTCTATTTAGCTCAAAAGGGCCCTAAACCCCATGTGAATGTGTAAAACACATTACAACACTAGATTAGGTCCATTTAGTTTACAAGCCTCCTAAATTTAATGTGAATGTGTAAATAAATACACTTTACAACACTAAATTAAGGAAAATTTAGGTTTATTTAGCTTTAAAAGGGCCCAAAACTTAATGTGGATGTGTAAAACACATTAAAACACTAGATCAATGAAATTTGTAACAACAGAAATTGTACGCCCTTGGAGATGGTACAGTTTTATTTAATCCTACTAATTTTTTACAAGACGGTTATAAATGAGTAAATAAATGACTAATTTGGTCATCAGGTAAAAAGATATTTAGTCACACAAATAAAAATGATTAAATAGTTAGTCATACAAATAAAAATAAGAGAAAATTAAAAAATATATTTCAAGAAACATAGGGCAGGAGTGCATTGCGCGCATGTGATTCATTTTTTATTTAGCCCGAGGTGCTTTGAGTTATAGCAGCAACTCATCTAATTTAGAGATAAAGTTTGTTTGGCATGATTCATTATTCGTTTGAAAACTACACTGGCCTGGGTATTGCATATTAGGCGATACAAATTGTTTGGAGAGGACCTGGAGACTTTTGAAAAGGTGGGCAAGGGAAAGGAATTCGAAGTTTGCTACAATGAATTTGAAGTCAGCGAGGCCCTCTGCAATGAAGTCAGATTTGGGGACACCCTTTGCAGTGAATTTAGAGGTAATTCAAAACCCTCATTACATTAAACAAAATATATATAGCTTTCTGATTGGAAACTTATAGTAGTTACAATCTACTGAGCTCGTAATAACGTTCTTTTACAATCTTTCCATTGTGCTACTTCGTAATGTGTTTGAGCTAAATATAATAAAATTTGGGTGTCAGTGCCAAAATAGAATTTCCTCAAAAAAAATTTGATACATTTTCATTGCAAGCACAAACTATCCTTGTGCAAAGTAAAAATGTGCTAGATTTTCCCACACATCAAACATCTAAACAAAGATGTTTCTTGCTGCAACTTTTTGTACCTATGTAAAAATTTCCTTTGCAAAATCAAACTGACCCCTTTCAGCTAGCACAATGGCTGCCCCATTTGTTGCATAAACATTTCCTAGTCTTTGTCTTAGCACTTTACAATACAGTTCTCTAGCCATCTCAAGATGTTGTGCCTCCACCTTTGGATCCCCCCTCTCATTATGAAATGATGTAAAATAATTCCAATTTCCAAGTGAAATGTCAATATAAGAATTATTTTCATTTGATTCACTTTGTGCAACTTTAATTGTTTCTTTTTATTTAAGCCAATCATCTTTTTTTAGTTCCATTTTTCCAAGAATGGATAAAGCTTTCTATGAGTTTTTATCCACCTTAAGTGCATCCCCAATCAATTGTAGGCTTAGTTGGATCTCATTTCGAGCCTAAGCCATGGCTACAAGACATAGATATGAATCCACATAATCAAGAAACTTGAACAATATTAGCCTGTATAAAATATTTTATTTTTCACTATCATGTAGCTATTCAAACAACCTAACAAGACTAAATAGTTTTGTGACTTATCCCATGGTAACTCAAGTGAAACACCACCTTCTTCTAGTTGATGGAAGAATTTCATATCCTTAAAGAGCATAGGAAAAACTACAGAATTGGCACTGGGGTGTTTATGTATGAATTCAACCCAAATTCCATTTCCTAATGCCTCCATAGAAGTTTCTTGAGCCAAATCTAGTTCATCACGCTCAAAATGAAAAACCCTAATGTTTTTTAACAATTTAATCGACACTTCTTCTCTGCTCTTCTTTAGAAGAGACTTTGTTGTCTTAAGAGAATCTAAGGCTGCATTGGGGTCTAATGATATTAATAACTCACCCATCTTGATAAATGCATGGGAATCACATGGATCTATGCAAGTTTCCTTTCTTAAAATTTACAAAGCCTTCTCTACCTACCCTTGCTGAGCATATATATGGCCTATAGCTTTTAAGCTCTCATAGTTCTCAAGGTGGACCTCTAGAACCTTTTCAAAATTTGAGAGAGAACTCTGAAGATCTCCCAGCATCAATTGAACCTATCCACACAATCTTGTGGCCTTTGGCTTTCCTTGACTGAGGCCATGTAGTAGGGGCCAATGGTGTCATAATCACCTTTACTATGACAAGATCATGCAAGATTATAATATGAATGAGATTTCATGAGAGGGTGGTCAGTTGAAACAAGAGTTGTCTTAGTCAACTATTCCATAAGAAAATGTTTCCCTACAGTGGAGAAAAAATGGTTTGCTAAATGATTCAATGCCATTGCATAGTATCTAGGTATAATTCAAAGGATCTATGTGTCTTTTCCATTCCTTCATGAACACTACCTTTTTCACTAACTGTGAGAATCCTACAAGTAAAAAAAGCAAAAAACTAACCACATAGATTTATGTAGAGGTAGAACATCATTTCCTAACGCCTCCATAAAAGTTTGTTTAGCCAACTCTAGTTCATCATGCTCAAAATGAAGAACCCCATTTTTTTTAAACAATTGAATGGGTATTTCTTCTCTACTCTTCTTCAGAAGAGACTTTGGAATCTTAAGAGAATCTAAGGTTGCACTAGGGTTTGACGATATTAATAACTCACCCATCTTGATAAATGCATGGGCATCATGTGGATCTATGTGAGTTTCCTATCTTAAAATTTCAAAATCCTTCTCTGCTTTCCCTTGCTGAGCATATATATGGCCTATAGCTTTTAAGCTTTTACAATTCTTAGGGTGGACCTCTAGAACCTTTTCAAAATTTGAGAAAAAACTCTTAAGAACTCCCAACTTCAATTGAACTTGTCTACAAAATCTTGTGGCCTTTGGCTTTCCTTGACTGATGCCATGTAGTGGTGGCCAGTTGTGCCATAATCACCTTTACTATGATAAGATCATGCAAGATTATCATATGAATGATATTTCATGAGAAGGTGGTCAGTTGAAAGAAGAGTTGTCTTGATTAACTATTCCACAAGAAAATGCTTCCCTGTGAAGAAAAAATGGTTTACTAAATGATTCAATGCCATTACACAATACGGGTCTAATTCAAAGGCTCTACTCATCTTTTCCATTCCTTCATGAATACTACCATTTTAACTAACTGTGAGAATCCTACATGTAAAAAATTCACAAAACTGACCACAAAGATTTTTCTTCATTTCAAAAAAAAAAACTGCCAAAAGAATGTGTTTAAAACTTACAAAAATATGCAAATAAAATCACACTAATTTTCATGCCAAAAAAAACCATGAGATCATAGCTTGTTTCTTACTATTATTCTTTGATATATTTTTTCCAAGCATTCATAGATTTTTTGAAATCAGCTATTTTAGGCTTTTAGCCATAGCAGCAAGGTAGTGAACTATTTGATAAAATGCTTTGGTAGACATGTATGAAAAATGTGGTAGCATAGACAATACAATGAACTCTAGAAAAAAGGCCTTAAAGAAATGTGGTCTCATGGTGATGGAAAGCCATGATGAATTCCATGACAAGCAAATTGTTATGGATTGTCATGGCATTCCATCATCATGAGACCACTCTTCTTTGGGGCATTTTTTCAACTAGTTTACTACCTTGTCTATGCTATTGCTTACTATTATGCTTTGATTTTTTTTCCAAGCATCCATAGCTTGTTCAAAAGCACTTGTTTTAGGCTTTTAGCCATAGTAACAAGGCAATGAACTATTTTATAAAATGCTTTGGTAGACATGTATGAAAAATGTGGTAGCATAGACAAGGCAGTGAACTTTTTGAAAAAATGCCTCAAAGAAATGTGGTCTCATGTAATGTCATGACAAGAAAATGCAATTGGAAGCTACTCCTAGTTATTAGTTATGCAATATGAAGTAATTGTATAACTACTTAGGTTGACTTTTTAAAAACTTTATTGTAATTGAAATTTTGTCATCTGATCGATAAGTGGGAGGTATTTTCCAAAGCATGTCAAATTATGTTATTGCTATTAGGATTCAACTGTGTATTTCAATGGGCCTTCTTGGGAGGTCACCCATCCCAGTACTACTCTAGCTCAAGCACACTGAACCACAGAGTTCTCTCCAAGGTTAAACCCACTTAGCTTATAACCCCATTTACAAAACCTTCAGCAAGTGTTGTGCCTTATGAACCATTCATTAAAGAGCCCCTTTAGCTCATCAATTGATAAGTAGGAGGTATTTTCCACAGTGTGTCAAATTATGATATTGCTATCAAGATTCAACTATGTAGTTTCAAGTCAAACTCATTGATCCATGTTTCATGAGTAGTGGTTCACAAGAACCCATCTCTCATGCTAATAAATAGTCGACTTAGCACTCATTGCATCTAGGTGATGCTCAGAGAGGTGAAGCATTGGGACTTCCCATGAGGTCACCCACCCCAGTACTACTCCAGCTCAAGTGCGCTTAACCACAAAGTTCTCTCCAATGTTAAACCCACTTAGCTTGCAACCCCATTTGCAAAACCATCAACAAGTGTTGTGCCTTATGAACCATTCATTATAGAGCCCCTTTAGCTCATCAATTGATAAGTAGGAGGTATTTTCCATAGCATGTCAAATTATGATATTGCTATCAAGATTCAACCGTGTAGTTTCGAGTCAAACTCATTGAACCATGTTTCATGAGTAGTTTGGGGAGAACTCTATGGTTAAGTGCACTTACCTTGGAGTAGTACTGGAATGGGTGACCTCTCGGGAAGGCCTAGTGATTCACCTCTGTGAGCATCACCTAGATGCAATGAGTGCTAAGTGGACCATTTATTATCATGAGAGATAGGTTGTGGTTAAGTGCGCTTTAACCTGGAACAATATCATAACTTTGTCATCTATCAACATCTAGTTATTAGTTATGAAATGTGAAGTAATGCTTTAAGTTTGAAATATGTGCAATGCAATGTAATCAACAATTTTAATATAAACTAAAAAAATCTATTTTTCACAATTAACTAGTTAAACTCATGAACCAAAGATTTTAAGGTGGTTTGGAATGCTATGTCTCTTTTGCTCAATTAGGGCCTTTCACCTAATGGAAAGAGATAGATCCCACACCAAAAATCTAAGTGGTTCACTCAAACTAATGCATGTATGATGAAATTATTTCTAAATGAAATAATATAGATGAAACTAACTGATAAAATTGATTGATTAATGAATGAAAACTAAAGAAATGAACAATGTTGGAAAACACATTGTGATATGCAGAAAAAACATCAAAATGAATGTAAATTGCAACAAAAATGGATGAAACTGAAAGTTTGCATCTGAGATCTTGATGAAGATTGGAAATGACTTCTGAAATTTCATTGATCCTGATTTTCAGGCCTGGTGGGACTCATTCGCCATTCTAGGCGAATCAATCTCAGTTTTGTAACACTGTTCCGGAGCCCGTTTTAGACAAATGGGTATCCGAAAATGTAGAAAACAAAAATTAGGCCTAGAAGTGGGACTTATTCTCCACCCATGGTGAATGAGTCCACTTTTGAATTTTTGAATATTCAAAGGTGGAAACAAGAGCTTTCAGTCTACACTTTCTACTTCTTTAGGTGTCTGGTTTTGAAACTGTCAAATTTAGGCCCAAAGGTAGCTTTTTGTTGATATATTTTGTTGGTCAATAGGAAGGTGTCTTCAAAATATTTACAACTTGATCTTTAATGATTTCCAAGTCTTCAAGATGCCTAAATCTATAAACACACAAGACAAGAGAGACAAATGCTGAATGTTAGCGCATGGGGGTTTGCCTTGGTCAAAACCCTTAGTAGGTAATTAAACCAAAATGAGAAAATAATGTAATGAAGAATGCAATAATGGAGTTATTACCTTGCCATGAAGATTTATCTTGAATTTTTGCAACAAAATATGAGGAATCTTCCCTTGAAAATCTTACAAAGCTATCTTGATAACTTGCAGTGATGAAAACCTAACTTGTTTGACTTGAGATAGAAGATAAATGATGAATGAATGATAAGAGATGTGTGAATGAGTTAAGAGATGTAAATTAGGGTTTAGAGACTTTATTTTATAGGAAATTCACCTTATTCACCTGCCAATTATATCCTCAAGGCCTACATGAAGAAAAATTAAACTTAAAACCTAATGGGTATGTGCAGGGTCATGATGGGCCAAAAAGTGGCGATATGATGGGTATGTGTAGGGTATGTGGTTGCCGACTTTTTTTATTATCCAAAATTGATAAAATGAAAAGGGTTTTTAAAGGATATTCTCAGGTTTCCACCAATATAAATTATTCTTTACTTTGAATTTAATAAATAATTATTATCCATTTTCTATTTGAATTATGACTAAAGTCTTGATTGATAGGCTGATTGAAAAACATCTATAGCTTTCAAATGAAAACACATTTTTGAATCTAAAACATATGTCACATTCTATGCTTTGCATACTATAGGATTAAAAAAAAAATTGAATTTCATGAAGTTTTGACCAAGTTAAGGTGGTTAGACTTACGAGTTTTTATATTTTTTAAAATTTGTAATAAATAATAATTAATTATTTACTTGGAAAAAAATTACAAAAAAATATGCATCACATCAGGACATGAGTCCTCTACTTATATCTAAAATCTTTTAAATAAATATTATCATTTTATTGTGGTTAGGGTGGTCAGACAAACACCTACTTCTTATTTTTTCCCTGAAATTCAAGTACTCTGCATTGAAATTTCAAATTTTCACTAAATAGATTTAAAAATAAAAAATAAAACTAGTATTTTAGAAACTACATTCAATTTGCTATAGATTCAATTTTTACATTATTTTGAAATAATATAGATAACTTATTCAATTTTTTACGTCAAGTTGCCTAATTCTATTTTTTTTGAATGTTTTGCCACTTAAGGGCCTATTTTTTTGTGATGATCTTGCACATACCCTAATTTTTCCCATTTAAATGCCAAAATTGACCCAAAAGGGATTCATTTTACATCTTGGGTGAATCAGTCTCACCTAGTAGGGACTCATTCGCCATAGATGGTGAATTAGTCCTAGAGGGGTCCATTTGCCAATTGGGTTGTTGGGGAATGCATAAATTAGGTTTATATGATGACTTTGTTAGTTATATCATCAAATTATGCCTTAGGATGCGGGTAATAGGGGCCTATTAGTGATGATGTAAAGGTCAATTAGGGCTTTGGAAAAAATTCAATGTGAAAGTGTGATTAGATACACTTTACAACATTAAAATGAGGTCCACATAGCCTAGAAAGGCACAAGAACCAATGTGAATGTGTCAAACACATTACAACAGTAGGTTAAAGTTAAGTTTATTTTACAAGCCTTCTAGATTAATGTGAGGATGTATTTAAATACATTTTATAATGTTGAATTAAGGGAAGATGGGTTCTTTAAGTCTAGAAAAGCATGAAAGTCCTTTACAACACTTTACAAAACCTTTACAAGACATCGTTAAATGCATTAAAAGGGTCCAATACCTAGCGTGGATGTGAAAAACACCTCACAACACTAAATTAAGTCCTTATTAAGTCCAATTTATCATCAATTATTCCCCAAATCAAGAAAGTTTCCTTTTTTCTATGGTACAACTCTCTATTTTATTTGCTTTCTATAACTTTATTGCTATGGAAATGCCTTTCAATTGAAAAAAATAGTTTTTGTCTCTTATTCTACAATTTTTTACATTTTGTCATCTATCATCATCTAGTTATTAGTTATGCAATGTGAAGTAATGCTTTGAGTTTGAAAGAAGTGCAATTGAGTGTAATCAACAATTTGAATATAAACTACAAAAATCTATTTTTTATAATGCATTAGTTAAACTCTCTATTTTATTTTCTGTCTATAACTCTATTGCTAAGGAAATGCCTTTCAATTAAAAGAAATAGTTTTTGTCTCTTAGTCTACAATTTTTTGTTTCTATCTGTAGAACATTATAGATGGATGGACATCGAAGGTTGACTACAAATCAATACCATGCATTTGATGAGAGAGTATCCAATGAGAGGGACATGGAAAAATATCCATTTCCATGTAATGATTGTATTGGGGGAAAGCTGATAAAAAGAAGTCTAATTTATCGACATATGATAAGATATGGGCATAGTGGTATAAGCCCTTGGAATGTCAATTATTATGAAGATATGATAGAATTGCAGAGTGTGGGGGATGAAGAGGCAACAATGTTAGATGAAGGGTTATAAGTTGATAGAATGTTGAATGACGGTCTAAATAATGATTGGGCCAAGTTAATGGAGGATGCTTTAAAGCTTGTGTATGCTAATTGCAAGTTAAGTCATTTGCAACAAACCTTCAAATTATTAACTTGCAAGTGGTGTTTGGTTGGAAAAATGAGAGTGTAGATCAATTATTGGAATTAAATTAAGTTTGTTGTTACCACCTGACTCCACATTTCCAACAAAACGAAGTCAATGTAAAAAGGAAATCACTAAGCAAGGCTTAGGGTATGAAAAAATCCACACATGTGTGAATGGTTGTGTATTATTTCACAAGAATCTTGCAAGTGAGAGTGAATGTCTGAAATGTCATGAAGCGAGGTATGGACAAGGGTTGAAGTCAGTTGTGGTTCCTAGAAAGGTTCTTCTCCACTTTCTAGTAATCCCATGATTACTCCGAATGTAATGGTGTAGAGACATTAATGAACTTATGCAAAGGCATGCCGAAAATAAGAGCACTAATGGAAAAAAATGGCATGTGCCTAATTCTAAGACATGGATGGAATTTGATAACAAATGTCTTGATTTTCTCAAGATCCTCGTAATACAAGGTTGGGTTTTGCTCTAGATGGGGTGAACCCATTCTCAAATTAAACTACTAAATGGTCAACTTGGCAAGTGTTTTTAATAAATTATAACTTGCCTCCATGGTTAGCAACTAAACCATTTTTTTTAACGCTATCATTGATTATACCAAGAAAAAAAAGTGTGACTTTAGATACAATTGATGCTTATCTAGAGCCATTATATAATGAGATAATGGAATTGTGGAAAGGAATTGAAGTAATTCAATATTTAAGGGATGATCATTCAATCAAATTCACTTTAAGAGCTCCTTATTATTTATGATTCATAATCTTCATGCATATGGAACATTGTCTGGTCTTAGTGTTCATGGATACCATGGATGTCCTACTTGCAACTTTAAGGATTTTGTGAGGCACTCAAGAAGTTTGCATAAATTTATTTATTGTGGACATCGTTCTTATCTTAAAATTTATCATCCATATCATAAAAAAAAAACATAGTTCAATGGTCAAGAAGAGAATCATGAAGCACCAAATTACTAATAACATGCGATTACATTGTTGAGAATGGACAAAAAAGAATGTCATTTACTGAAAATGATGGGACTGTTGGTAGTAGATATGATCCGCATAATGAAAGCAATGTAAAAATGTTGTGCATATTCTATAAGTTGCCATACTTTAAGGAAATAGCCATTAGGCATACTATTGACTTTATGCATATTGAGAAAATATAACCTATGCTATTATAGAAACTCTTTTTGGTGCTTTTGATACTATTTCATCACGTGAAGACTTTAAAAAACTAAAAATTTGTCAAAATATTTGGGTTGAAAAATATGATGATGAAAAATATAGAAAACCTAGTGCTCCTTATGTCTAGACAAAGGAACAATGTGCATAATTCTTACATTTGATGTCTCAGACTCGCTTTCCCACTGGATATGTAAGTAGTAGTATTAGAATCCAAACTGACATTAATGGCTTAAGAGGCCTCAAGACCCATGACTATCATGTCATAATGGAGAATATTTTACCTATTGTGGTAAATATATTAAGTTTGGAAAAGGGGCCAAGATTGGCAGTTATAAGGTTGGGCCTAATATTAAAGAGAATGAGTTTACATGTATTAGATCCTTCAAACTTTGATAGTTTGAGGGAGGAGGTTGTTGAAGTCCTCTGTCCATTGGAATAGGAATTTCCATCAACAATATTTAACATTTATATGCATCTTTTGATACATCTAAAATATGAACTAAAGCATTGTGGTTCGATAAGAACAAGATGGATATATCCTATATAACGATATATGAAGGCTTTGAAAAAAAAATTGTACTAGGGAAAAACCAGAAGGATGCATGTATGAGGGATATTCAATGCAAGATGCCATTTGATTTTGCACAAAATATGTGAAGGATTTTAAAAATTGCAATTGGCATGTATGGGATGATGACAAAGAAGAGACAGTTGCAAGTGAAGTATTAGAAGGAAATGGATGTCACTTCAAGCTATTACATCAAGAAAAAAGTGTGATACATGCCTATATTCTTCAAAACCCATCTTCGTTCGATAAGTGGTGTAGGTAAATAAAATTACACAATAATTTATTTACTCTATTGTATTTACACATTTATATTATTAATCTTACTATTTGTACATTCATATTCTATGTAGAAAAAATGAAGAATACAATCAAGATTGGATGCAACATTGACTTCAAAAGCACATACGTCATGCTAATTTTATTGTAGGTGTTTCTTTTCCAAAATCTGAAGAATGGATTGCTAATGCAATCAGTGATGCAAAAGAAGAAGGTAAAGATCTAACAACAGAGGAAAGTGAGCTTTCAAAATCTCCAAATTTATGGGCTATGTGTTTTAGTGGAATGTGGGCCTATGGTAGTCATTGAAGAGTGGAAGAAAAAGACAATGGAAAGACAAATTTTGATTGTGTTGTTAGTGCTGAATTTCTTCATGAAACTGAGAAGAAATTTTATGTTGGATTCATCCAAGAAATTATTCAATTGGACTATGGTGAAAGTAGTCTTAAATTATTAAAATGTAAGTGGATTTGACCATCTACAGTACAATTTGATGAGTATGGATTTATACACACAAATACAAGACAATTTTTATTAGAGACAAATGAGCCATATGTTTCCCCTACTCAAATTAACCAATCATTTTTAATTAATGATGTAAGAAGCATAGGATGGTCGTATGTCATTCAAACAAAGTCTCTTCAAAATAAAAATTCATGGAAGCTGTTGATATAATTTCTGATGGGCAATATGTTAATTTACAAGAAACATTCAAAGAAGTGGATGAAGATGATGATGGAGTGTTTGAAGAAGACATTTTGATTACCAATGAAGAGATTGGGAGAGAGAATGCATTGCTTGTCATAGATGAGGATGAGGAAGAAATCAAGCAGATGCTCACACGAGTGATCAAGATTTTGATCTTGCTGGAAATGTAGATGATTATGATGATGTTTTGTCACCTTAAGAGGTTAGCTTTTCACCTAAACTTTGGTTATATGTATGGTGTAATTTATTATTGAATGTAATAAAGAACTGAGTATAGGTATGCTTATTCACTGTTGTTTTACTAATAAATTTTTAAATGTAATCATCATTATTCTACTTGTATATTGTATACAAAACCTGAGATGTTCACTACTGATTTGAAGTGCATTTAAAGTTAGGTTCAATCACTCTTCTTAGTTTTATTACTTTGGTTGAAAATTTGAAATTAATTTTGTTTAGTTAGAATATAATTTCTTGTATGTCCTATATGTTTTCTAGATGCAAACATATAATAAACATTTGTGATTTAATAATACATATAGATATCTTAACATTAGGTGAACTAAGCCTCCTCATTAAAAACAAAGAAATGATCTCTTAGGTCTGACTGACACTAAAAACTAAAACTAAGAGACTACAAAATTAGAAAATTGTTCAGTTTTTTCAATGAAATGATATCTAAAATACTACATTCATAATAAAATCCATTATCACACTATCGTAGTAGTCAATAGAGGTATGCATGAGATGGTGGGACATATAGGTCAATGTACAAATTCTTACCACAATACCATGGCAACTAAATATAAATAGCCAAGTATGGTGGGACATATAGGTCAATGTACAAATGCTTACTACAATTCCCCAACAACCAAATATGAATAGCGTGGGGTGGTAGTGAGAACATGTTAACAACAAAAGTAAACCATAGCCCGACAAGGGGTAAATAGTGACACTATGGTATGGAAGTGAACAAACACTCAACCGCTAGAATTAACCTGTTGCCCTGTGGGAATCCAAAGGGGTGTGCACAAGGTGGCAACACTGCTAACCCTACCATACTACTACCCCGCAACAATCTTGATATGACAAAGCAGTATGGCAGTGAACAATCACTTAGGGTGATTCCACAATAGTGGTTTACAATTTTTGGCCAAACTAGACACTGAAATTATTATTTTTAACTAAATCTTCACATTCGGGCACCTATAGCGGCTAAACCGTGAAGAATTTGAAGATGATGCAAACTAGAGTCTCGTCACATTTTGTTTTTAGATTCTAAAAATATTTTTTTCAAAATTTTTGGAATCAGATTGCACTTCTTTTTCCATCTCCCACGAAAAATGATTTTTTTCAAAAAACAACATTTTTAAAAAGTGACGCACACCGTATAATGCATAAATTTTTTTCCATGAAGAATAAAATTATAATTCTTTTGAATTTAGATTCGTAACTCTGATATCTAGTGCTTCCACTTGGTTAGATAGTTTTTTATTGAATATTTTTTCTTTAATCAAGTTTTGAAGTCGAACCAATTACAATTCAGACATAGCGTGATCGTATAACGCATAACTTTTTTTGTATATATCAAAATTTTTTTTTTTTTTTTGGATCAAGGACTTCAATATCTGGTGCACTCATATTTTTCAATTTTTTTTTGATAATCTGCTATTTTTCCACATGTACAGAAAGGAGACCTTCATTTTTGATGAGAAACCTATGGTTAATAAAACTAAAAAGAAATACATAATAAAACCAAAACATATTAAAATTCTATTCATTGGATAGCTCGTTCCAAGGACTACCTGATTCCAGTTGGGTTTGTGAAGATTCATCCATTTTTATCCTCAACCCGAGCTCTGAAGTGCCAAAATTCAGGGTTTTTTTGTGTTTCAGGGGCCCGGGGTGAGGTTAAAGGGGAGTTTGAATGAACCAGGGTTCATTAGAACCCTGGTTGATTCGAACCCCCCTTTTATAAGGCATTTTATTGGCCTTTTTGGCGAGAAAGCATTAAAAGGGTTCACCCGAACCCAAGTTCTAGCGAACCCCTAATGGGTTCGGTCAAACCAATAGGTTCGTATGAACCCCTAAAATCAAGATTTTTGCCATGCATTCATTTTTTGTGATTTTTCCTTCCTCACTTCAATTGTAAACCACTATTGTGGCTTCACCCCTCAACCACTCAAATTAACCCTTCATCCTATGGGAGTCCAAAGGGTTATGCATGGGGTGGCGGTACTGCTAACACTACCCAACAACATTCTTGAAATGACAGAGCAATACTACGGTACAATCTATCATAACATTTAATGATTACACTGTTTGATTTCCCAAGATCAAAGGCATGTATTCAAACTTGAAATATGGGAAGATTATGAAATATTTTGCACAAATTGACATTAATAGTGAGGTGACTGAGCTTAGTAGCAAATATTACTTGGGACTCAACAAAATTTTGGCAATCATTCACATAGCTCAGCATATCGAAGGCAAGGGAGTTCAAGTGGGAAGACTCTAGCTATTATTTCACGAGTAAGTTCACAGAAATCCTTTGTAGCAAGTGTTTAAGAATCAAATTTTTTTCTACAAGTAGACACTTAAAGAAATAAAGTAGGAGTAAATTATTCATCATGCCACCCAAAAGAAGTCAACTTGCGAGTAAAAAGGAAGAGTTCACAGTTTATAAAAGAGAGAAGAGGTCCTTGCAACAATCCATTTTAGATGTGTTACATAACTTTGTAAAGAAAGGATTGAAAAATGTGTTTAAAGATACAATCCATGGATGTAGAGACCCAATTATCCCTATCTCAGGGCGGGATCTGTTTTGGCAATTCCATGAAAAAAGGGATGACAAGATTCTAGTTTTGAATCCTTGGATCTTAGACTTGGCGAAATTGATAGCCCAAAATGTCTTCGTAGATGTTGAGTTTATTAAGGTATTGGCACAATATTATCACCTGGCTACAAGGACTATAAGAATGCCAGATGGTTCACCATTATTGTTGTTGACTAAAGAAGAAATTATAGAGTTTTATGTTAAACAAGCAAGCTATCACTAAGATCGACTTAGACAAAAGTGAAGAAGATTACAGGAGATTGAGAAAAACCTACATGAGTGATGAACTTCCTTTACATGTGAAAAGGGGTGTAAAAAATAGGAGGATACCTATCTCCCCCTCCCAAATTGAGCCATTCTCTATAGAATACTTCCACGTATATTTCAAGGAACTTATTTTGCTTTGTGAACCATAGATTTTTGGCACCTTGCATCTTTCCAACTCACTTCTAGGGTTTTTCACCTAAAAGGAGAGAGTATGGCCAAAAATGCTAACTAGTTCATTCAAATTATGTTATGTGTGATGATATTTAAGCTAAATGAAGTGAACTAAATGCAATTAAGTGATCCATATGACTGAATTTGAATGCAAAAATAAAGATTTAAGCTATGGTGGAAAACATAATGTGATATTCAAAACAATGAAATAAGAATGAGTAAATGCAGAATAGAAAGAAATGGGATAAATCAGTGTGCACCTAGGCAAGATTTGAGGAATCTAGAATCTTTGAAATGTTGTCTAGAATCTCAAAAAATCAACAGTGGGACTCATTCACCTAGAGTGGCGAATTAGTCCTACTTTTGGTGAAAATTGTCGGGAACTAGTTTATGACTGTCAAGATCTAGAATCTGACAAAACATAGATTGTCAGTCTTAAGGTGGGACTCATTCGCCACTGGTGGTGAATCAGTCCTCTCCCAATTTTTTAAGAAATCAAGAGACAACTCTGCAACACCAGATCTGGAGATGTCTGCTTGTCAAGTTGTCAAAGTCAATTCTACAGGAAACAGGCATAATACCTTCTCCAAGCTTGAAAAATGGTTGATTTGACTTAAAGAACCTAGTTGACTTGTTGACCACTCTTCAACACCTAAATACTTGTTTAATATACACCAAAAGTTTGCAAAAACACATGCAAGAGGAGAAAAATGGTTGAGGGTTAGCAAATAGGGGTTTTCCTTGGTCAAACCCCACTTTGGTAATCAAACCCTTAAAGAAATAATGAAATGCAAGAGAATGATAAAAAAATAACATGCAAATGCTATCAACTTACCAAACCCTTGTTGATGAAAATATGAAGTTGTATCAATGGATGCTCCAAAATGCTTGAATAGTGCTTGATTTGATGTTATAAGATGCTTGAATGCTTGAATGTGATGTGAGATTGAATGCTTGAATGAAGGGGGGTTGAAATGGATGTAAAAACACTTATTTATACATTCTTGTGCCTTAGTAACCCATTAATACCTCATCATAGGCCGACATCAAGTGATTTTGAATAAAAAACCGAAAGGAAATTTTAAAAATTTGAATTTGGAGCCATGGGGGACTCATTCGCCACGCGTGGTGAATGGGTCCCATGTAGGACCTTAAAATGGGGTTCGGGACTAAGTCATGTTTAATGTTGTTTGTTGGGTTTAAATTGAAAAATGCATTGAATTAAGGCTTATAACGGCATAAAGGGGTCAAATAAAGCATAATAAAAGTGTAAATAGTGAAATTATGCCTAGAAAAGCATGAAAAATTGCGACATGACTTTACAACACTTCAAAACAGGACTTGATTAGTGATGAAAAGGTGATTTTTAGGTGAATTGTAATGAATAGAGTCTATAAGAGTGTAGAAATTTTTTAAAACACTTCACAACACCTTCATAAGATGTCGTTATTTGAATTTTAGTACCTAAATATGCATGTTCAGGCCATGTTACGACATAAAATCAGAGAAAAATAGACCAAACATCATGAAACAATGCCTAAAAGACCATGTAAATGACAAGGGTCCATTTTTATACGGTGTATTTAGCCCCCACTTTAGTGAGAGGATGAACTTTCTTGAAACTCACACTAAAGTAGCCATGAACATCGGGAGGAGGGTTCAAATGTACTTACATTAGCAAGATGGAATACAACAATCAAGAGCGATGATCAAGCCCCCAGGATGAATATCCCATGGAGAAATAAGCATAAGAACAAAGGAACACACAAGTTTTGAAATGAAGGGATAGGATGAAGCTTTGATCGTCTGTCCAACTAGTTGTGGATTAGATCTAGGTTGATTGTGAGAAAAAGAGAATGCATACTCACTATGGGGGGAAAAAACTCATGACGGTCCGTCAGGTGAGAAGGCCTAAGTATACTCAGTCTGGGGCCACAAAAATTATGGTTGTCCACGAGGTGAGAAAGCCCAAAAGGGGAGATACATATGCTAGTTGGTATGTATTCACAAACAGAAAGGTGGCTATGGGGAAAATCGTGTCGATAGATGGGCTTGCCACTCAACCATATCAAAGTTATACCTCCTAATAACTTTAACAAGGCGTCACAAGGAAAAATGTTGGTTCATGCTTCATGAGACAAGCAAAGTTCTATATGCTTAGAACTCATGAACAAAAAGGAAGGTACCACGGGCATGCAAGTTGCATTATGCAAGGTGGAATAAAATGCAAAATGTAAATGAAAAAATGCAAAATGCAAAAGATGTTCAAAGGAGTCTTGTTAAGTTCATGCAAGGCCAGTCACTTAGGGAACATTATGTCTAATGTCTCCAAGAGAGGACCAATCAAAGAATAAAATATTCACAACTTAGGGGATGTAGTGTGTCACATTAGGCCACCAAGAGGAATGTAATATGCTAAGATAGATCACACTTATGAAGGACATCATACCCAATGTCATCCACAAACTGAAAAACACATCATATAAATGAAAAGGCTACAATGGGAACCAAGAATGAAAATGAATTAATGGTAATGTATGCCCCCCACTTTAAAAGAATTGCTACACATCATTCTATATGAAATTAATTTAAAGTAGAAAAGGAAAGAAAATGCAAAAAGAAAAAAAGACATGAGAGCCAACTTGGAAAGCCTTATGCCAAGTCATATGTTTTTTATTAAGGTTGCGTCATGTCAATGAAAAGGAAAAAAAAACAAAAGAAAGGAAGTTGCCCCCAAAAAAGAGCACACCAAACACATAAGGGATCTATGGATTTGAGGCCAGTATGTTCGTTGCTACAATGTTTTGATTAAAGAGCTTGTAATCATCATCATTCCCCAAAGCACATAGAACTGGAAGAATGACACAAAGAGAGCGGAAATAAAAGAAAAAGAAAGTATGTTTTGGGTCAACATGGAAGACACATTGCGGTCTCAATGCTTTGCATCATCCCCAAAAGGAAAACACAAGTGAAACAAAAAGGTAAAAGAAAGAAAAAAAGATTTTGGGTCAACATGAAGGAGACATTTCGGTCTCTATGCCTTGCATCATCCCCAAAAGGAAAACACAAAACAAAAAGAGAAGAAGACAAGGACCTTTTGGGTCAACATGGAAGAGACATAGGGTGTCTCTACACTTTGTGTCATCCCCAAAAGAAGAACACAAACAATAGAAAAAAATACAAGGACCTTTTGGGTCAACATGGAAGAGACATAGGGTGTCTCTATGCTTTGCGTCATCCCCAAAATGAGATAAAAAAATAAAAGTGAAAAATACAAGGACCTTTTGGGTCAACATGGAAGAGACATAGGGTGTCTCAACGCTTTGCATCATCCCCAAAAGGAAAACACAAAACAAAAGTGAAAAAGACAATGCATGACATATAGAAGAATAAAGGTACAAATAGATGAAGTTTACAAAGGGAGAGAACATCAAACACACGTTATGGGGGAACACGATACACATACATGAAAGAAAAATGAAAAAGGAGCAAGTAATGCAAATGGAAGTCAACCATTAACTAAGTTATTGGTTTCTCAATCTTAAGCAACTAAGCGGAAAAGGAATAACATAGTTAAGAGACAAAGGAAAATGCATTACAAGGACAAGGCTATCAACTTCTTGTCCCCCACAAAGTGTAAAGGAAATAATGAACCGAGGTGGGTGATGTGAAAGGATCATGCAACAGTGAGAATAGGGAATTCTAAAACTATGGCATGATAAAGAGATTTAGTGGTTATAGGACAAGAGAAAAGCAATTGGTATCAGTGAAGTGATACTTATCCAGTATGTCCTTCAATGTTCGACATTCTTCGGTTTGATGTCCAATAATACGATGATATTTGCAAAAGGGTATATTAGAATCTTTAGGATAAATGACCAACCTATTCATAGGTGGTAAAAGTATAATACCTTTGTTTAAAATTAGTTGAAGTATCCTTTCACATTTAGATGGAGGATGTGTAGGAAACTTGAGTTTCTTCAATTTGTAAGGTCTTTTTTCGTTTGCTACATTCTCCCGTTTCATGAATGGAAGGAGGAAGAGGACCCGTGGGGATCCTAGCATCAATATTATCAGAGTCAGGTAATGGTTGTTCATGTGGAAGGAGAATGTTTAAGTCAGGAGGAGAATCAAAGATCATTGTACAATCATCCCAAAGTCTCCTAGGTTGAAAAAGGGGTCTATCAAGATGAGAAGGATCTTGATATCTTAATCCTATTGTGTTTTCTTTGATTGGTGTTTGTTAAAGACGTTGGTGAATGCCATGCTCATGTGTTGTGTCACAACCTTGTTTACTTAGGATAGTGAATCCTTTGCCATATGTTTCTTCAAGGTTTATGGGAGTGTTTGTGACTTTCTAATCGTAAAATGGTTGTGAGTTTTGTTTAGAGGAACTAGGTCCACTTGAGGGAGGAACCTTAGGCCCTTCATTGATTTCAGGATGTAAGTATGCAAAGTGATCAGGGGGTGCAACAATAGGAAGATCTTGTGACTTCATGGATGGATAGAAGGGGCTTCTAGGTTATCAAGGCATTTATTGTAAAACTTGTTCATGCTATCATCATCTTCTCCAATGATGTCTACTTCATGAGGAGGATGATCATGAGGAGTTGAAGGGGCATGAGGTAGCTCAATGTCATTAGGGTCACAACCAAAGACATAATTTGACATGTCTACCAAGGATTTTAGGGATTTCCAAAACTCATTAAAAGAAAATGTCATGATGCAATAAATGACTAAAAATAGAGATTTTGGAAATGAAAACAAAAAGCAACTACATAAAACTGTAATGCAAAAAAATGCCAAAAAATGTCTGAAAATACTATGTAAAAAGTGCAGAGGGATTAATTTGCCCATGGTGGCGAAAAAGTCCTAGTATGATATTTTTTTGTGTTTTTCAGAAATTTTAAAATGATTCTAATGCTTTTCAGATGGCAATTAAGGATGTAGAATGCAAATTTTTAGTTTTCTCAATGATATGGAATGCAAAATGAAATCTAAACAAAGCTTTTACTAATGCAATATGAGAAGTCCTATAATTCAAGAATAAAATAATACCTTAATTGAATGTTGACGCAAGTGTAAATCAGGATGCAATATGCAAATAAACTAAAAAATACAAAGTGTTCAAAATGTAGGTTCACCAAAATGAACCGTAGATTTTTGGCACCTTGCACCTTTCTAGCACTTCTAGGGTTTTTCACCTAAAAGGAGAGAGTAGGGCCAAAAATGCTAACTAGTTCATTTAAATTATGTTATGTGTGATGTTATTTAAGCTAAATGAAGTGAAATAAATGCAATTAAGTGATCTATATGACTGAATTTGAATGAAAAACTAAAGAGTTAAGCTATGCTAGAAAACACAATGTGATACACAAAATAATGAAATAAGAATGAGTAAATGTAGAACATAAAGAAATGGGTTAAATCAGTGTGCACTTGGGAAAGATTTGAGGAATCTAGAATCTTTGAAATTTTTTCTAGAATCTCAAGAAATCAATAGTGGGACTCATTCGCCCAGGGTGGCTAATTACTCCTGCTTCTGTTGAAATTTGTTGGGATCTAGAATCTGTAAAAACCTAGATTTTCAGTCTTAAGGTGGGACTCATTCGCCACTAGTGGAAAATTATTCATCTCCTAAAATTTTGAGAAATCAGGAGACAACTCTGCAATGCCAGATCTGGAGATGTCTACTTGTTGAGTTATCGAAGTTAATTCTGTTGGAAACAGACATAATACCTTATCCAAATTTGAAAAATGGTTTATTTGACTCGAAGCACCTAGTTGACTTGTTGACCACTCTTCAACACCTAAATACTCATTTAATTTGCACACAAAAGTCTACAAACACACATGCAAGAGGGGAAAAATGGTTGAGGGTTAGCAAATAGGGGTTTGCCTTGGTCAAATCCCACTTTGGTAATCAAACCCTTAAAGAAATAATTAAATGCAAGAGAATGATAAAAAAAAATGCAAATGTTGTCAACTTACCAAAGCCTTGATGAAAATCTGAATTTGTATCAATGGATGCTCTAAAATGCTTGAATAGTGCTTGATTTGATGTTGTAAGATGCTTGAATGAAGGGGGGTTGAAATGGATGTAAAAACACTTATTTATACATTTTTGTGCCTTAGTAACCCGTTAATACCTCATCGTAGGCCGACATCAAGTGATTTTGAATAAAAACCCGAAAGGAAATTTTTAAAAAATTGAATTTGGAGCTAAGGGGGACTCATTCGCCATGCCTAGGGAATGGGTCCCACCTAGGACCTTAAAATGGGGGTTGGGAACTAAGTCATGTTTAATGTTGTTTGTTGGATTTACATTCAAAAATACATTGAATTAAGGCTCATAATGGCATAAAGGGGTCAAATAAACCATAAGAAAAGTGTAAATAGTGAAATTATGCCTAGAAAAACATGAAATCTTGTGAGAAGACTTTACAACACTTTAAAACAGGACCTGATTAGTGATGAAAAGGTGATTTTTAGGTGAATTGTAATGAATAGAGTCTATAAGAGTGTAGAAATGTTTTAAAACACTTCACAACACCTTCACAAGACATTATTATTTGAATTTTAGTACCTAATATTCATGTTCAGGCCATGTTATGACATAAAATTAGAGAAAAATAGACCAAACATCATGAAACAAGGCCTAAAAGACCATAAACATGACAAGGGTCCATTTTTCTATGATGCACTTTGTTCCAAGTGCTTGGAATAGATTATGAAGAGAGGATGCCAACATATCTCATGATGATGGAAATGGAGATACAAAATCTTTAAGTCAACATTGAGTATGATGTTGTTGCTGAAATTGAGAAAGGGCTACATGAGGGATTTTTGCAAGTAAGAGAGAACTTAGCTCCCATCACTTTCTAGAAATACTCTATTGTGTCATTTAGTATTGTACTAAAACACAAATAGATGGACTAAAATAATGTGTTTGGGAATGACTGATGATGAAGGGAATAGGTTTCCTGTACAAAACTAGTGTTACATTTGGGATAGAAGATGTAAAAATAGTGATTATGTAATATTTCATGATGAATTCATAATAAAGGTCATGGATAGTCTTGGTCATATTTCACCAAGATTGCCTAATAAAATCATGCAAGTATTAGGACCTTTAGCATTAAATCTATAGCAAGGGCACACTCACAATTTTAGTGACTGGTTCTTCTTAGTATACCAAACAATAATAAGGGTTTGTGGGTGTCCTCAAGCCCCACATGTTTTACCTAAATTTGTTTCTATTCAAATTGCATTTTTAGAATTTATGCAGAAAATGTTATGGATGGAGCAAGATGTTATGAAAAGACATAAAAAGGGGACATTCCTCCTTGACCTAACTGAATGTGAGGAGCTATCCATAGGGTTTGAAACTCTTGAAGAAATATAGAATTGTTTGAAGATGAGGTATTCATTGAAGTCACAAGGAGAAAGGGTCTTTGATCTTGAAGGGAATATTAATTTTGTAAAGAAAACACTTCTAACTAGATTTGAGATTACCCATGTAATGGATTAAGAAGAAGATGTAATAAGAAATTTCTTTAAACCTCATGAATTTTTTTAGAGGAAGAGGAAGTGAGAAATCACAAAGAGGCTTAGAGGAGGAGAAGAAAAGGGAAACTAGATTCAAAGGATTCTATGTTGAAGAAGGGGATCCTATCAAAAGGATGAACTTAATAATTACCAACTTTGAAAGATTATATGTTGAACTAGAAAAGAAACTTGAGGGTCAATATTCAAAACCCTCCAAGCTTCCCATCAAACCAAGTGGTATTATAATCATAGAGACCCTACCAGATAGTGCCACAATACAATCAAAAGCATCCCCTAAGCAACCAAGTCCTAAAAGGAAGAAGACACATGGAGTGGCCCCCTTAGTGGCATATGAAATAAGTGAAGGAGTAGGGGATACTAAAGAGGTAGCCGATGCACTTTTGAATTTTAAAGATGATGAAGTTCATCAACCACCACTAAGCTTGCAAATGATTCACACAAACTAGAATAAAGAGTGGATGTATATGGGAATAATGATCAGGAAACTTGCATGATGATGAAGGGTGATTATTTCCCTTAGATTTATTGAAGATGATGAATTTATTCAAACTCTCAAGTTTAAGGATTTTTGGTTTAAGATGAAAATGAATGAATTTGAGCAGAGACTCCAAATTACTAAGATGGGCATTGAGGAGTCACAACATGACCAGATTGTTGCCCAGAATTTTAAAGAAATTGGGATTAATGAAATTACTGTTAGAACCCAAGAAGTAAGAAAATTGGTCTTAGAAATAAATATAATAATCATTCCTAGGATGGAGTTAAAAAATATATTCTTATTGGATCAAGTAAGAAGCCAAGAAGATCCCATGTTTGTTTTTGAATTCAATTCAGATGAGGGAATGAGTGGCACAGGTTACAATCCATGAATTAAAACCCTAGCCTTTTGGACAAAGCAAAAAAGAACAAAAGAACCAATATTTCTTGATGTTGTAAAAGAAATGAGAGGGACTACCATGGTAAAGACACTTCAAAACACATCAACATTGGAGGAAACTACTATGAAAATGTACTCAACAATATTTACTAGGGATGTGATTAAGGTATGGAGCTTGGATTGGCAAAATATGAGAAAGCACAGATTGATTTGAATGATGAAGTGAGTATGTTATACATAGAAAATGTGAAATTGAAAGAGTGGTTGAAGGGAGCAGGTCCTTCCCAAAGCACTAAATTAACAATACACCAACCCCCTTCCATCTAGACTAATATAGGTGCAATCACTATTGAAGAAATAAATGTGCTAAAACAAGAAATTGAGAAGTTGAAAAATACTAATGAAGAAACAAAGGAGAAAAGCGAGAAACCCTTAGGGTATTGGAACGAATCTTGGAGTATAGGTTTAAAATAATTGTGAAAAAATTAGAAAATGTCTATGAATGTTATGTCTCCTTGGAACATAAGTAGTTGATTAGATAAAGGACCATACATACCTGTATTGGAACCCTTATTCAACAAATGGCAACCTGTACATTCACACCTTAATGACTTTGTGAAAAAAATTACAAAGGAGTGTTGAGGCCCCTATAGCTTTAAAGCCTACTAAGAAAATGGTTTGAATGGTCACATATGAATCTCAATACATATCTACATAAGACCAAAAGATCAAGGCAGGAATGAGTTCATTTTGAGATTAAAGCAGTGGTTTGTGCCTAAGATACTAAGGGATGATGATCAATTGAAAGGCTCCAAGGATTGGATAGATGAGTTTAGAAAAATTGTTCCCAACCACCTCACTAATTTACAGAAGGATAGTTAGATAAATCTTCATCGCCTCAATTTAACTTTGGATGGAATAATTGCACTGGATTTTGGATACTCAAAATTCATGGATGGAAAAGCGTTATTAGATAATAGATGGAAGAGTCACTTGGCCAACACACAAAAAATATAGGAGTACAAATGGTCTCATGATTACATAGTGTACCAATGGGAGCAGAAAAATCTAGCTCCCCTAGAAGAATAGGCCTTGCAATGAAGTACCAAGCCTTGCAAATATTATCATGGAGAGAGGACCTTGCCAAATCTGAATGATCACAGGTACCTTATGATGAGTAAAAAAAAACTCTATATCTTGTGAGTACTCTAGACTTCAACATCTGATCATTTCTCTTCATTTCTCATCTTTCATTGCTTTTATGTAATCCTATGTAAACAATGATAATTAAGACTTTTTGATTTATGTTAAAAGTGGGTAACTGAAAAGAAACTGACATGTCAGTTGGGACCAAATTTTGAAACATATAATTGTAAAATATTTTTGAAGATCAATAGAATGAAGTTATAATTGGTGGCCAAATTTTGGTTTCAATTGTTTGTTGAAGTGAATTAATGAATGTTATCTTGTTGCCTCTAGCTTGATCTTTCCTTGTTATTTAAAACAATATATCAAGGGTATATATGGTTTATCAAAAAACAAAAAATTGTCAAAAAATTCATTTTGTACTACATTCTGGTGTCAAATCTTTGGTAATTATTGTTAGTTTAATTACATTAAAATTATGAATTCTGAGAAATTATATACAATAAATAGATTGGTGGCTGTTTGGATAGTGAAATTAGCTCTCTTAGAAATTAATTGAAATGTCTTGTCTTGAAATATCTAGAATGATTATTTTAATTTTTTGTGGTTGTTTTTCTAACAATGATTTTATAGTGCAACTAGCTTGTTATTTTCATTCAAGATACAAGTCATGATCAAACTCAAGAACATACCTAGAAGATGGTACTCTACTTCAAACCCTCAACCTCAATTTGTTTAGTCTGCTTACATGGGGATATTAAGGAAGTTGCTAAAAAAATAATATATATCATTTGTTGCTTGTGAAGGAGAATCCTATGAGATCCAATATGGCAGTGGATCAATATCTGGTTTCTTAAGTAAAGATGTTGTCACCGTTGGGAAACTTGTTGTGAAACATCAGGTTAGTAATTTTTGGATGTTAAGGCTTCCCAGTTGGATGTCAAAGATCTTTTCTCATCAGCTTAATTTGGAATTTATGTATAAATGGATTCTTTCATGGTGCAGGTCTTTACTGAGATAACACATGAACCAAGGTTGACATTTTTGTTATCTAAGTCTGATGGGATTCTTAGGCTTGGTTTCCAAGAAATCTCTATTGATAATGTTGTTCCAGTCTGGTTAGCACTGTTGATAGCCTTCATTCTATAATGTCAACTTCATTCTATAATCTGAGTGTATCACCTTTCTTAAATTTTGAACAAGGTTTTGAAATCAAGGGATCAATATGCATATTTTAGGCCTATGTTGTACACTTTTCTTAAGGCATTTGTTGACAATGCTACAATTTTTTAATTGATTTATCTTTCTGCTGTGTTTGGACTTAATTTTGTAAAATTGCAATATACAATGCACTTTTATTCTTTCTAAATTGAGACTAATAGTAATTTTGTTGGTTGTATTGAGGTACAACTTCATTCATGGCAGAAAAGGCAACACCCTACTACTTGAATATTAGATGACACGTTGCATATAAAGGAGGAAAGATTCTAGGGTTATTATTGACTGCATTGAAGGAGAGAGCTTCATATATGGGACACAATCAACACTCTCCTTCTTGGATTATACACGTTACAACTTGCTCCAGGAAGATTACCCATGTTCTAGAAGTTTTAAGAGATGAAAGGGGCATGTGCTCGCATTGAAGGGCTCCAAGCATTCATTTCCATCATTGTAAAAAATTTTTGGAGAATTTTCTTTCTTGCAGTCATTTCTATACAATATTGTAACTCAGATTTTTAGTCTTGTGACTAAAAATAGAAATTGCAATACTCTATTTCTAAGTTATAACTTGAACACCTTTCTTTTATTAATAAAGTTCACCGATTTTACATTCTTAATGGTTGTCTTTTTGTGTGCAATTGATGATTGAAGTGTATTTATGTGTTTTATATTTAAATCCTCAAATATCAGAAAATTAAAATGACTAAATATACTACTAATTGATGTCAATTAATAATTAAATTGACAAAATACTGATAAAAAAAAATTAAATTGACAAAATATACTACCAATTGATGGAAACCAAAGAATAGTGAATAAATATGACTAAATATATGACTAGTGAAATCAATGAATAAAAATGACTAAATATACTACTGAATTGATCAAAATGATGATTAAAATTAATGACTAAATACACTACCAATGCACAAAAATCAATGAATAGAAATGACTAAATAGGTGACCAGTTAACAACAATCAATGACTAAATATATCAATGAATAAAAAATGACTAAATAAGTGAGGGTGATCCCACAAAGCTGGTTTACAATTTCTAGGAGATTCTAATTTTTGCTGAAATAGCATATTTTTAGAAAATATAATGATTTAAGGCTTAAAATGTTCCATTTAAAGCATTCCAATTGAAGAGGGTTTGATCAAACTACCTTAGATCAAACCACCTTGGATAGAACCCCACTAGTTTTAAACCATACCTATAATAGAGTCTCTTTTACACCTATCAAAATGCTAATAAAAAACCACTTTTGATTTACCTTTTGGCTCGGGATCAAATGAATTCATTTAAAATTTATTTTTTGTATGTATTCCTTAGTATAAGCTTCCCAAAAATTATAATTTTAAATAAATTAATTTAATTATTATCTTTATCTTTAATTTCTTGTGAATGTAGGTTTTTCACTAAAAACAAGCTCTCTTTTTTGCACATGTGAAAAAATAGAATATTATCAAAAAATAAATTTAAAAATATGAGTGCACCAGTTATTGAAGTCCTTGATACAACAAAAAAAATTGAATTTCAATGCATATAAAAAAAGTTGTGTTATATAGTTTTCCTATGTCTGAATTGTAATTGGTTTGGCTTCAAAACTTGATTAAGGAAAAAATATTCAATAAAAAACTATGAAACCAATTGGAAGCACTAGATATCATAGTTACAAATAAAAATTCAAGAAAATTAGAATTTTGTCCTTCATGGAAAAAAAGTTATGTGTTATACAGTGAGCGTCACTCCTTAAAAATTGTGTTTACTGAAAAAAAACTAGTTTTCAAAGGAGATGGAAAAATAAGTGCAATGTGATTCCAATTTTTTTTTAAAAAGTATATTTAGAATATAAAGGAAAAATGTCACAAATCACTAGTTTGCATCATCTTCAAATTCCTCATGGTTTAGCTATTATAGGTGCTTGAAAGTGAAAATTTAGTTAGAAAAAATCAGCTCAGTGTCCAGTTTGGCCAAAAATTGTAAACCAGTATTGTGGGATCACCCATGACTAGATTACAACAATCAATTACTAAATCAACAAATAAATAAGTGACTAGTTAAATATATTAGTGAATAAATAAGTGACTAGATTACAACAATCAATGACTAAATATATTAGTGAATAAAAAATGACTAAACAAGTGACCACATTACAACAATCAATGACTAAATCAGAAACTAAATATACTACCAAATCAATCAATCAAAACAACCAATAAATGACTAAAAATTGTTTAGTCATCAATCTGATCATGTTATAAATGACTGGCAATAAAATACTAATGGGCACGTGACCATTTTCAATCATTTATAAGTAGTTTTTAGTAGTTTTTTTAGTCATATATTACTGTTTATGTACTAGTGACAATAAAGATTTCATTGTCAAAGGGAAAATTTAAACATTTATGCATGACTAACAGGATGACTTCCATGGAGCGTAGCCATGGATAACCAAGCTTCACACATAATTGATCCAACATCAGGATGATAGAGAATGATAAATCTAATTATTTTGGTTCAATTTTTAGAGGAAGGGTGATTGATCCCATCATAGGGAAAGCAAAACCAATATGCATTTTTATCAATTTTTTGGTTGATCATATATTTCTTGATAAAGTTCATGCACAAGTAATAATTCTTCAGTGAACACATTCTCTCCATAGATGGGATCAATTAATATCCCATTAGTGGGCTTGTCATTGATTCGGTTGACTATGTAAAGAGAACCATTAGGTGAATTTCTAATGATATATTTAGATGAGAAAGCAATGTCAAGAGGCTTTTTAGTTCAAACCTTACAAGGTTGAGTTTCGATCAATGCAACCAAACCATCCATAGGATCTTATTCATCAGTATCCATAGGACCTTGTTTATCAATATCAATGTTGTCATCATCTGTGTCAACATTCATCACATCACTCTTCTTAGTTTCACTAGCTTTAACAAATGAAATCTTATAATTAGCCATAGGGTTGGTAAAGATTTGCATGTTTTGGTTGGGAGGGGCAACAAAATTATTTCCTTGATCATTAACAACTCCAATTTGAAGGCAACTAGAATCAATGAGTTCTTGCACAAGATGTTCTAGATGCTTACAATGTTTTGTGTCATGTCTATTTTGTCGGTGATAATGGAAATAAGAATATGATATAAAATTCAGAGGTAAAGGCTTATTAGGATCGAGAGTTTTAATAGAAGGTAAGGAGATCATTTTTTGTTCTAGAAGTTGTAACACTGTGTTATGGAGGGTATTAGGTAGGGGAGTAAATTGTCTAGCCATATCCCCAAATGTAAAAGGACTTGTCTTCTTATAGTAGCCACTTGGGTAGCAACATGTTGAGTTGGTTGAGGGGGATTGAGTTGAAGTAAACCTTTATTTTGTTTCCTAAAAGGTTGGTAAGTGTTTTGGTTTGTGGATTCGGAATTTGTAGGATGGCTAGAGGTGGGTTTTATTTCATGACTACTAACCAAGTTTAGATAATCACGATGGGAAACTATACACAAGTGCACGAAGGAAGGAAACTTCATAATTCTAAGCTTATCTTGTATCTTATTTTGCAAGTTCTCAATGAACATTCATTAAAGTTTGTTGGAACCTTCAAATTTTGGCAAAATTGGAAAGTGCCATGTCAAAAATTTTAAATATGACACTTAGAAAACTCAGTTAAAAAAGAAACCCAAGGACCACATTTTGAAAAAAACATAACTTGGGATCTGCTCATTTTCATGCAAAACCATCTTGCAGGAGTTTTTCTACCATAGGTGAGTGTGCATGCCAGTTTTTAGCTCCATACAATATGAGTTGATAAAGTTTTAACAAAGCAACAAGTTGAAGGGTTTTTGAAAAAATCTACTATACAGTGAAAATCCTGTTAAAATGCTCAAATTTTAGGGTAAATATTAAACAAATGGATGATGATAATAACAAACAACAAAAGGGCCAATTTTGGCACTTGAGATTTGATGAAGGAAGTAAAACGATGGAATAAGGTCCTCTTGCACATATGTTTACCATTCCTAATCAAGCTAATCACCAAAGTTACAACTTCCCTGGAGAATGTTTGATATTTTTTAGAAGGGAAAATTGGTGGGTTTCACTTGAAGTTTGACAATGCAGTTTGCAAAAACTACTAAATGGGAAACTTTGAACATTGATATTTTGCAATCCTAATGGCTTCATACAAATCCACTTGGCAACCCCATTCCCATGTCATTAATCTACATTCTAGTACATTTTCATGGCTTTGGGAGAAGTTCTAACTAGTTTTCCAAATCAATTCTAGTGGCTACCTGACTTAGTTTTTCACAATGCAAAAAACAAATTCAAAAGACTATACTTTCAATGCATTGATTTTCATCCTCAAACTATAGGGGTATCACCATGTTTTATCTTTGGCTGTGATTTCATTATGCAATCTCATTGGCTACTATCCACTTTGTTGAATGCTTATAGATTCATGGTTATTGCCCATCAAATATGATCATTGAATGCTTTTAACCTCCATTCACTACGTATATCCAAAATGTCACTTTTTCCTCTATGATCTTCCACTGCCAAATGACTACCCTTTAGTCCTATTGTGATTATCAAGACGTGTTCATTATGTGCTAAAGCTTTATGCTCATTTGTCTTTCATTGCCACTTTTTTAAAGTATTCCCAAACTATCTTGCCTCATAATTTATGCATTTGATTATGAATATTACTACCTCACATGAGTATTGTCCACACTTTGAAGAAGTACCCATTGAATTGTTAAACAATATTGGGGTTCTTAAATTAGAGCAGAATGAACTAGAGATTGGAGGCATCAGGAAATAGGTTCCAATATTATCGATGGGAATTGTTTCATCTAAGTGTTAGAAAATATAATGGACAAAAGAATGAAAATCATTTGGAAACAGTAGAAATCATATGTTGTTTTTCACAAAGTTCAACATTCAAACAAGGGAGTGTGTAATAAGAAAATGCAGAAATTTCACAACTCGTGATGCAATTTTTCCAAGAACATTCAAGTATGTTATGAGAAGGACTTTTTTGACAAGATTGCTTGGATGACATCACAGAAAGATGGTAGATCAATCTTTAATAAAATTATTTAACATAGAAGATTTGAATCACAAAGTGAGGGAAAGAAGAAGATTATGCATTTAAAAGACAACAAGCGCTTGGGATGATATCTGAGAAATAATGGGATCAATACACAAAGCGTTCACAAAGTCTTCGGCTAATTGTATGAAGCAACAAAAATATCCACCAAAGCATGATGAAATTTACTTTCACTATAGCCACTCTAGTAACCATGCGTGTTTAGAAATGAAGTGTAAGGTGTCCCCCTCACTAAAATGATTGAATCATAGACATCGAATAAAGAAATTAGAGATTTCTACAATGGGAAATCAATAAGATAGAGTCATTCTTTAAACAAAACACCTCCTATACAACATAAAATACCATTAATCTTGGAGATGCATGAGTTACCCTCTATTTTGTACAAAGAATTTGATGCCTCTAGCCACAAACTCACTATGCTAGTGGACTCTACAGTGTAGTGCATTGATGATAGAATGGGAGGTTTGCTATAGAAGACGGTCAAGTCTAAAATGTGAAAATATAGTCACAATTTACAAAGGTGTTAGAATGGGATGCTTTTAAGTAATAGATAAGTATTCATCAAAAGTGATACATAGGGTTGAAATGTGAATTCATTGTAAGTGCATAATGCAGGGTGGAGCATAGGCATCGAAGTGGAAACTAGAGAATCTATGTCATACTGGCAAGGTGAAGCCAACGATGAATTTGGTCTTGTAGCTAATCGACCGTGTAGGAACAGAATCTATGATTGGTCTCTTTGAATCGTAATGTCGGTCGAGGTAATAAGGAATGTAAGCCTTCATTCACAGCTCGGTGCTAAATGGCATGTTAGAGAAGAGGTAACCATAGTCGGGGTTGCTTCTCGCAACCAGTACATGCCCATCTCAAAGAACACTTGATGTAGAATGATACATCTAAGGAATTTTAGAGGGTACAAGCACTATGAACCTCCTTTCCAGGCATCGCCCATGTTGCGACAAGAAAACCATAGGCACTGTGTGGGAGGGTGGTAATTCAGAGGCTATGGTAAAGTGTGTGCAGGTGAGTGGTGGATATTCCCCATATTACTGCGAGTGATCTCAAATTCATGCACAGGTAATCAGAGAAGTAAAATCATTGCAGGTGTGTGATAAAGTGAAAAGAGGGGAAAAAAGTAAAATGTAAAGTGGAATATTTTACAAACAGAGGTATGATCAAATATGATGAGAAAAAGATAATTTGGGGGAATAAATAAAATGTGGGATAAGAGATTTTTAAAAAGGGGTGAAAATATAGATTTTGGAAAACATTTCTAGGGAGAATGGGTGATTTTCTTCATTGAATAACTATTGTCAAGATAGATATGTTGTTGAAAAATGAATTAGTAGAGAGAGGAGTGGTAAAAATATTTTCACGGAAATGCAAATCAAATATTTTGCACGAGTGAAGAAAAGGCTATTTTTTGGAGATAAATATGTGTATGGAATATAATTTTGAAAAGTGAATTTTGTGAAATATTTCTAAAGCGGGGTTAAAGAGTGGTAAATGTTTTTACCGAAAAAACGTTTCGGTGAAAATACAAGTGTGAAAATTGCCAGCAAACAAAATATTTAATAATCATTAAGATTATTTTCATGAAGTTTGAGGATCGAAGTTATTGAAATTAAATATTTTAATCAGTTGAAGACAATTAATTAAATGAAGAGCTACGAAAAATGGACGTGCAAAGGGTGATAACCCTAAAGGGAGCAATGTATATATGTGAAATAGAATTGTATTATCAGAGATCAAAATTACGAGTTAGGTAGGGAATATACTGGAAATACTTTTAAAATGTTTACCGTATAGATTACATAATTGAGAGCGTGATATATGTATAAATTTTGGAGGAATCAATGGAAGAACTCTGATTTTGTGGCGTCATTCTGGTATCAGTTGTTTGTTAGATTAATTGAAAATATTATCAAGTTGTCTCCAAGGATGATATTTCTTTGTTATTTAAATTGATATATCAAGTATATTTTCAATTTATCGATGCACATTTTTTGTACTTGTGTGGTATGATTAGTTTCTTTCAAGTAAAGATTAAATCCTTCCAGTCATTCATAGTAATTTGGGAGTATCATCTGGATCACTAAGAAGAACTTGGTAATTACATTCTTGCATGTTTATACAAGTTATAAACTAATATTTTTATGCCAAACAATTAGAATTTATGCTAGATAGAATTCACTTATCTCACACTTTCATTTGACTATGTTTTACCCAACAAAGCACTGGTCTCACATAGTTCATCATTAAGTTTTACCCATTTTATTTTTACATCTATTAACTGAACATATTGGGTTTTACCTTGATATTGCTTATACAATCTATACCAAAATAGGAATTCATTTATCCACTTCCAATTGCCATTGTGGATAGATTACTTAGGGAATAAGCACAATATTCAAATCTACTTCATTCACATAGGTGCACCCACCTAGGTCTGGCAGAGCCTGAAGAGAAGAAGGTTCAAATTCATCATTTGGCCTTGTACATTAGCCAAAAACATTTTGAGAGCATGGAAACCTCTCGTGGTTCAAACCTGCATTTTTTAGACCTAACAGTTCAGCGACTCAACTAGGGATAATTTGGGAAAATTAGCTCTAGCCTATCCATTCATACAGTCAATAAAATTCTAAAATTGGTCTTCAACCAAAGGTTCATAATTGTGTCATTTGCACTCCCCATTTGAGTCACGCACCTAATAGTTTGGTGACTCCACTGGGGACAAATATTAGAAAATTTAGTTCTAGCCTTTCCATTTAAAAAGTCAATATAGATTTCACTTTTGGAGTGAGGAGATTCCACTGGGGAAAATCAAAAATAATTTCAAAAGAATCATTTTCCTACTTTTGAAAAAGTAGGTGGTGACTCTGTTTAAAATTGATAGATAATGCATAGAAATTGTGGAGCAAGTAACACTTTTATGATTTTCTTGTCAAGATGTCAAAAGAAGTGAGAAGGAAACAGTCAATAAGAGAGTGTAAATAATTAAGAAAACAACATCAACAATTGAACCAACAACTGCTACAATTGAGAGTCAAATATGTTCCAAATGCATCACAAAATAAACCATTCTGCAATAAGAATAAATATACAAATGCAAGCAGGCATTGGACCCCATAAGTGCTTGATAATACAATTGGGAATCTTCACAATGGAGGTAATAGACACCATTCACAGTAGGACATTTTTACACCACAAGCCCCATATCAAATAAATTATTATCCTCCATCTCTTAGACAAAGGTTAATAATCTACCAAAACCCATGTGGCTCTCAAAATTTTGTCTCAGTCATTGATAAACCATTTAATTGCAACAATATCCAAGGCTACCCAAATCCTTATCCCTGCAAACAGGTAGAACTATTAAAGCATATCAGTAAATTTTGTGGAGAATGGGGTGAATCGGCTTGTAAGCATGTATAGCAATTCCGGGATTTGATTTTGTACTTTCGAACTTATTCAGAGGATGTCATTATGAGATTTTTTTCAATATCTTTGAGGAATGACTCAAGGAAGTGGTTTATTGGCTTTCCTATGCAGAGTATCTCTTCATGGAAAATTCTCAAAAGACTATTCCTAAGCCAGTACAATTATGAAGATGAATATGGAGAAATTGATCAAGCAATACAGCTAGGAGAGGAAACATGTGCAAATGATCTTTTTTCAAATTCAAATGAAGATGAACTTGTTGAAGACCAATTTTCAACCTTGAAAGATGATGGCAGCATTAAAGGTATTACCAAAAACACACCGCTAGAGGAATATATCAGTCATGATTTAAATGATATGGAAGTGTAGCCATGTATGCTTTGTCATAGCTGTAGACACCTAAAAATGACCTAGGCTTGCAAGCTTCATTTTTACCACTTTCGACCTAGCATAATTATGACATTTAATTATGTCCTTGGTCCACATTCGACTATTGATTAAATAATTCATAATTATTTAATTAATTCATGTCCATTTATTCTTCACGATTATTAAATAAATAAATTCTATTTATTTATTAAATACATCATTAATTGTCTAAGTCTTCCTCTAATTAAATAAATTTCTAAATTTTTTTAATTATCTTTATTCATTAATTCTTCCTAATATTTAAATAAATAAGTTTTTATTTATTTATTATATGTCACTAATCCTCACAATTAAATAAATTCATTAATTTATTTAATTCTTAATCGTATCTTCTAAATTAAATAATTATCTTTAATTATTTAATTGACAAAATTAATATTCCTCTCATTTTAAATAAATGAAATTATTTAAAATGTCATCACAATCTTAACTGACATTCCATTTTGGTAAATAATCTGAAAAAAGATTATTTATTTGTCTCAAAAAATCCATATTTTGAGTTGATTTAATTCAAATTGGTATCTTTATTCCAAAAATCAAATAAAGCAAGCAGGTTCTTGATTTTAATCAAATTTTCTTTTCAGTCCATCTTTTATGAATCTCACAAAGCAGCCTATTTTTATCTTCTTAATTTTGAAAATCTTTATTTTCAAAACTAATTATCTCATCTTTTCTCCACTGCCAATCTAATTTTTTCAAATGACATCTTGATCACTCACTTAAGGATTTTTCCCTAACCCTAATTAGGGATTATCAAATGAAATCTCGTCCTCTGATTTTAGGTTTTTGTCAAGAGTCGATCTCGTCTGTCCATTCAAAATTGTGTTTTCTATAAAAGACAATTTTGTTCATAATTTTGGGACCACTTCATGAATATAGACATTATAGTCATTTAGCATTCATAGTTATTATTTTCATTTATCATTTGTCATAGGCATAGGAATTTAAGATTCAAATCCTTCAAAGCTTGTTTAGGACAATGGCATAGTCAAATTACTTACACACTCGATCTGAGGGCAACACAAATCAACAAGTTAGAAGGTGTAATTGAGATCATCCATGGAGATTGAAGACACTGGGTGAGATTGTTCTATTTTCTGTGTTTTCATTTACTTTCCTTTTCACTTCATTACTTCTTTGGGTTTATTGTGCTTTCAATTCATTGAATCTAAACCTTAGAAATTTACCCATTGATACATTTGGTGAACCTGACATGAACACGGCTCTGTTATTTGCTATTATTTCCATACGGTTTTCGTGTCTTTTCTGTCATTTTTTTTAGGTACAGGTACAGAGTGACACGGTCTTTTTTTTTTTAAATTGTGATGCATCGGATGTGTCGTGATGCATTAGAAGACCCAAATGCCACAATCGCTCTGTCAAGCCGCAATCGTAGTCTGGAAAGCCACAGTTGAAATACTGAGCCGCATTTGACAAACCAAGTGACGCATTTGCTCTGTCGTGACGCATTTTCCTTGTAATGTGTTTTCTTCTCATTTGCATTCGAGTTTTTGAGGTTTTTCGGTTCTTTCTATTTTTTTAGCACTCTGGTTTTATTTTCTGCATTCTGCTCAGTAGGGGATATCGTGTTACTAATCGTGTTTCACAACGTGTGGCAATTATGTTTCGTGGGTCCAAGACTGGTGGATGAAACTTCTAACTCGTGGTTTTGCAGCTACGCTTGTCAAAGACTCATTTCTTAAACAAAATGTTTGTGATTTCTAGTGTAGAAAACACTTCATTTGGTGCTTTTAAAATGGATGTGTGTTTGATTCTATCTGATTGTGCTTGAAGGTGGTAGGTGATTATGCTCTCACCTTGTGAAAACTAGGTGATCAGAAAACCAGACCCATCTTATTTTGTGTCACCCTCACGATTTGGTAATTGAAGTATCATCTCCCCTTGTGCACTTGTGCGATCCTGGGTGTAAGAAAAATGGTTACTAACTCTAGAACTTGGGCCTGTTCAGGTGGGAAAAAGTACTCACCCCAGGATGACTCAGACCAATAGCACCCTGACACTGAGGGACTTCCAGCCGGTATATAAAAGTGGGTTCTTGGGGAAAGCCCAAGAATCACGAGTGTGGTTCCGACGAGATGGATCCGAAAGGGGACTCTTTCCGCATGGATCATGCCCCATGAATGGAATGCCCGAATTAAACACCTCTTGTCTTAGTGTCCAACCGTTCTATTGGCTGTTGCTTGATATAGTGCAAGGTACAGTATCATGCCCGAAGACACTCACTACTGATCCCCTTGAGTAGAGATAGCAACTCTTGGGATGTCATTACCCAAAGAATCTAAATTTGGTGTGCTCGAATGACGTTAATGAGCCGTGGAGGGGAGCCAATGCCACCAAAATTCTAAGCTATCCACTCTTGAGAAGGAAAGGTGTTTATCACCAATTTGGGGTATATCGGTGGGCTATATCAAGTATACAAACCCTTGGCCTATTGGCCTTTTAGGATTGTACTTGTCTTATGTGCGATTGCTTACATTCAAAACACTGTGTTTGTCAAGTGCTTTTTGGTTTCATCATAGTTCTAAACAAAACATTCAACACCAAACAGATCAAACTTGCCATCAAAATGACAAGAAAATCAATTTCAAACAAAATTGTGTCACATCTGTTGAACTGCAATCGATTTTCTTGCACCGCAATTGCTCTGTTAAACTGCATTTGACATTTAAAACATTGCATCTGTATGCGTCATGATGCATCTGAACAATACAGAGCCGCATATGAAAAATTGAGTCGCATCTGACAGTCCAAAATCTGCAATCACAAAAACAACCTGCATTTGACAAACTATGATGCATTCACAGCTTCAAACGACGCATTTTCCTATCACAAATTAAACCTTGAAACAGATCCAAATCTGAGTTCACATTTTGTCAATATTTGTCAAACACAGTTTCCGAAGGAATCCTATCAGAAACCAATTCTGAAATTGCTCAAAACCTTGTCCATTAGTTTGCATTCTTTACCATAGGTTTCAACATTCATTATTTTTAGGTGCATACATTTGACATTAGTTTTCCCCTAGGCTTCAAATCATTACATACTTTGGATTAGATAAATCTTAGCACCAATTCGCAAATGTCATTATTTTCAAAACTAGGTTATCTTGGACTTCATCATCATTATCCTTTTCAGTCATTGTCCCTTTTTGTGAGATTTTTTTTTTCCAACTCAAAATTCTAGTTAGGAAAACTCACTAGTCATATTGGCCTTGTCATCTTGTTATTTTCAGCAAAGTCCTTTAAAGTAACCAAAATCAAAAAAAAAAAGTTAGCTTAGAAGTTCTTAGATACCCTTGTCTTAAATTGCATTATAAACCTAGACATTGCATATCTTATTTCCAAAACTCAAAAAAATTATTCATCTTAGTCGTTATTTTGAACTTAGACTTCACATAGTGTCATCCTTGCATTTAGTTGTCATCTCCATTTTGAACAATATCATTTTATGGTGGAAACTAGACTCCAAAAACAAAAGAGACAAATGGAAAACTTTCGACAAGACCCCACATCCACTGTCAACAATCCCACATACGATCCAAACTAGACTTTTGATGATCCATTTTCCAACACAAAGGACCAACCTCTCACGATAACACCATCCTCGTCAAACAATCCATTTGAACCATTCTTACGTAAGGATGAATACGGTCAAATACTTGAGGAAAACTTAGAGGTAGCGGCACAAGACCCAGAGGCCTCTCAATTTGTTGAAACAATGGTCCTTTACGACAAAGACAGATACTTGGCTATACTCTTGAGTCAAGGAGCCAAATTACCTAAAGGATTCGACATCAACACATTGAGATCAACATCTCCAGACCCTAATGTCAACAACATGCACAATATATCAAATAGTGGTCAACCCCCAAACACTACGAGCAATACTTTCTTTGACACTACAACGACAATGTATGCTACTCCCAACGTCCCAAACACCTCCAACTCAATGAACGCAACATCCATTAGAGGATCACAATCATCCACAATGCCCACAACATCCACGACACTATCATAATCGGCTAGAACCACTCTTGGCTCCTTAGCAATGTGGGCAAGTTACTCCAATCCTCTCTTTACCACTACGGTAAATGCCATGGGGGCATCATCAAGTCACAACAATCCCCCCTTGACAACCACAACTAGTACCATGAATACACTTTCGACACACCCTCTCATTGGTATCTCGCAAAATCCTTTGGGGGGAAGCAAACAATATGTATTCATTCAAGGACAACAACAAAATGCGAACACGTCAACACTATCAAATACCATCAAACCCCAAGGGCACAATACGAACATTCCCCTTGCACAAAATCAACAATTCGGACAAGGTAGTCAACAAACACAGCCCATGACATCATTCACAAATCAAAATGTTCATGGCCACCATATTCCCCAAATATCAACACAAATGGCTGGGGGACATATTCCAACCTACTCATCTCATGTTCATACTCACCAACATACACCCAACCCTAACTTTCAGTACCAACAACACACCAATCCACACACATCATACATGTCACAACAATCCATATCGCCACAATTCACCAATATTCACGCACAACAAACACGGACCTATGGTATACCAGGCAACCAAACACACGGGACCACAAATGATCCTGTTATGGATGCCTTACAAACGCGATTGATGGATGTAGAGAAAACTATCCAAAACATATACGTATCAGGCAAGAAATTGGAAATATCATATGATCTAAACGTATACCCATTCGACATGAGCTTATACATGCCTTTTTTTCCTCCAGGATATGTGTCACCCAATTTCACAAAATATAGAGGCAAGACAAACCCCATTGAACATGTTCGTGAGTTTGCAACTAATTGTATGGACATCACTTATGATCAAACATACTTGATGAGACTTTTCTCTAAAAGTCTGGCGGGTCCTACCCTTGAATGGTTTTCCACTCAAAAGGATATCCAAACATGGGATGACCTTAAAAGAAAATTCATAAAAAATTACGCGTACAACATTGACATGGATACCTCTATCACTAGCTTGTGCAATCTCACGCAAGAGGATGCTGGTGAGACTTTCATCCCATTCTTTTAGAAATGGAGAAGTCTAGCTAGTCGATGTCATATTGATATACCCAAAAGGGAAAAGTTCGACCTGTTCGTGCAAACACTTCTTGGGCCCCTAAAATATGCATTGCAAGTACATTGTTGCACAAACTTCACAGACTTAGTTGAAAAAGGGATCCAAATTGGGAAAGCCCTTATCGCAAAGGGAGAACTAAGATACGGTCCCAAAAACATAAACGTCAATCCACCCCCCGACAAAAATAAATATTGGGTTAAAAATAAACACGTTACAAATGACAGTGTTGTTGACGCCAAGACTGCAAACATCGTGGGTCCTGTACTGGCCCTAAAATGGGTTCAACAACAAAACAAACCAACAACGACATTGACACCTCCTCCCCATGTCCCTTCAAACAACCAAAGTGGTCAAAACAATCAGGGACAATACCGTCAAATGAGACAATTTCCTAGAGGTTGCACATACACTTCTTTGGGTGAACCCATTGAGGAAGTCCTCAAGAAATGCATCCAGACTGGCGTCATCACACTTCAGGAACCAAAACCATATGACCCAAGACAATTCAAACCAGCATGGTGGGATGATAATGCATTCTACGATTATCATCGTACAAAAGGACATAAAACCTCTAACTGTCGACAATTGAAAAATCTAGTACAAGATCTTATCAAAAGTCGTATCATTGAAGTAGGCGGATCTCAATTTGCCTCCAATTCAGATCATACTATCCATAAGAACCCACTGCAGGACCATGGTTCTCATAATGCTTCCACCTTAGGTCCACAGACAAACAATAATCAAGTTAACTTCGCCTGAGCCAAGTACGATTATTCTAGTGGACCAATTATAAATAATGTACAAACTGATGACGAATACATCAACACCATTACAATCAAGAGATCACCTCAGTGTAATGCTACTACTCGAAGTGGCAAGGTCACCATAGTTGGTTTGTCTCCTGCTAGGCAACCCAAAATTACCATACCTGGCCCATCTGCTAAACAAATAAAACCCACCCCGACCACAAAGAAAGGACAACCCAAAAGTCAGTTCAACCTTATTGACTAGCTAGGTAAGACTCCCACGCAAATCTCTATACTTAAGCTACTTCGTATCTCTCCCACACATAAGGATATACTAGATAAAACCTTGCAAGAGTCGTCGGTCCCCAAGGACATTGATGCCAATCAGTTTGAGACCATGGTGGGATACCTCACTATGCCTCACCATGTCACCTTCTCGGATCAAGAATATTCATCACCAAAAACCAACCACAACGATGCCTTGCATATAGAAACATTTGTCCACAAACACAAAGTCAGACAGGTTTTAGTAGATGGCAGAGCAAGATTGAACATATGCTCCCTCAAATTGGTTAAGGCTCTAGGATTCTTCGATGCATGCGTAGACCCAACAAAGAGTATAGTGATCAAAGCATATGATGACGAAGAATGCCCTTCATGTGGCATTATCTCGCTCCCTATCAGAGTGGGACCAATCATTGTGGACAAAACCTGCCAGGTCCTGCATTTGGAATTACCATACAACATCTTGCTTGGCCATCCATGGATCCATGCCTTAAAAGTTGTTCTGTCCACATATCGCCAATGCCTAAAGTTTCCATTTGACAGTACAGAAATAACCATATATGGAGACCTTGACCCTTTCCAATATTGTACAAACTTAAGGGGTATCTCTAAAAATTGAGTACCTATTAACCGAGAAGCACCTAGCTCTTCGTCATCCAAATACATCAACCCATCTGCACTCACATCATCTTCCACATCCGCTCCATCCACGTCTTCCACCATACCACCACCTTCCACTAGCCCTAAGGCTGAATCCACTATCAAAATCCAGGACCTCGGCTGTGGAGAATTCAAACTGCACACAGCATATAGCATAACAACAATACCCAAGTCACCAAAGTTCTACGGTAGGCCATGTTTCAAAATGGAACCCCAAATTATTTTTAAGGTTCCACCAAAAACAGTTTTCATCAAATGGGGGGACATGAGTAATGAAGATCTTGCTGACATCACAGGATGGATCTATAAGGATACTATCACACGACCCCCATTACTAGTTCAAAAATATGGCAAAGGTTATGACATAATGAAGGCTAGGGGCTACGATGGTACTAGTGGCCTGGGCAGAAATAAAGAAGGATGAAGGGAGCCCATTGAACCTTTCAAAATACAAAAGTATCTTGGATTAGGGTTTGGATTGCCCGACTATGACGATCGACGTACCTCTAGACTTTCAAGTGAGCGAGTACATGCTTTGGACAGTGTTGAGACTACTAGGGAAACCCTCACCGAAACTGACTCCCAAGAGTGGGAATTTGGCTCAGAACGATCCCTAAGTGACTGTTGCTTAGATGATTTGTTTGTTGAAGAAGGGGAAATGACCTCTGAACAAAGATTTTGGCAAACATTTAAAATTGATCAGGCACCCAATAGTCAAACTCCCATTACCACCTCCCATGATTTACAAACCCCACTATCTGAATCCTATCAGTCCAACCCATCCGAACTACCAAATGACATTGATAATCATGACTCTAGGTCCTTTACCCCTTATTTTGACAACGAATATGAGACAAGCGAAGGGGAATATTGGATAGAATCCGATGTGGAGTTGGATGATGATAACCTCATCTACAATATCACTGAATCCGTCTACATGCTTTATGCATCCTCCCCATAGTTGACCAACACTGACGATGGCATTTCCCTAGTTTATCCTCAACTAGTCGATTGGGACCAACAAGGCCCGCCAGTTCTGGATATGTTTCAGAATTATGAGGCAATTGTAGAATTTATGGGATTACGCGAAGACATACCTAATGGTGACCACAAGGCGGGATTCACTATTGATCTAGATTGCATGGCATACTTCGACGAGACTGCTCTGTCCTCCAGTCGCAAAAGTAAAAATAAAAATAAAATAAAAAATGAAACGTCTCTAGGTGAAAACCGAAAGGAACCTTTTGATGACAAAATAGTAAAAACAAAGGGCATATCTGTAGGTGAAAACCTCTCTGAGGCACCCAAAGATGGAGGACTAGACTTTCTTCCTATGCAACAAGAGAAGTCAGCTATGCTGGTAGAAGATACCATAGAAGATAACATATCGATAGAAGAAGACCCCAAAATGGTTCTCTTTGCTGCATCATTGACTGAAGAAGAGAGACCAGAATTTCATAAATTCTTTGTTGAACATAAAATAAACTTTGCATGGTCCTATGTAGACATGCCAGGATTAGACCCAGAACTGGTCCTGCACCATCTACCACTATTGCCTAATGTCAAAACAGTCAAGGAGAAGTTACGCAAAATGCACCCTCAAGTCGCTCTATTGGTCAAGACAGAGTCGAAGAAAAATTGACTATGCAGAATGGATATCTAACTTAGTGTCGGTAACAAAACCAAATGGGTTGATCCGTGTCTGCATAGATTTTAGGGATCTAAATAAGGCATGCCCAAAGGATGACTTTCCTTTACCCAACATTGACATCATAGTTGACCTTACAGCAGGATATGAGATGTTATCCCTCATGGATGGTTTCTCCGGCTATAATCAGATTCGCATTGCCCCAGAAGACCAACACAAAATGACATTTACTTGCCCATGGGGAACATACTGTTGGAATGTCATGCCCTTCGGTCTCAAAAATGCAGGCGCCACATATCAAAGGGCTATGACTACAATCTTCCATTACATGATGCATAAAATAATGGAAGATTATGTAGATGACCTATTGGCTAAATCAACAACCATGAAAGATCACCTCAGGGTTTTAGACATAATTTTCAAATGACTGCAAGAATACAAACTCTGACTAAATCCTAAGAAATGTGTCTTCAGTGTAACATCAGGTAAACTCTTGGGCTACATAGTTTCTTGAAGAGGCATTGAGGTTGATCTGGAAAAAGTCAAAGCCATCATAGACATGCCTCCTCCTAGAGGAATTAGTGAGCTCAGAACTCTACAAGGCAGGGTACAATCTATTTGGTGCTTCATAGCCCAATTGGCTAACAAGTGCCACCCATTCCAATACCTATTGTGCAAGGCTATTCCCTTTGTGTGGACAGACAAATGTCAGGAAGCCTTTCAGCAAATCAAAGACTACCTACTATCAATGCCAATTCTCATGCCTCCCATTTATGGAAAGCCATTGATCCTATACATCTCGTCAACTAGTTTAGCATTGGGGGCATTATTAGCACAAAACGACCAAGAAGAAAAAGAAAGAGCTATATACTATATTAGTTAGACATTGGTCGGGTATGAGCTGAACTACACACCAATTGAACGAGCTTGCCTAGCCGTGGTCTTTGCAGTAGAAAAACTAAGGCATTATATTCTAATCCATCAGACGCAGCTGATAGCAAAGATCGACCCCCTAAAATATTTGTTGAGTAGGGCAGCATTAATAGGACGTCTAGAAAAATGGGTCATGATTCTAAGTAAATATGATATTCAGTATGTGGAAAGAAAGGCGATAAAAGGACAGGTCATTGTAGACCAACTGGCAGACGCACCTTTGCAAAGTGATCACCCCCTAGTGGCAGATTTTCCAGATGAGTCAATATTCCACACAAAACCTAAGGCACCTTGGTGACTCTATTTTGACGGATCACACACAAACCATGGCTCAGGGGCAGGAATCTTATTTATCACCCCTCAAGGAAACTCCATTCCTAAGTCTTTCCACAATGCATTCCCATGCACGAACAATGTAGCAGAATATGAGGCATTGGTTATAGGTCTAAGAATGGCAATAAAATGGCAAATTAGAGCACTACATGTCTATGGAGATTCTCAGCTTGTCATCAACTAGGTTAATGATGACTATGACACAAAAGATGAGAAGTTGATGCCCTATAAGTGAATGGTTGACAGTTTCCAAACAAACTTTCATATGGTAACTTTTGAACAAGTTCCAAGAACACAGAACAAAGCAGCGGATGCAATGGCTACAATAGGCTCTCTCCTTGACATCCCAAGCAATCTGCCACAGTTGGAGTTTCTTATAGAACAATTGTTGGTTCCTGCCTATGACATTCTAGAAACAGAAATGGTCTATGAACTTGTTGGTCCCAACTCTCCCTGGTATCAAGACATTCACGACTACCTTAAATCCCAAACCCTTCCACCAAACCTTTCCAATAACCAGAATAAGTTCTTCATTAGAAAAGCTATGAGATATGCCATCGTTAGTGACACCCTTTATCGTCATAGCTTTGACAATACCCTCCTTAGATGTCTCGACACTAACAAAGTGGGTACAACCTTACGTGAAGTACATGATGGTATATGCGAATCTCATTCGAGTGGTCCTACTCTAGCCAAGAAGATAACGAGACTTGGGTACTATTGGCTGACCATTGAAAGGGATGCATTAGAATATGTCAAGACTTGTCACAAATGTCAAATTCATAGTGATTTGATCCATGCTCCCACACAGGAACTTCGGCCGATCACCTCTCCTTGGCCCTTCGCTCAATGGGGACTCGATCTCATGGGTAAGATCCATCCAACCTCGTCCAATGGCCATAAATTCATTATCACCGCCACTGAGTATTTTACGAAGTGGATTGAAGCTATCCCATTGACATATATTACCGAAAAACAAATATCCAAGTTCATCCTTAACTACATCATTTGCCGATATGGCCTTTCACAATCCATCATCACTGACAATGGACGTCCATTCAAAAACCAAAACATTCGTGAGTTATGTGAGCAATTTCATATCCAACACCATTTTTCATCTCCATATTACCCACAAGGAAATGGTCAAGCTGAGGCGTCGAATAAAACCATTGTTAAAATCCTCAAAAAGACAGTCAATGATGTTGGTCGTGATTGGCACATACAACTCAATCCTGCTTTGTGGGCTTACCACACTAGCATTCGTATGCCTACAAGGGCCACTCCATTTGCCCTGGTCTATGGTGCTGAGACAATCTTACCCATTGAGGTCAAAATTCCTTTGTTACGAGTCTCCCTGAAGGGTTTAACAGATGAAGAGGAGTATAGAGAATCGCGCCCGCATGAGCTGGAAATGCTGGAAGAAAGAAGACAAAATTCCCTGAACCATCTACAAGAATATCAAAACCGTCTCTGTCACAGTTACAATAAGAGGGTCATGGTCAGGAAATTTGACATTGGTGTCTTAGTCCTAATGCAGAACTCGAAGAACCAAGCTGACAAAGAAAAGCTAGGAAAGTTTGAACCGAACTGGTTGGGCCCTTATGTCATCATCTCTTCTTTTGGTTCTAGAGCCTATTAGCTGGTGACTCCAGATGGAGAACAATTGACAGAGCCCATCAATAGTCTACATCTCCAGAAGTTCTACGCATAGCATCAGGAGATTGAGCTAAGAGCAGCAAAAATACAAAAAAAATAGAAAAAGATAAAAAAATCATTGCCTTGATGAAAACCTGGGAAACAGGCGTCTCGGCAACAACAAAAAAATAAGAAAAATGACAAAATAGTAAAGAGAAAAATTTCGTCCAACAGTGAAAACCTGGCAAATAGGCACTTTGGATAGGTACCATGGTGAAAACCTAGCAAATAGGTGCCATGTGTAATCAATCATTGCTCTACCATCTACTGTCACTATGTCTACCTTTACTTAGGATGGAGGACATCTCATGCCATTATCACACTAGTCGACATGACATTATACCCTTCCTTGCATGGTCGATAAACGATTGACATCGAGTCCTGACGACTGACCATCTAGTAAACCAGCAGCATCCCGTCCATATTCCTTAAAGTTGGCTAAGTCTTGGACCTGACTGGGGGGAAATTTTGTATCATATAAATGCAGTCGATGTCACATACGGCTTTGGAAAACATTGAAAATGTCCTGAAAAAAGACCTAAACATTGAAAAAAGTCCTGAAAAAAGACCTAAACATTGAAAAAGTCCTAAAAAAAGACAAAAACATCATAAAAAGTCCTGAAAAAAGACAAAAAAATCATAAAAAGTCCTGAAAAAAGACAAAAACATCATCAAATGTCCTGAAAAAAGACAAAAACATCGCAAAATGTCCTAAAGAAAGACCTAAAAATTGAAAAACGACCTGAAGAAAACAACAACAAAATGTCAAACACAGGATCATCTCTGGTCAAATCTATCCTGTCAATCGGTCCAGTATTTGTCGTTTGTCCGAACTACGTTGTCTCTATGCATTTGCTACGTAGGAAAGACTCACATTTGAGTCCCTGAGACATTAGGTCAGTCCTTTTAGGCTTGTCAAAATAAAATCATGACACAATCTTTGGTCATCAAGACAAAGTCATTGGTTATGTCGAACTACGAGGTCTTTGAGTGTATGACGTAGGAAAGGCCATCTATCAATGAGACCCCGAGGCTGCACTAGGTCAGTCCATTAGGGTTCATGACATCACACTGGCACACATGTCAAAAAGTCTTCAAGACAACATGAATCTTTCCCAAATGAACAAAACTCATCAAGCAAATTCTGGCAATCATTATCGCAGCATGACAATCCCATCGGCACATATCATCATGACAATAGATCTGGTCAGCATGAGTCAAACTCGGTCAAAACAAGTCAAATCATCGTAACCTGTCAAACTGTCAACCCCTGGTTAATCTTTAGATGTGTCCTTCTGAATGATAACCTCTATCATTTATGCCTTAGGATGTGTCTTTCCTAGGCATTGCCATTGTCATTCGACATTTTGAGGGATCCTCTTGACATCTAAAGATCACTCTTTGTGACATCAGTATTCTTCAGATGTGTCCTTCTGAAGAACCAACTCTGTCATCTATGCCTTAGGATGTGTCCTTCCTAGGCATCGTCATCATTTTGAGGGACCCCTTCCGACTATTAGGGATCAAATCCTCTCGACGTCAACATTATTCAGGATGTGTCCTTCCTAAATTCACCAATTCTCGACATTTTTCATCTAAACATCATCAAAACTTTAAACATTTCGGCATCTCGACATTATCAAACATGGCATCTTGACATCAGAACAATGAATATCCAGATGCACTTGGCAAACATTTGGCACTTATCTTTTGGCTTTTTATCATGTTATTAGTTTTTCAGTGAGATTCCACTAATAGGATTTAGAGAAGTAGCAACGTATTATGACGATTGACACACATGACCACTAGTTTCTCAGCAAGGTCCTGATTCTGGGATTTAGAAAAACAACGACGTATCATGATAAGGGCTCTATTTTGTTATTTTTTTGGAAATCATGTTGCTAGTTTCTCAAGGATGTCCTAGAAATAGGATTTAGAGAAGCAACGACGTTTCATGATTTGTCCTTGTCTTTTTCTGCTTATGGTTGATTATGACAAAAAGACTGGGGCAATCATGCTCTTAGTATAAGTCATGATCATCCCTGTTTGCGACTGCTTGTCTTACGTAATGGTACGACCATGCACACTTTGATCTGTCATATCCTGGTGTTTGTTGGCCATTACAACAGTCTGCCCAATGATGATTAAGAGCAATAAATATTAAAGTCCTATGGTAAAGCTTTGAAGGATTTGGTCTAGGAAGTAACATGCATCTCCTTCTATCTTGTCATCTTTTCTTGCTCATCTCATATAGGCATCACATCCATATCATCATCCATATCTTTTGCACTAACATTTCTTTGTCTCTTCATATTCTAGTCTTCTCATCCATTTCGAGAGCACACCCATGTTCTTGGAACCTGTCTTTCCTCTCGAGGGGGAATACCATAACCCTCATCATCATTCTTCCTTATCTTATTTTGCACTAGGGCATATCTTCAACTTATTTTCTTTGTCACAATGCGACAAGTGACATTATGAAAAAGAGGGGCAAAATGCAGACACCTAAAAATGACCTAGGCTTGCAAGCTTCATTTTTACCACTTTTGTCCTAGCATAATTATGACATTTAATTATGTCCTTGGTCCACATTCGACTATTGATTAAATAATTCATAATTATTTAATTAATTCATGTACATTTATTCTTCACAATTATTAAATAAATAAATTCTATTTATTTATTAAATACGTCATTAATTGTCTAAGTCTTCCTCTAATTAAATAAATTTCTAAATTTGTTTAATTATCTTTATTCATTAATTCTTCCTAATATTTAAATAAATAAGTTTTTATTTATTTGTTATATGTCACTAATCCTCACAATTAAATAAATTCATTAATTTATTTAATTCTTAATCGTATCTTCTAAATTAAATAATTATCTTTAATTATTTAATTGACAAAATTAATATTCCTCTCATTTTAAATAAATGAAATTATTTAAAATGTCATCACAATCTTAACTGACATTCCATTTTGGTAAATAATCTGAAAAAGATTATTTATTTGTCTCAAAAAATCCATATTTTGAGTTGATTTAATTCAAATTGGTAGCTTTCTTCCAAAAATCAAATAAAGCAAGCAGGTTCTTGATTTTAATCAAATTTGCTTTTCAGTCCATCTTTTATGAATCTCACAAAGCAGGCTATCTTTATCTTCTTAATTTTGAAAATCTTTATTTTCAAAATTAATTATCTCATCTTTTCTCCACCACTGATCTAATTTTTTCAGATGACATCTTGATCACACTTAAGAATTTTTCCCTAACCCTAATTAGGGATTATCAAATGAAATCTCATCCTCTTATTTTAGGTTTTTGTCAAGAGTCGATCTCGTCCATCCATTCAAAATTGTGTTTTCTATAAAAGACAATTTTGTTCATAATTTTGGGACCACTTCATGAATATAGGCATTATAGTCATTTAGCATTCATAGTTATTATTTTCATTTATCATTTGTCATAGGCATAGGAATTTAAGATTCAAATCCTTCAAAGCTTGTTTAGGACAATGGCATAGTCAAATTACTCACACACTTGATCTGAGGGCAACACAAATCAACAAGTTAGAAGGTGTAATGGAGATCAGCCATGGAGATTGAAGACACTAGGTGAGATTGTTCTATTTTTTGTGTTTTCATTTACTTTCCTTTGCACTTCATTACTTCTTTGGGTTTATTGTGCTTTCAATTCATTGAATCTAAACCTTATAAATTTACCCATTGATACAATAGCATTGAAGACAACCAATTGGAATCTGAAATAAAAGAAGATAGTTTTCTCTTCAACCATGAAGAAGGCAATGACTGTGATTAGTTCATAGAGGATGAATATGCAAGTGAAAATAATTCATATGACAACCTACATGATGATATAGAAGGTATCTCCTGCATAACAGTTTGTGACAGTGCATGTTATGAGGGATCTATCGAAGATTCAGATTGTGAAGATGAACATGTTGATTTTGATCTACAAAAAAGGGACACTTGAAGCCTTTATGGAGTTCAGGAGGAAGAAACAATGCAAAATGTGATAGAATAAGAAAATTTGTTTGATAGTGAACAAGTAACACTTCCAGCTCTAGTTGAGCACCATGAAGATACATTTGATGAAGAAGAGGTTTCTACATCTGAAAATGGTTTTCAACATTTTGCAAATCCATTGTATGGTGAAAATATAGAAGAAGATCAAATAACATTTTTTCAAGATGTGTTGGAACATAAGTTTCATGTTTATTCAAATCCATTCTATGAAGAGGAAGAGGCATTTCCAAATAACCAGGATAATATATTAACCTTTGGAATAAATGATTGTGTTGGTAATTCATTTGATTTTTTCTATGATGATCTTGATCCTCGTTATGATGATGAAAAAGGTGAGGAGTACATTAATGGTGAGAGTGAGCAAATTCAGATTTGCTAGCAATAAAGTACCAGAAATATATACATAAGAATAACTCAGGAATTTTGTCCCCAACATCAGTTGTTTCAAATATGCATAATGGTGATTGCATGAGTCAGATATTTGTGCCACTACTAGTTAATGACATTGAAGAAATAGAATTTTTTTCAAATCTGGTTACCCCAAAAGATGTTAATGAGACATAATTTTTAGATTCTCAAGAGAAGCATTCTAATGGTGAAATTTTAGTACAGCTGGGAGATCATTCTATAACACATGATAGTGAACAAAATAATGAGGAAAGTTGCATTGAATGTACATACATATTGTATGTTGAAAATGAAAAATATTTATCACATGATGATGAACTGCAGAATGGTCAAACTAAGCACAATATTTTTTTGAAATTTTCCAATGGTAATACATGTAGCAGGGCAGATTGCATGACGGTTTTCAAGAAGAATTTGATGAGCTCAAAAAAAAAAGGTGTTTCACAGGGGAAAATAGGGGCTATTATTTTTGGTGAACTTGTGCCATCAGCCATAGTGTGGGTTTTCAAAAAAAAAACATATGATCAGTTCATGACAAGAAAGGGTTTAAGTCTGTTGTTCAATGGATAAAATGTTGGGTCTGCTCTCCTAGAGACCTGGATTCTTGCTATGCCCATAGGGGGCATACATCCCTATATGGAGCCACTAATGGAACCTTCAAATTTTGGAAAGTTTTTAAGGTTCCATGTCAAAAAATTTAAATATGACACTAAAAAAATTCAGTTAAAAAAGTAGCCAGAGGAGCACATTTTAAAAAAATCATAACTTGGGATCTGCTCATTTTCATGCAAAACCGTCTTGCATGAGTGTTTATCTACCATAGCTGAGTTTTCATGCCATTTTTCAGCTCCATACGATATAATTTGATAAAGTTTCAAAGCAACAAGTTGAAGGGTTTTTGAGAAAATCCATTGTATAGTGAAAATCCTGTTAAAATGCTCAACTTTCAGGGTAAATATTAAGCAAATGGATGATGATCATAACAAACTGATTGGTTCCTTCATTCTCTACACCAAAGTCTACATCCATGAAAATTTTTAGTGTGTTTGGACATCATTTGATATTTTTTCAAAATCAATTCCAAATGGATTTTACCCAGTTTTAAACACTGTATTTTTAGAACAGCTATAACAGGGCCAATTTCTGCAATTGATATTTGATGAAGGAATTAAAAAAATGGAAAAAAATCTTGCACATATGTTTACAATTCCTAATTGACCTAATCATCAAAGTTACAGCTTCCCTAGAGAAGGTTTGATATTTTTTCAAAAGGGAAAATTGGTGGGTTTCACTTGAAGTTTGACAGTGCAGTTTGCAGAAAATGCTAAATGAGAAACTTTGAACATTGATATTTTTCAATCCTAATGGCTTCATACAAATCCATTTGGAAACCCCATTCCCATGTCATTAATCTACATTCTCGTACATTTTCATGGCTCCAGGAGAAGTTCTGCCCAGTTTTCCAAATCAATTCCAGTGGCTACCTGACTCAGTTTTTCACAGTGCAAAAAACAAATTCAAAAGACTATACTTTCAATGCATTGATTTTCATCCTCAAACTATAAGGGTATCACCATGTTTTATCTATGACTGTGATTTAATTATGCAATCTCATTGGCTACTATCCACTTTGTTGAATGCTTATAGATTCATGGTTATTGCCCATCAAATATGATCATTGAATGCTTTTAACCTCCATTCACTACGTATATCGAAAATGTCACTTTTTCCTCTATGATCTTCCACTTTCAAATGAATACCCTTTGATCCTATTGTGATTATCAAGACCTGTTCATTAGTGTCCTAAAGCTTTATGCTCATTTCTCTTTCATTGCCACTTTTTTCAAGTATTCCCAAACTCTCTTGCCTCATAATTTATGCATTTGATTATGACTATTACTACCTCACATGAGCATTGTCCACACTTTGAAGAAGTACCCATTGAATTTTTAAGCAACATTGGGGTTCTTAAATTTGAGTAGAATGAACTAGAGATTGGAGGCATTAGAAAATAGGTTCCAATATTGTCGATGGGCATTGTTTTATCTATGTGGGAGCAAAAATAATGGACAAAAGAATGAAAAGAATTTGGAAATAGTAGAAATCATATGTTGTTTTTCACAGAGTTCAACATTCAAACAAGGGAGTGCGTAATAAGAAAATGCAGAAATTTCATGGCCTGTGATGCAATTTTTCCGAGAACATTCAAGTATGTTATGAGAGGGACTATTTTGAGAAGATCGCTTGGATGAAATCACAGAAAGATGGTAGATCAATCTTGGATGAAATTATTTAACATATAAAATTTGAATCACAAAGTGAGGGCAAGAAGAAGATTATGCATTTAAAAGACAACAAGCGCTTGTGATGATATCTGAGAAAGAATGGGATCAATACACAGAGCCTTCACAAAGTCTTCAGCTGATTGTATGAAGCAACAGAAATATCTACCAAAGCATGATGAAATTTACTTTCACTATAGCCACTCTAGTAACCCTGCATGTTTAGAAATGAAGTGTAAGGTGTATCCCTCAGTGAAATGATTGAAGCATAGACATAGAATAAAGAAATAAAAGATTTCTATGGTGGGAAATTGATAAGATAGAGTCGGATTTTTAAAAAAATACCTCCTGTACAACAAAAAACACCATAAATCTTGGAGATGCGCGAGTTACCCTCTATTTTGTAAAAATCATTTGATGCCTCCAACCACAAACTCACTATGCTAGTAGACTATTTAGTGTAGTGCATTGATGATAGAATGGGAGGTTCGCTACAAAAGACAGTCAAGTCCAAAATGTGAAAATATAGTCAAGATTTACAAAGGTGTAGGAATAGGATGCTTTTAAGTAATAGATAAGTATTCATCGAAAGTGATACACAGGGTTGAAATGTGAATTCATTGTAAATGTGTAGTGAAGGGCGGCGCATAGGCATGGAAGTGGAAAATGGAGAATCTATGTCATACTGGCAAGTTGAAGCCAACGGTGAATTTAGACCTGTGGCTGATTGTCCATGCAGGAACATAATCTATGATTAGTCTCTTTGAATTGTAATGTGGGTCGAGGTAATAAGGATTGTAAGCCTCTGTTCACAACTCAGTGCTAAACAACACATCAGAGAAGAGTTAGCCATAGTTGGGGTTGCTTTCGACAACCAGTACGTGCCCATCTAGAAGAACACTTGTTGTAGAATGATACATCTAAGGAATTTTGGAGGGCACGAGCACTGTGAAACTCCTTTCTAGGGATTACTTGCATTGCCACAGGAAAACCCTAGGCACTATGTGGGAGGGCGGTACTTCAGAGGCTAGGGTAAAGTGTGTGCGGGTGAGCAGTGGATATTCCCTGTATTACTGCGAGTGATCTCAAATTCATGTGTAGGTAATTGGAGAAGTAAAATCATTACAGGTGTGCGATAAAGTAAAAAGAGGGGAAAAAAGTAAAACATAAAGTGGAATATTTTACAAACATAGGTACAATCAAATATGATGAGAAAAATATAATTTGGGGGAATAAATAAAATGTGGGATTTAAGAGATTTTTAAAAAGGGGTGAATATATAGATTTTGGAAAACATTTTTAGGGAGAATGGGTGATTTTCTTCATCGAATAAATATTGTGACTTTAGATCTAGATATGTTGTTGAAATATGAATTAGTAGAGAGAGGAGTGGTAAAAGTATTTTCATGGAAATGCAAATCAAATATTTTGCACGAGTGAAGAAAAGGCTATTTTTTGGAGATAAATATGAGTATGGAATATAATTTTGAAAAGTGAATTTTGTGAAATATTTCTATGGCGGGGTTAAAGAGTGGTAAATTTTTTTACCAAAAAATACGTTTCGGTGAAAATACAAGTGTGAAAATTTCCAGCAAACAAAAGATTTAATTATCATTAAGATTATTTTCACGAAGTTTGAAGATCGAAGTGATTGAAATTAAATATTTTAATCAGTTGAAGACAATTAATTAAATGAAGAGCTACGAAAAATGGATGTGCAAAGGGTGATAACCCTAAAGGGAGCAATGTATATATGTGAAATAAAATTGTATCATCAGAGATCAAAATTAGGGGTTAGTTAGGGAATATACTGGACATACTTTTAAAATGCTTACCGTATAGATTACATAGTTGAGACCATGATATATGTATAAATTTTGGAGGAATCAATGGAAGAACTCTGATTTTGTGGCGTCATTCTGGTATCAGTTGTTTGGTTGATTAATTGAAAATATTATCAAGTTGTCTCCAAGGATGATATTCTTTGTTATTTAAATTGATATATCAATTATATTTTCAATTTATTGATGCACATTTGTTGTACTTGTGTGGTATGATTAGCTGGTTCTTTCAAGTAAAGATTAAATCCTTCCAGTCGTTCACAGTAGTTTGGGAGTATATCATTTGATCACTAAGAAGAACTTGGTAATTACATTCTTGCATGTTTATACAAGTTATAAACTAATATTTTTATGCCAAACAATTAGAATTTATGCCAGATAGAAGTCACTCATCTCACACTTTCATTTGACTCTATTTTACCCAACAAAGCATTGGTCTCACATAGTTCATCATTTAGATTTACCCATTTTATTTTTACATATGTTAACTGAACATATTAGGTTTTACCTTGATACTGCTTATACAATCTATACCAAAATAGGAATTCATTTATCCACTTCCAATTGCCATTGTGGATAGATTACTTAGGGAATAATCACAATATTCAAATTTGCTTCATTCACATAGGTGCACCCACCTAGGTCTAGCAGATCCTGAAGAGAAGAAGGTTCAAATTTATCATTTGGCGTTGTACGTTAGCGAAAAATGTTGTGAGAGCTTGGCAACCTCTCCTGGTTCAAACCTGCATTTTTGAGACCTAAAAAAGGTGACGATCAAGAATCTTTACGTCGATTTGGGAATAAATCATTTGGTAGTGTGAAATGAAGTTAGTAACCCTTTCATCATCATTTTGCTTACATATCATCAAATCATCTAACGTCATCTTAGTTGTCGTGTGCACTTGGAAATGGTTAATAAAGGCCTCAACAAGTTCATTGAATGAATGAATTGAGTTATTTGGTAACGAGGAAAACCATTCTAAGGTAGTATCTTTCAAGGACCTAGGGAAAATCTTGGCCAAGAGCTTATCCTCAAGGAAAAAATCACTACATAAGGCGGTGTATGTGGAAACATGGTTAGAAGGATCTTCTTTCCCTCCATATTTCTCAAACCTAGGAATCTCTATACCTTGTGGTATCAGCGTTCGTAATATCTCCAAGGATAAGGGATTTCTTTTGACATAGTATGAAGGTTGGTTGTTTTGATTTTGGTTTATGGTGGAAATTTTCTTTTGAAGGGATGAAACATTTTACAAAAAATGATTGAGAATGGTGTCATTGGTTGTATTTTGAGATGGAGGTGAATATGGTGGAGGTGTATATGTGTTTGAGGGGGAAGTGAATGGAATTCTTATGGGAGGTAAAGTGGTAGGAGATATCACATGTGATGCCACAAAGGTACAAGGATTGCTAGCGGAAATACCCAAGGTAGAAAAGACAGTACTAGTAGGTTGCATTGTTGTTGTAACTTGAGGGTTGGTATAGGTAGGAATAGAGGAAATGGTTGGGAGGAATTTTAGTTCCTCCTTGACTTTGGACATTGTTCGAAGGTTGAGCACAACTAGTAAGTTTTCCAAAAATCTGAGCTAGGTTATGTGCAAGTTCTATTCCTTCTTCATTTTCAATCATGCGATATATGTTATCTATGGTGGGAATAGCAGTGGTTGAAATGCTTTCAATACTCACTTGATGTTGTAGTTTTGTTAACTCTTCATGGATTTGGATTATGTTTTCTTGAGGAATGCTAGTAACCATTGTTTCAACACTTGTCACACTACTTGAAGGTAGAGAGTTGTTAAGGGTAAGTTCCATATAGGTAGTGAACTAGTGTCAACACTATGAGTGAAAGAGATAGATAACCCAAGATCCATGATGAGTGTACTGTCGTGGGATGACATGAGTCTCGAACTACATCTTACTATAGTATTAGAAATAAGACACTAAGTTGTAAAGCTCATGCAAGGGACAATCAATGAATACAAACTAAATGCAATGAACACAAGATAAATGATATATTTTAATTCTGATTCTTATGAAACTAAGCTAGATGCAATGGAATGAATGAAACACAAAATCAATAATCTAAAATATCTAATATTAGTAAGCAAAAGCACATAAACAATGTTTTTAGTGTTGTAAAATATAGTTTCAGGTCTGACACGAGACTAAATCACGCAAAGGGGCGTGTGAGTCCCAATTAAGGTTTTCAAAGGGTTCAAATGTTGAAAAAAAGTCAACACAAAAATCCTAGAAAGTATGTAAAACAAACTGTACCATGACTAAATTTCCCAGAGAGGCAAATGAGTCCTAGATTAGGGTTTTGACACTAAATTCAACAAATTTTGAGTGAATATTAAGTTTTTTAACTTGTATGCAGTCTTGACTATGTGCAATTATATATTTCAAATGAAATTCAATGATGAAAGATGCAAAATGCAACCTATATGCACTTTCACTAATGCAAGATTTAGAATCCCTAAATACAAATTAACTAATTCAAGATCTAATACAAAGTTAATGTAAGCTCTAGATCTAGGACTATGATTCACTCCAAATAAAAAATAAGGTGTCCAAAGGATATATTCACCAAAATGAAATAAAGGAAATAGGGTGTTCCCACCTTTTAGGAGATGGACAACTTAGGGTGCCCTATTTCGCTCTATTTCATTCATGGAAACCCTAGATATCCCTCAACCAAGTGACTCAATTGTAGGAAGGACTACTAGGAGGTCTCCTTGGGTGTGATTAAAGAAAAAGGGGGGTTCACCACTAAGCAAAGGATTAGAAAGAAGGAAATGTAAATGATATACAAATCTAGCTATGTAACCTAGGATATGAAACTTCAAATCAGAATAATAAACTGAGAATAAATAGAGGTGCACCTAGAAAATTGAAGTACTAAACGAGGTCTATAATACAAAAATTTTGACTTTTAATGCACACTAGGACTCATACACCAATTAGGGTGATTTAGTCCCAATTTAGGGTTTCAGGTTGAATATGGAATCTACAACTAGTAAAGCAGGATCTTTAGAAAATGGCTAAAAAGTGGTATACTGGGACTCATATGCCCAACGTGGTGATTTATTCCCAATATCAAGGTTGATTTGAAACTCTGATATCCTCTAGTGATCTACTATAGCTTCTCTCCCTTCCAATATCTGAGTTTGAAACTTTGAATTCCAACTTGTAAGTGACTTTTCGTAATCTTGCAAGAAAGATGACAAATTTGACAACTTTCTCCAATCTTGCTCTTCAATGGATCTCTAACCTAAATATGCAAATCGCACATCAAAGAGAGGGAAATTTTTATTATTAGTGGATAGGGTTTTTCCTTGGTCAAACCCTATTTTGGTAATCAAACCTTGAAATGAAATCAAATAGAATGCAAGAATGATGAATGAACAATATGTTATGTTACAACTCACCAAACCCATGGACCAAAGGATGCAATCTTGTATGGAATGGCTAGCATGAATGTAGCTCTTGAATCTTGAAATTATGTTATGAATCTTGACTTGAATGCTTGCTTGAAGCATGAAACCCTACATCACAAATGTTAGCTCAAAAACACACATGATGCATGATGACTTTGACATGATGCCTGAATCTTGAATAAATCTCCAAAATGCAAGATAATCAACACTTGAATTCTACTGAATGCTCTTGATATCATAAAATTTCTATAATGCTTGAATACTTGAATTGCTAAATCTTTTTAGGATTGCTTAGGTGAAAATATGTGAAATAAACCTTTATTTATACTTGTTTATGCCAAATTTCTCAAAATTACAACACTACAAGCCACCATTAGATCTAGGAGAATAAAATCCCACCAAGAATTTGAATTTAAAATAGGTCCAAGATAAGTGGGACTCATATGCCAATTGGGGCATATGAGTCCTAGTAGGCTAGGCTTGGGACACAAATGTTAAGAAATGTTAAGTTCTATATTAAATTCAGGTTCATGCCCTGAAACTTAGGCGGGACTCATACACCCAAAGTGGTGTATGAGTCCTAGATCACTAAATCTGGAACACACAACCCAAAAACATTAAATTATGATTGGTCATTAGATAAGTGTCAAGATTATCCTCATAAAGATGCATTAAATAAGGCTTGTGGATGAAAAATAGGACTAAATAAGGCATAAAGAAGCCCAGTTTTAGAAGGGAGGGCCCAAACAAGTGTGAAAATGTAGAGGGATGAATTTTTCTACACTATAAAAAGTATACACAAATCACATACTATGTCTGCCAAAAAGCAAGGTGCTCACTCTCTATGAAGCATTCAATATTTGCACAACTTAAATGTTTTTAATGTTATCAATAGGTTAGAAAATGTGTTCAATGCATATAAAAATACCATGAAAAAATACTTTATTGGTTCTACAAATATCTTTGGATTCTCTTGATAAGAATTTTTTTTTCCTTGTGGTGATGTTCTACTAAGACCACCACTTTTTGGTTGTAGTCCAAACCAAAATGTTTAATGAGTTATGAAAACTTACCTATGGCTTTAAGATGTGAGAGCTTTATTGATAGAAAAAATTTCAGCTACTATCCAAGCCAAAACATTTAATGACTTATGGAACATCCTATGGCTTTACGATGTGAGAGATTTATCAATAGTAAACTATTTAGGTAATATTTTTCCCATGAATTTTATCTTCAAGAGGAAGGTTAGGATTATGTGAACCAGAGGGAAGTTATATATTTTGGTCGAGGGATATGACTATAAGATGGGATGGCAAGTGGAACCTAGGAAATGACTACCATTGGATGCTAATAAAAGACATGGATTGATTGATTGATTGATTGATTGATTATGGTAGTGTGTTATTGATTGCTAGAATATGGCTATCAAAATAATAATGGCCCTGGAATATGTAGGGGAAGCACTACTGATTTATCTTACACTATAGGTCATAGGACCAATTGTATTATACCCAATTGCATTATATATTGTGTTCATGTTGATCTGCGGAACATGGTGAACGATGTAGATGATCTGGTGAGTGAAATGGAACATGATGCCAATGCTGCCATAGTGAGGGGTCGAAAGGATGGCGCGACAAATCCCCTCATCCCCCCCAACTCCCCCTCCTTCTGCTATGGAGGGCCCCTCGAGAATGTCATCAAGGTTTCCCAAAAGGAAAAACCCTGAAATTGTACCTCAAAGAGCTTTGCTCACCGTTGAATTGACTATACCTTACTCTATATCCACCCACCCACCCCCGTGGTGGAGCTTGGGTGGGTAGGAGCTGACCACCACCAACTATATCCTTCTGGGCCCCACCCCTGCTAGAACACGGGAAAAGGCACCACCAGTAGTTGGGGTAGTAGTGAGAGAGATGAGGGAGGAAGAAGCAGTTGATCTCATTTCCTATGGGCATGAACCGGTAATAGATCCAAATCCATAGTCATATTGATAGCCATCTTGTCGTCTGGATGAAGAACCCATATTCAATTATGATGAGAATTTACTAGTGGAATGAATTTAAGCTAACTAACTAGGTCAACTAGTTCAAGGTAAGCTATATAAACTACTTATTTGACTCTAGCTCATGGATTTGGACCTCGATGTGATGCTTCTCATCAAGGACAAAGCAAGAATATAATTCCACATGGACTAGAGCCACCCATGTTGAAAGGAATTGGGGATGAGAGTCATATCTCTTCATTCCTTTTGAGTCATAGAAAATTTGGTGCATGTGTCTAATTCCCATGTCCCCTATGTGTGTAGGCAAGGGATTTGTCAAGGACTACTTCTTGAATTATCCCCCTACACATCTGTAAGGTAGGGGGACCAACCACATCAAGGCTTTAGGTCATGGAGAGCCGAGAGTGGAGGGCTGCCTTATTTTACCTCAAGCTAAGTAGGTGTTTAGGTCAAGGATAGAGAATGAAGAGTGCTCACAAGTGCTTATGTCACTCTATAGATCCAAAAACTTGAATGGGACTAGATGAGCTAGTTTCTAGAATCTAAACTACACCTCAAACAACTCTCTTCTTGAGGACGACAGCGCAGTAGGAACAAAAAGCGAAAAGTGCAGTGCAGGAAACGAGAAAACCTACTAACTGTCTAGCTAGCTAACTTTAATGAAAATAAAATAATGATAAAATACAAGAAATAACTGTATTTAAATGGTAAAGAAGGTAGATGATTCAAGTAAGGGTGATGAGAATGAACTCACTGGGAGTCTAGTTTTCTAGTGAGCTCCATGCACACATACACCTACACACAACCAAGAAGGGAAAATTGTTGGGGTTGTAAAGGGTTTTTCTATAGTAAAACCCCCACTTTGGTGTTTCCACCTCCATGGATAGCCAGGAAAGCCACATAGTATAAAATACAAGAAAGGAAAGAAGAATATCAAACAATACAAAAGATACAATGCTACTTTATCAAACCACAACAAGAAAGGATAGTGATGAAATACCACCTCCACCCAAAGGCACTCAAGGCCAATGAAGGGAGAATGCAAGACAATGAGCTTGGAAAAGTCAACACGGCTGCAGTGGAGATGAAGGGAGGTCTTGCAAGACTCTAAGTTCATAATTTCTATGGTAGCACAACACATACAAAATGAAGTTGATGGAGTAACAAGCTGCTATAATGCTCAATGGAATTGTATGAAAATGCTCAAGATATCAAGTGAATGGCAAGGAATGTGAAGAAGATGAGATAGATTGATAAAGAGATGGATTGAATGAGCAAGATAGGCATTTCAAGATAAAACTAAGAGGGAAAGAGTAATTTTCAAGTCGATTGGTCGACATAGGGGTGTTATGCTTCATGCCCAATGGAGAACGTAATGTCCCTGTAGATTCCAGAGGTAGGAATCTATCAGGGATGGTAGTGTGCTACGTAGACATCTGCACGCCATGCTCCCATCCTCGACAAATATTCCCCCACCAACACATAGGAAAAATGAAAAGTGGATGGAAGGAAGGTGGGTGATGTGGAATTTCGCATTCGCGTTTGATTTTCTAAGGTGGATGGATGCAAAAGGGGAATTTACACAAGGGGTGAAAATTTTCTCCTATACATTTTTCCCCCACTTTAGCAAGCACGAGTGTTAAGGAGTGTTCGGTAAAGTAGAACAAAAAGTTTAGAAATATATACCTAAACCATCGAGGAAGCAGACCACGATCTGGAAAACTTGAAAGCACAGGGTAGGAAAATAGCTCCACAAGTACTCTCTTTTGAGGAGGTTCGAACAAAGGACTTTGTAGCTCCTCAGAACTAGAGAGTTGAACAAAGTACACTGAAGGCCCGTAGACCAGCGATGGAAAAATCCCTCAAGCTGAAAGCGCTTCATAGGCCCTCAGACTTGCAAAGAAGTCACCCCCTAGGTACTCTCTCTTGAAGGAATCCTAGTGTAAGGGGACTCAGAGAGTCGCATTGAAAGCAACTTCACGGCAATACCTACAAAGTAACATGTTAATCCACGATAAAGCATGTTAGAAATTAAAAGTAGCCATGCGGAAAACAAGGTGATAGGTCAAAAATTGAAGAGCTCTTCAAAGGGGTCCCTCAAGAACCTCTTCAAAAGAAGAGGGGTCCACTAAGGGACGCTTATTTGAGTTAAAAGAATATTTTTCACAAATCAATTCAACATCAAGTAACCCTTCAAAGATGTTTACTTCATCAAGGAATTTGAAAGGAAGAAAATTCCCTTGGCGAGGGGAAGATCAAGGTTTCTCCTTACTGTGAAAATTTGTTCCCTCCTTTGAGGAAAATTCTTTAAAGTTTTTCTTTACTGACCCATGACCTAAGGAAACACGCTCTTCTAGGGTCCTTTGCTGAGAATGCAATTTTGAAAACATTTTGAAAATAATTTTGAGAAAAGATTCATTGGCCATCGAATGCATTTTCTGAAAATCAAATTCGACATGATATCCCCCCCTTAGGATGGTGTGTACTGAATGCAAAGGCACGCGACATCCTAAGGAGAGAAAAGCAATAATGAAAAAAGTGATGTTGTGGCCAGCGGGACATAGTGAGATGTCACCGTGGTAATGTTGTCGCACACCTAGGGATAACACATGAGCACCACAACATCACAAATGAAGCAAAGAAGAGGGTATAAAAGTGTGGATCATCATGGAAAAACAGCCCTAGGCAAAAAATTCAAAAATCAGTTGCAGGCAACTTGATGTAAAAATTTGAATAAGTTATCTATATTATTTCAAAAAATATGTAAGAATAGAATCTATAGGAAATGAATTTAGTTTCTAAACTACTAGGTTTTTTGAAACTAAATAAATCTATTTGGTGAAAATTTGAAATTTCAATGTAGTGGTACTTAAATTCCTGTGAAAATAAGAAGTAGGTGTCCTGCCCCACCAATTCAACCACAAATGAAATGATAATATTTTTTATAAGATTTTAGATAATAAGCAGAGGACTCATGCCCTCGATGTGATACATATATTTTTGTAATATTATTCCAAGTAAATAATTAATTATGATTTTTATTACAACTTTCAAAAGAATATAAAAACTCATATGTTCAATTTCACCTTAACTTGGTCAAAACTTCATGAAATTCTCTTTTTTTTTTAATCCTATAGTATGCAAAGCATAGAATGTGACACATGTTTCGGATTCAAAAAATGTGATACCGCTTGAAAGCTATAGATGTTTTTCAATCATCCTATCAATCAGGACTTTAGTTGTAATTTGAATAGAAAATGAATAATAATTACTATTAAATTCAAAGTAAAGCATAATTTATATCGGTGGAAAGCTAATAATCTCCTTTTAAAACCCTTTTCATTTCATCAATTTTGGGTAAAAAATAGTCGCCACCACATACCCATCATATTGCCACTTTTGGCCCATCATGATCCCCAAGACATTCAAGAGAGAGAAAGATAACAATACTATAAAAAGAAACAATGACATCACAAATAAAGGGTACAAGGGCAATTTGATATTTTTGGGTCAGAGTTGCTCATAAATATATATAAGTAGATCATAGTAGTATATTTAATGAATTGTCATCAACCCCCTACTATATTAGACCATGTGAAGAATGCACGAGAAGAAAAAATAAAAATAAAAAATTGGGTCAACATGGAAGGGAAGCCTAAATGCCCCAACACTTTGCATCATCCCCAATTGTTGAAAATCAATACACATAATAGAGGAAGAATGATGGAACAAATAGAGGAAGTTTTATGACACATATCACTCCTGTATCCAAGCATCTACGAGGGTGATAAGGGTCATCCAAGAACACACAAAACAAGCATGGGACAACACAAGCGCACACACGTACTCTACACTACAAATAAAAAAGGGGCACCCCCCTAACACTCATCAACCAATAGGTCATTAGCCTCCTAATCTAGATCATTATATGAGGAAGGAGGACAAGCTTGCAAAGGTGGAATGTTAAGGGGGGAACCCTTTGACACCCCCCCATCGCAACAAGAGCTAAGGAAGGAGACTCTTCAAGGTCTCCTCCACTCATCTCTTCTGGGGAAAAGGTCAATGACTTCGTGAAGATTGTTGAAAGGGGCAGGACCTCATCCAAAGAGTTAAACACACACCTCATATGAGTTCCATGTGTTGCCTCAATGGATGATGGAAGTGGTACCCAAGATTCACTGCTAGGCTCACTGAGTGACTCAAGAGCAGTGACAAACTTCGAGGACACTTGAACTTCTTTCGTCACTAGGATGACACATGATAATTCAAAACCACCTCTTGAAGAAGGTGGGCTCCTCTTTTGCCCCCCATTGATAACAGGGCTACTATCCATCTTCTGCTTTCTTAGAGGATGCAAGATCCCCAAAGATGAGGTAGAAAGTGTAGAGGAGGAGAGAACCACGGCAGACACCACCAAGGTGTTTAGAATGTCCACAAGATTTGAAAATGGTGGGATGTCTAGAAGGGACATCAAGAGAGGAGGCTTGACCAAAGGAGCAATAAACACCTGCACCTTTTTTAGGTTTAGGGGTGTTTATGCTCACAACAGGAGCCATAAGCAACACTGAGGTTAATTGAACTGAAGCAAAGGGGGTGGGAGAGAAGGACATAACAATAGGCCCTCAAATAGGGGTGGTTGATTCCCCTTCCTCTATAGAGAAGCTTGATCAAAAACTAGATCCTTTCTTCGACACTTGCATTCGTATGCAAGGTGGTTCCTGCGGCTCCAAGAACTAGAGGTTGAAAGTTGGGATAGAACAAAAGGCTCCTGCTTGGCCATTAGAGTGTCCTTCACAGTTGTTTCTGGTGGAGGGAGAGACTCCTAGATGGGAGAAGGAGGGAGAGATTGGGATGAGATTGGAGCAACAGCGGGGGGAGTCGGCTCTAACACCTCAGCAATGAGCCTCTTCCCATTCATTTCCTTGGGGGAAGGAGTGGTAGGAGGCCATGGAGGCCAAGACATGGAGGACACCCATGGGGAGCCTTCCCTTTACCATACCAAATGGGCCTAGGCACCGTGGGTAGAATGGGAAGTTCGAACGTCAGACGCTTGGGCTTTCGCCAAATGGGCACCATAGGATTCTCCCTCAATCACTTAGGAGAAGAATTTGATGACACCATTGTAGTAAGGCGAGAGGAAGTGATTTTTGGATGCTATGGTTGTGTTGCTGATATGTGGTTGTCACTGATGTCAACACTATTAGCACTGTTGTATTGAAGGTTGTATATATCAAGGATATTGAGAACATTGTTAAAGAAAGAGTTGTAGGTTGCTAGTGGAATAGTGAAGGTCATGAAGGTGTCTTGATCTTTACGTCAATGATCAATTGTATTGGAAAAAAGGTTTTATTGCTGAGAGTATCTAGTTTATCCACTGGAAGTTTTAGAGGTCTGCGTAAAGATTTGATTGTGTTATGGACAGTTGTGCTCTGACAGTGTTAATTTGGTTTCTATCAGTGCTCCTGATTGAAGCTATAATTCTAGCAATCTCTGTTGTGGATGTTTCTATTAGTTCTTGGTCGCTTGTGATGTTTCGATCACTATACCCGTAATCCAACATCTAAAGGTACCTGCAACAACATTTTTCTTGGTGTGTTTGGGTTTTCATGTTCTTGGATGACATGATCTGGTTGTAACATGTTGCGGATCCTTGGAGATTTAAATTTGAATTTTTGGCATGCTCGAGGATATTTTTTTGGGTGGCATCATAATATTAGTCGACGGTGTTTGATTTGCATTAAAATTTATTTGTAAATTTTGGGCCGACATTGTAAATATGTTTTATATTTTGGCCGGTGAAGTTGTTGATGTAAATCCAAGTTGTGGATATATAAATGCTGGGTTGTTTGTGTGAAGTTAGTGTGTGTGTGTGTGAATTGAGGAGAAGCCAAAGAAAGTGAAAGTGTGTGAATAGTGATCTATTCATTAAATTGCAAAAGCAGAGTGTGAAGAAGTTTGAGCTAAGTGTGAAGAAGCATTTTTGTGTTTAATCGAACTCAGAATCAAGATTTTGTAGAAGCTATTTTCTTTAGTTCATACCCTCTCGCGGGATCTAATCTAAATTACTTTGTATTCCTTTGGCAAAGAGAGCCTTATATTTGAGCAAAGAGCTCTATGTAGGGTGTTCATGAATGCATATGCATTCCCATTTTTCATTATACTTAATAGTGGGTATAATACTATGGACTAACATCCACCATGGTTTTTCCCCTAACAAGGTTTCCACATAAAAATCTTGGTATTCTCTGTGTTTCTGATCTGTTGATTGTTTATGGTTTATTGTTCTTGCATCATATCTGAAACTGGGTTAAGTTAAGTTTGAGTTAAGAAGTTTAAATAATTTGAGACAATTGATTCACCCCCCTCTTAGTTGCATTTCCTTGTTTTTCCAACAATTGGTATTAGAGCAGGTCCCTCTAAAGAAGTTTAAAAGCTTGAGGTGATATGTGATGGCATCTTACAAGAAGGACATCCATAGATTTTATGGAACAAAATACTCACTGTGGAAAAATAAAATGGAATGTCATTTGAGATGTTTAGGTGAACACTTCTGGAAGATCACAAAGAATAGATATGTTATTCCTCAGAATGGTCCTTCCACTCCTGATGAAATTAAAGAGGTTGAGAATAACATCAAGGCTATGGAAGCTTTGTTGAGTGTTGTGACAGAATCAAAAATGACAAATGTGATAGGTCTGAAGATAGCTCATGAGATGTGGACAAAGCTAGAAACTTTGTATGAAGGAGATGCACATGTGAAGATGGCTAAGCTACAGAGTCTGAAAGGCAAGTATAAAAATTTGAAGATGGGTGAAGATGAAAATATTTCTTCTTTTATGCAAAAAGTAAATGAACTAGTGATGAGTATTAGATGTGTCAGTTGTACCCTAGAAGAGGAAGAAATTAGAAGCAAGTAAGCTCGGATCATTGCCTTCCCTCTTACAACCAAAGGCTCATGCTATTGAAGAGATCGACGTTGACTAATGACAAGAGATACACCGATTGAAATTTTGTTGCCTTTTGAGTTGATCAATTTGGTGAATCTATTCCCAAGACTAAATCTGCATTTAAGGCTACTATATCTGGAAGTAACAAGCAAAGATATGATCTAGGAGAGTGTTTGAGAAAGTCATTCAAGTATGAGGAAGAAATGAAACGGCTTGAAGATGAAGAAAGAGAGGTAGAAGAGTTGGAAGCACTGATTGTGAAGAAAGAAGGCAGAGGACAAGGTAATTATAAAGGAATGTTTCCTATTAAATGTTTCTCTTGCAATAAAATAGGTCATTTTGCATCAAGGTGTCCTGAAAGAGTTCCTAGGTCTAAGCCTAACAAATATAGATTTCAAAAGAAATGTTACTATGCTAAAGGAGTGACTAATGAAGAGTCTGATAAAGAAAATGGAAATGAAGATGAATGGGTGTCTTCATCAAGGAAATGGGTGGCTACTGAATTTGCTAAAATTGAGAAAGCTCTTGCAGCCTGAATTGAAGAAAAGGATGAGTGGGTCATTGATAGCAGATGCTCACATCATATGACAGGTGACAAAAGAAAATTTGTAAGTCTAAGCAAAAAATATGGCTATGGGGTTGTAATATTTGGAGATAAATAATGTTGGTGATTCATGGTAGAGAATCTATTATTCTTGGTGGTGGTAAGCATAACATTGATGATGTACTTTATGTTGAAGGATTAAAGCACAACCTACTAAGTTTTGGACAAATGGTGGACAAGGGTTATGATCTTTAGTTCAATAGTGGAAGATGCAGGATACTTCAAAGTTCTAGAAATGTAATTGCTTCAGGTAAAAAGACAAAAGACCTGTAATATTTTTCACTTGAATGTTGCTAGTGAAATTTGTTTAATCGCTTACTTAGTAGATGAAAGCTGGTTATGGCATAGGAGTCTGTGTCATGTAAATTTTGATAACATTGTCAGGGTAAGCTCAACTCAAGCAATAAGAGATCTACCTAAGCTAGTAAAGCCTACTAACACAATATGTAAGGAATGTCAGATGGGAAAACAAACTAGAGTTTCTTTTTAGAGCAAACAACATCATTCCAATGGAATACTAGAGCTAGTGCATACTAATCTATGTGGTCCCTCCAAAGTCGGAAGTCTTCATGGAGAAAGGTAATTTATGCTTCTTATTGATGATTTCTCTAGGATGATATGGGTTGCTTTATTAAGAGAAAAATGTGAAGCAT
>VDFB02058242.1:318824150-318891380 GCA_007258455.2 Sequoia sempervirens | reverse complement strand
GAATTGAGTTATTTGGTAAAGAGGAAAACCATTCTAAGGTAGTATCTTTCAAGGACCTAGGGAAAATATTAGCCAAGAGCGTATCCTCAAGGATGAAATCACTACATAAGGCAGTGTAAATGGAAACATGGTTAGAAGGATCTTCTTTCCCTCCATATTTCTTAAACCTAGGAGTCTCTATACCTTGTGGTATTAGAGTTCTTAATATCTCCAAGGATAATGGATTTCTTTTGACATAGTATGAAGGTTGGTCATTTTCATTTTGGTTTTTGGTGGAAATTTGCTTTTGAAGGGATGCAACATTTTGCAAAAGTTGATTGAGAATGGTGTCATTGGTTGTATTTTGAGATGGTGGTGAATATGGTGGAGGTGTATATGTGTTTGAGGGAGAATTGAAGGGAATTATTATGGGAGGTAAAGTGGTAGGAGATATGACATATGATGCCACAAAGGTACAAGGATTGCTAGTGGAAATACCCAAGGTAGGAAATACATTACTAGTAGGTTACATAATTGTTGTAACTTGAGGGTTTGTATAGGTGGGAATAGAGGCAATGGTTGTGGGAGGAAGAATTTGAGTTCCTCCTTGAACTTGGACATTGTTCGAAGGTTGAGCACAACTAGTAAGTTTTCCAAAAATATGAGCTAGGTTACACGCAAGTTCTATTCCTTCTTCACTTTCAATCATGTGATGTATCTTATCTATGGTGGGAATAGCAGTGGTTGAAATGTTTTTAGTACTCACTTGATGTTGTAGGTTTGCTAAGTCTTCATGGATTTGGATTATGTTTTCTTGAGGAATGCTAGTAACCATTGTTTCAACACTTGTTATGCTACTTGAAGGTAGAGAGTTGTTAAGGGTATGGTCCATACCTAGTGAATTAGTGTCAACACTATGAGTGAAAAGTGATAGATAACCCAAGATCCATGATGAGTGTGCTATCGTGGGATGACATGAGTCTCGAACTACATCTTACTATAGTATTAGAAATAGGACACTAAGTTGTAAAGCTCATGCAATGGACAATCAATGAAAGAAAACTAAATGCAATGAATACAAGATAAATGATATATTTTAATTTTGATTCTTATGAAACTAAGCTAGATGCAATGAAATGAATGAAACACAAAATCAATAATCTAAAATATCTAACAACAGCAAGTAAAAGCACATAAACAATGCTTTTAATTTTGTAAACTACAGTTTTAGGTCTGACACGAGACTAAATCACCAAGAGGGGCATGTGAGTCCCAATTAGGGTTTTCAAAGGGTTCAAATGTTGAAAAACAGTCAACACAAAAATCTTAGAAATTAGGTAAAACAAATTGTACCAAGACTAAATTGCCCAGACAGGTGAATGAGTCCTAGATTAGGGTTTTGACACTAAATTCAACAAATTTTGAGTGAATGTTAAGTTTTCTAACTTGTATGCAGTCTTGACTATGTGAAATTATAGATTTCAAATGAAATTCAATGATGCAAGATGCAAAATGCAACCTATATGCACTTTCACTAATGCAAGATTTAGAATCCCTAAATGCAAATTAACTAATTCAAGATCTAATACAAAGTTAATGTAAGCTCTAGATATAGGACTATGATGCACTCCAAATCAAAAATAAGGTGTCCAAAGGATATATTCACCAAAATGAAATAAAGGAAATAGGGTGTGCCCACCTTTTAGGAGATAGACAACTTAGGGGGCCCTATTTCACTCTTTCATTCATGGAAACCCTAGATATCCCTCAACCAAGTGACTCAATTGTAGGAAGGACTACTAGGAGGTCTCCTTGGGTGTGATTAAAGAAAAAAGGGGGTTCACCACTAAGCAAAGGATTAGAAAGAAGGAAATGTAAATGATATGCAAATCTAGCTATGTAACCTAGGATATGAAACTTTAAATCAAAATAATAAACTGAGAATAAACAGAGGTGCACCTGGAAAATTGAAGAAGTACTAAATGAAGTCTATAATCCATTTTTTTTTACTTTTAATGCACACTGGGACTCGTACGCCAATTAGGGTGATTTAGTCCCAATTTAGGGTTTTAGGCTAAATCTAGAATCTACAACTGGTAAAGTAGGATCTTTAGAAAATGGCTAAAAAGTGGTATACTGGGACTCATATGCCCAACGTGGTGATTTATTCCCAATATCAAGGTTGATTTGAAACTTTGATATCCTCTAGTGATCTCCTATAGCTTCTCTCCCTTCCAATATCTAATTTTGAAACTTTGAATTCCAACTTGTAAGTGACTTTTCGTAATCTTGCAAGAAAGATGACAACTTTGACAACTTTCTCCAATCTTGCTCTTCAATGGATCTCTAACCTAAATATGCAAATCCCACATCAAATAGAGGGAAAAATGTTGTTTTGTTAGTGGATGGGGTTTTGCCTTGGTCAAACCTTGTTTTGGTAATCAAACCTTGAAATGAAATCAAATAGAATGTAGGAATGATGAATGAACAATATGTTATGTTGCAACTCACCAAACCCATGGAACAAAGGCTGCAATCTTGTATGAAATGGCTAGCATGAATGTAGCTCTTGAATCTTGAAATTATGTTATGAATCTTGACTTGAATGCTTGCTTGAAGCATGAAACCCTACATCACAAATGTTAGCTCAAAAACACACATGATGCATGATGACTTTGACTTGATGCCCAAATCTTGAATATAGCTCCAAAATGCTTGATAATCAACACTTGAATTCTATTGAATGCTCTTGATCTCATAAACTATAATGATTGAATACTTGAATTGCTAGATCTTTTTAGGATTGCTTAGATGAAAATATGTGAAATAAACTTGTATTTATACTTGTTTATGCCAAATTTCTCAAAATTACAACACTACAAGCCACCATCAGATCTAGGAGAATAAAATCCCACCAAGAATTTGAATTTAAAATAGGTCCAAGATAAGTGGGACTCATATGCCAGTTGGGGCATATGAGTCATAGTAGGCTAGGCTTGGGAAACAAATGTCAAGAAATGTTAAGTTCTATACTAAATTATTCAGGTTCATGCCCTGAAACTTAGGTCGGACCCATACACCTAAGGTGGCGTATGAGTCCCAGGTCACTAAATCTGGAACACACAACCCAAAAACATTAAATTATGATTGGTCATTAGATAAGTGTCAGGATTATCCTCATAAAGATGCATTAAATAAGGCTTGTGGATGCAAAATAGGACCAAATAAGGCATAAAGAAGCCCAGTTTTAGAAGGGAGAGCCCAAACAAGTGTGAAAATGTAGAGGGATGAATTTTTCTACACTATAAAAAGTATACACAAATCACATACTCTGTCTACCAAAAAGCAAGGTGCTCACTATCTATGAAGCATTCAATATTTGCACAACTTAAATGTTTTTAATGTTATCAATAGGTTAGAAAATGTGTTCAATGCATATCAAAATCCCATGCAAAAATACTTTATTGGTTCTACAAATATCTTTGGATTCTCTTGATAAGAAATTCATTTTCCTTGCATGGTGATGTTCTACTAAGACCACCACTTTTTGGTTGTAGTCCAAACCAAAATGTTTAATGAGTTATGAAAAATTACCTATGGCTTTAAGATGTGAGATCTTTATTGATAGAAAAAATTTCAGCTACTATCCAAGCCAAAACATTGAATGACATATGGAACACCCTATGGCTTTACAATGTGAGAGCTTTATCAATAGTAAACTATTTAGGTAATATTTTTCCCATCAATTTTATCTTCAAGAGGAAGGTTAGGATTATGTGAACCAAAGGGAAGTTATATATTTTGGTCGACGGATATGACTATAAGATGGGATGGAAAGTGGAAGCTAGGAAATGACTACCATTGGATGCTAATAAAAGGCATGGATTGACTGATTGATTGATTATGGTAGTGTGGTATTGATTGCTAGAATATGGCTATGACAATCATAATGGCCCATGAATATGTAGGGGATGCACTATTGATTGATCTTTCTCTATAGGTCATAGGACCAATTGTATTATACCCAATTGCATTATATATCATGTTCATGCTGATTTGCAGAACATGGCCAATGATGTAGATGATCTGGTGAGTGAAATGGAACATGATGCCAATGCTGCCATAGTGAGGGGTGGAAAGGTTGGCACGATGAATCCCCTCATCCCCCCCAACTCCCCCTCCTTCTGCTATGGAGGGCCCCCCGAGAGTGTCATCAAGGACACCCAAAAGGGAAAACCCTGAAATTGCACCTCAAAGAGCTTTGCTCACTGTTGAACTGCCTATGCCTTACTCTATATGCTCCCACCCACCCCGGTGGTGGAGCTGACCACCACCAACTATATCCTTTTGGGCCCCACCCCCACTAGAACATGGGAAAAGGCACCACCAGTAGCTGGGGTAGTAGCGGGAGAGATGAGGGAGGAAAAAGCAGTTGATCTCATTTCCCGTGGGCATGAACCACTAATAGATTCAAATCCATAGTCATTTTGATAGCCATCTAATCATCTGGATGAAGAACCCATATTCAATTATGATGAGAATTTACTAGTGGAATGAATTTAAGCTAACTAACTAGGTCAACTAGTTCAAGGTATGCTATATAAACTACTTATTTGACTCTAGCTCGTGGATTTGGACCTTGATGTGATGCTTCTCATTGACGACGAAGCAAGAATATAATTCCACATGGACTGGAGCCACCCATGTTGAAAGGAATTAGGGATGAGGGTCATATCTCTTCATTCCTTTTGAGTCATAGAAAATTTGGTGCATGTGTCTAATTCCCATGTCCCCTATGTGTGCAGGCAAGGGATTTGTCAAGGACTACTTCTTGAATTATCCCCCTACACATCTATAAGGTAGGGGGACCAACCACATCAAGGCTCCAGGTCATGGAGAGTCGAGAGTGGAGGGCTGCCCTATTTTACCTCAAGCTAAGCAGGTGTTTAGGTCAATGATAGAGAATGAAGAGCACTCTCAAGTGCTTCTGTCACTCTATAGATCCAAAAACTTGAACGAGACTAGATGAGCTAGTTTCTGGAATCTAAACTACACCTCAAACAACTCTCTTCCTGAGGATGACAGCGCAGTAGGAACAAAAAGTGAAAAGTGTAGTGCAGGAAATGAGAAAACCTACTAACTGTCTAGCTAGCTAACTTTAATGAAAAGAAAATAATGATAAAATACAAGAAATAACTATATTTAAATGGTAGATAAGGTAGATGATTCAAGTAAGGGTGATGAGAATGAACTCACTAAGAGTCCAGATTTCCAGTGAGCTCCATGCACACATACACCTACACACAACCAAGAAGGGAAAATTGTTGGGATTATATAGCAGTTTGCCATAGTAAAACCCCCACTTTGGTGTTTCCACCTCCATGGACAGCCAAGAAAGCCACACAGTAGAGAATGCGAGAAAGGAAAGAAGAATATCAAACAATACAAAAGATACAATGCTACTTTATCAAACCACAACAAGAAAGGATAGTGATGAAATACCACCTCCACCCAAAGGCACTCAAGGCCAATGAAGGGAGAATGCAAGACAACGAGCTTGGAAAAGTCAACACGGTTGTAGTGGAGATGAAGGGAGGTCTCGCAAGACTCTAAGCTCATAGTTTCTATGATAGCACAACACATACAAAATGAAGTTGATGGAGTAACAAGCTATTGTAATGCTCAATGGAATTGTATTAAAATGCTCAAGAGATCAAGTGAATGGAAAGGAATGTGAAGAAGATGAGATAGATTGCTAAAGAGATGGATTGAATGCGCAAGATAAGAATTTCAAGATAAAAATGAGAGGGAAAGAGTAATTTTCAGGTCAGTTGGTCGACATAGAGGCGTTATGCTTCATGCCCAATGGAGAATGTAATGTCCCTGCATATTCTAGAGGTAGGAATCTGTCAAGGATGGTAGTGTGTTGCATAGACGTCCACACGCCACGCTCTCAACCTCGACAAATATTCCCCCATCGACACATAGGAAAAATGAAAAGTGGATGGAAGGAAGGTGGGTGATGTGGAATTCCGCATTCATGTTTGATTTTCTAAGGTGGAAGGATGCAAAAGGGGAATTTACACAAGGGGTGAAAATTTTCTCCTATACATTTTCCCCCTACTTTAGCAAGCATGAGTGTCAAGGAGTGTTCGGTAAAGTAGATCAAAAAGTTTAGAAATGTATACCTAAACCATCGAGGAAGTAGACCACGATCTAGAAAACTTGAAAGCACAGGGTAGGAAAATAGCTCCACAAGTACTCTCTTCTAAGGAGGTTCGAACAAAGGACTTTGTAGCTCCTCAGAACTAGAGTTACACAAAGTACACCGAAGGCCCATAGACCAACGATGGAAAAATCCCTTAGGATGAAAGTGCTTCATAGGCCCTCAGACTTGCAAAGAAGGCACCCCCTAGGTACTCTCTCCTGAAGGAAGCCTAGTGTAAGGGGACTCTGTAGAGTCAGATTGGAAAGCAACTTCACAGGCACACCTACAAAGTAACATGTTAATCCACAGATAAAGCATGTTAGAAATTAAAAAGTAGCCATGCGGGAAAACAAGCAGATAGTCAAAAAATTGAAGAGCTTTCAAAGGGGTCCCTCAAGAACCCTTCAAAAGAAGAGGGGTCCACTCAAGGGACGCGCTATTTGAAAGTAAAAGAATATTTTTCACAAATCAATTCAACATCAAGTAACCCTTTCGAAAGATGTTTACTTCATCAAGGAATTTGAAAGGAAGAAAATTCCCCCTTGCGAGGGGAAGATCAAGGCTTCTCCCACAGGAAAATTTGTTCCCTCCTTTGAGGAAAATTCTTAAAGTTCTTTCTTTACGGACCCATGACGAAGGAAACACGTTCTTCTAGGGGTCCTTGTTGAGAATGCAATTTTTGAAAACATTTTGAAAATAATTTTGAGAAAAGATTCATTGGCCACTGAATGCATTTTCTAAAGATCGAAGTGACATGATAGCCCCCCATCAGGATGGTACATGTTAAACGTAGAGGCACATGGCATCCTAAGGAGAGAAAAGGAAGAATGAAAAAGTGATGTTGTGGCTCACAGGACATAGTGAGATGTAATCGTGGTAATGTTGTCACACACACGAGGGATAACACATGAGCACCACAACATCACAAATGAAGCAAAGAAGAGGGTATGTGCAGGATCATCATGGAAAAAACAGGCCCTTAAGTGGCAAAAAATTCAGAAAAATCAAAGGTAGGCAACTTGATGTAAAAATTTGAATAAGTTATCTATATTATTTCAAAAATATGTAAGAATAGAATCTATAGAAAAATGAATTTAGTTTCTAAACTACTAGGTTTTTTTGAAACTAAATAAATCTATTTGGTGAAAATTTGAAATTTCAATGTAGTGGTACTTAAATTTCAGGGAAAAATAAGAAGTAGGTGTCTGTCTGACCACCCTAACCACAATGAAATGATAATATTTTTTTATAAGATTTTAGATACAAGCAGAGGACTCATGCCCTGATGTGATACATATTTTTTTGTAATATTATTCCAAGTAAATAATTAATTATGATTTTTTTATTACAACTTTCAAAAGAATATAAAAACTCATATGTCTGACCACCTTAACTTCGTCAAAACTTCATGAAATTAATTTTTTCTTTTTTTAATCCTATAGTATGCAAAGCATAGAATGTGATGCATGTTTTGGATTCAAAAAATGTGATACCGTTTGAAAGCTATAAAAAAAATTCAATCAACCTATCAATTAGGACTTTAGTCGTAATTTGAATAGAAAATGAATAATAATTACTTATTAAATTCAAAGTAAAGCATAATTTATATCGGTGGAAAGCTAAGAATCTCCTTTAAAAACCCTTTTCATTTCATCAATTTTGGGTAAAAAAATAGTCGTCAGCCACATACCCATCATATTGCCACTTTTTGGCCCATCATGATCCTGCACATACCCAAGAGAGAAAGATAACAATACTATAAAAAGAAACAATGACATCATGAACAAAGGGTACAAGGGCGATTTGATATTTCAGGGTCAAAGTTTCTCATAAATATATATATGTAGATCATAGTAGTATATTTAATGAATTTTCATCAACCCCCTACTATATTAGACCATATGAAGAATGCACGAGAAGAAAAAATAAAAATAAAAAATTGGGTCAACATGGAAGGGAAGCCTTAATGCCCTAACACTTTGCATCATCCCCAATTTTTGAAAATCAATACACATAATAGAGGAAGAATGATGGAACAAATAGAGGAAGTTTTATGACACATATCACTCTTGTATCCAAGCATCTACGAGGGTGATAAAGGTCATCTAGAAACACACAACACAAGCATGGGGGAACACAAGCACACACATGCACTCTACACTACAGATAAAAAAGGGGTGCCCCCCTAACACTCATCAACCAATAGGTAATTAGCCTCCTAGTCTAGATCATTATATGGGGAAGGCAGACGAGCTTGCAAAGGTGGAATGTTAAGAGGGGAACCCTTTGACACCCCCCCATCGCAACAAGAGCTAAGGAAGGAGACTCTTCGGGGTCTCCTCCAGTCATCTCTTCTGGGGAAAAGGTCAATGACTTCGTGAAGATTGTTGAAAGGGGCAGGATCTCATCCAAAGAGTTAAACAAACACCTCATATTGAGTTCCATGTTTTGCGTCAATGGATGAGGGAAGTGGTACTCGAGATTCACTACTAGGCTCACTAAGTGACTTAAGAGTAGTGACAAACTTCAGGGACACTGGAACTTCTTTCATCACTAGGACGACACATGATAATGCAAAACCACCTCCTGAAGAAGGTGGGCTCCTCTTTTGGCCCCCATTGATAGCAGGGCTACTCTCCATCTTTTGCTTTGTTAGAGGATGCAAGATCCCCAAAGATGAGGTAGAAGGTGTAGAGGAGGAGAGAACCACGATAGACACCAACAAGGTGTTTGGAATGTCCACAAGATTTGAGAATGGTGAGATGTCTAGAAGGGACATCAAGAGAGGAGGCTCGACTGAAGGAGCGATAAACACCTACACCTCTTTTAGGGTTAGGGGTGTTTATGCTCACAGCAGGAGCTGAAAGCAACACTGAGGCTAATTGAACTCAAGCAGAGGGGATAGGAGAGAAGGACATAACAACAGGCCCTCAAATAGGGGTGGTCGATTCCCCTTCCTTCCTTTATAGAGAAGCTTGATAAAAAAACTAGATCCTTTCATTGACACTTGCATTTGTAAGCAAGGCGGTTCCTATAGCTCCAAGAACTAGAGGCTGAAAGCTGGGATAGAACAAAAGGCTCCTGCTTGGCCATTAGAGTGTCCTTCACGGCTATTTTTGGCAAAGGGAGAGACTCCTAGATGGGAGAAGCAGGGAGAGATTGGGATGAGATTGGAGCAACAGCGAGGGGAGTCGGCTCTAATGCCTTAGTAGTGGGCCTCTTCCCATTCATTGCCTTGGGGGAAGGAGCAGTAAGAGGCTATGGAGGCCAAGACATGGAGGACTCCCCATGGGAAGCCTTCCCTTTACCATACCAAATGGGCCTAGGCACCGTGGGTAGAATGGGAAGTTCGAACGTCGGACGCTTGGGCTTTCGCCAAATAGGCACCATAGGATTTTTCCTCAATCTCTTAGGAGAATAATTTGATGACACCATTATAGTAAGGCGAGAGGAAGTGACTGTTGGATGCTATGGTTGTGTTGCTGATATGTGGTTGTCACTGATGTCAACACTATTAGCACTGTTGTATTGAAGGTTGTATATGCCAAGGATATTCAGAACATTGTTAAAGAAAGAGTTGTAGGTTGCCAGTGGAATAGTGAAGGTCATGAAGGTGTCTTGATTTGTACATTGATGATCAGTTGTTGTGGAAAAACAGGTTTATTGTTGAGAGTATCTAGTTTATCCACTGGAAGTTTTAGAGGTCTGCGTAAAGATTTGATTGTGTTATGGACAGTTGTGCTCTGACAGTGTTTATTTGGTTTCTATCAGTGCTCCTGATTGAAGTTTATGTAATTCTAGCAATCTCAGTTGTTGTGGATGCTTCTCTATTAGTTCTTGCTGCTTGTGGATGTTTCTAGATCATTCTATATCCTTGGTGTACATCCACGTTGATCAGTGTGCTCGTGGTCAAATATTTTTCTTGTTGTGTTCGGGTTTTCATGTTCTTGGAAGACATGATGGTTGTAACGTGTTGCGGATCCTTGAAGATTTAAATTTGAATTTTTGGCATGCTCGAGGATATTGTTTTGGGTTGCATCATAATATTAGTCGACGATTTTTGATTCGCATTAAAATTTATTTGTAAATTTTGGGCCGACATTGTAAATATGTTTTATATTTTGGCCGATGAAGTTGTTGATGTAAATCCAAGTTGTGGATATATAACAGTGGTTGTTTGTGTGAAGTTAGTGTGTGTGTGTGAATTGAGGAGAAGCCAAAGAAAGTGAAAGTGTGTGAATAGTGATCTATTCATTAAATTGCAAAGCAGAGTGTGAAGAAGTTTGAGTTAAGTGTGAAGAAGTATTTTTGTGCTTAACTGGAACTGTAATCAAGATTTTGTAGAAGCTATTTTCTTAGTTCATACCCTGTGGATCTAATCTAAATTACTTTGTATTCCTTGGGCAGTGAGAGCTCTTATATTTGAGCAGTGAGCTCTATGTAGTGTTCATGAATGCATATGCATTCCCATTATTTTTCATTATACTTTTAATAGGGTATAATACTATGGACTAACATCCACCATGGTTTTTCCCCTAACAAGGTTTCCACATAAAAATCTTGGTGTAACATTCTCTTTGTTTCTAATGTGTTGATGGTTTATGGTTTATTGTTCTCGCATCATATCTGAAACTAGGTTAAGCTAAGTTTGAGTTAAGAAGTTTAAATAATTTGAGACAATTGATTCACCCCCCTCTCAGTTGTATGTCCTTGTTTTGCCAACAATTGGTATCATAGCAGGTTCCTGTAAATAAGTTTAAAAGCTTGAGGTGATCTGTGATGGCATCTTACAAGAAGGGCATCCCTAGATTTGATGGAACAAACTACTCACTGTGGAAAACTAGAATGGAATGTCATTTGAGATGTTTAGGTGAACACTTCTAGAAGATCACAAAGAATAGATATGTTACTCCTCAAAATTGTCCTTCCACTCTTGATGAAATTAAAAAGGTTGAGAATAACATCAGGGCTATTGAAGCTTTGTTGAGTGCTCTAAAAGATTCAGAAATGACAAATGTGATAGGTTTGAAGACAACTCATGAGATGTGGACAAAGCTGGAAACTTTGTATGAAGGAGATCATGCACATGTGAAGATGGCTAAGCTACAGAGTTTGAAAGGCAAGTATGAAAATTTGAAGATGGGAGAAGATGAAAATATTTCTTTTTTTATGCAAAAAGTAAATGAACTAGTGATGAGTATTAGATGTGTCAGTGGTACCCTATAAGAGGAAGAAATTGTAGCTAAAGTGCTTCGATCATTGCCTCCCTCTTACAAATCAAAGGCTCATGCTATTGAAGAGATCAGATCAGTGACGAATGTGACAAGAGATACACTGATTGGAAATTTTGTTGCCTTTGAGTTGACTGAATTTGGTGAATTTTCTCCCAAGACTAAATCTGCATTTAAGGCTATTGTATCCAAAAGAAACAAGAAAATATATGATTTGGGAGAGTGTTCTAGAAATTAATTCAAGTATGAGGAAGAAATGAAACGGCTTAAAGATGAAGAAAGAGAAGTAGAAGAGTTGGAAGCATTGATTGTGAAGAAAGAAGGCAGAGGACAAGGTAAGTATAAAGGAATGTTTCCTATTAAATGTTTCTCTTGCAATAAAATAGGTCATTTTGCATCAAGGTGTCTTGAAAGAGTTCCTAGGTCTAAGCCTAACAAATATAGATTTCAAAAGAAATGTTACTATGGTAAAGAAGGAGTGACTGGTGAAGAGTCTGATAAATAAAATGGAAATGAAGATGAATGGGTGTTCCTCGCTATCAAGGAAAATGGTCTGGTGGCTACTGAATTTGCTAAAATTGAGAAAGCTCTTGCAGCCCGAATTGAAGAAAAGGATGAGTGGGTTATTGACAGCAGATGCTCACATCATATGACTAGTGACAAAAGAAAATTTGTAAGTCTACAAAAATATGGCGGTGGGGTTGTAATATTTGGAGATAACAATGTTGGTGTGATTCATGGTAGAGAATCTATTATTCTTGGTGGTAAGCATAACATTGATGATGTACTTTATGTTGAAGGATTAAAGCACAACCTACTGAGTTTTGGATAAATGGTGGACAAGGGTTATGATCTTTAGTTCAATAGTGGAAGATGTAGGATACTTGGAAGTTCTAGAAATGTAATTGCTTCAAGTAAAAAGACAAAAGACCTGTAATATTTTTCACCTGAATGCTGCTACTGAAAGTTGTTTAATTGCTCAAGTAGATGAAAGCTGGTTATGGCATAGGAGTCTGTGTCATTTAAATTTTGATAACATTGTTAGGGCAAGCTAAACTCAAGTAGTAAGAGATCTACCTAAGCTAGTAAAGCCTACTAACACAATATGTAAGGAATGTCATATGGGAAAACAAACTAGAGTTTCTTTTCAGAGAAAACAACATCATTCTAATGGAATACTAGAGCTAGTGCATACTAATCTATGTGGTCCCTCCAGAGTCAGAAGTATTCATGGATAAAGGTACTTTATGCTTCTTATTGATGATTTCTCTAGGATGATATGGGTTGCTTTCTTAAGAGAAAAATGTGAAGCATCAGAGAAGTTCAAAAGTTTCAAAGCTATGGAAGAGAATGAGAAAGGTATGAAAATCAAATGCCTAAGGTCAGATAGAGGTGGTGAGTTCACCTCCAGGGAGTTCAATTCTTTCTGTGAAGAAAATGGAATCAGAAGACAATTATCTGCTCCTCAAACCCCTCAACAGAATGGAGTTGCAGTTCTAAAGAAAGAACAAAACAATTTTGGATGTTGCTAGAACAATGATGATTGAAGGAAATGTGCCTCACATTTATTGGATTGAAGTTGTAAGCATTGTTGTGTACACTTTAAACTAGGTAAATGTTAATGGTAATTCTGGTAGGACTCCTTTTGAGATATGGTTTGGTTATAAGGCTACTATTAAATATTTCAAGATCTTTGGAAGAAAATGTTATATTAAGAGAGATGAGGACATAGGCAAGTTTGATGCAAGAAGTGATGAAGCAATCTTTCTAGGTTACTTTACTAAGAGTAAGGCCTATCAATGCTATAATAGAAGATTGAGAAAAATGGGTGCAAGGGAAAATGTCAGAGTTGATGAGGACTCTGTTAGATCATCTGGATATTGTGGATATGATTCAGATGACTAGGAAGATAGTACAAACAAAGGAAAGAATGCTTAGACACATAATCAACTTCAAATTGTTTTGATAAATCAAGAAAGTCAGGAAGGAGAGACAACTGCAAGTGCAAAAGAAAGAATAGAAGAACCAAAAGTTTGAGAGAATCCTAAGGTTCTGAGGTATGTAAAGCTAAATCATTTTGAAAATAAAACTATAGGAGACAAGAATAAAGGTGTGCAAACTACAAGAAATATTGCAAAAGAGTATTTCCTGATTTCCAAGATTGAGCCTAAAGATGTCAATGAAGCTTGTAATAATGAACATTGGATGGAAGCTATAAAGGAAGAACTGATGTAGATTGAAAAGAATGATACATGGATTCTTGTTCGTAGACCTAAAGATAAAAATGTGATTGGTACTAAATGGGTCTTTCAGAATAAGTTGAATGAACAAGGTGAAGTAGTCCAGAATAAAGCAAGACTGGTATGTAAAGGGTATGCACAAATGGAAGGTATTGATTTTGAAGAAACCTTTTCCCCTATTGCTAGAATTGAAGCTGTAAGATTATTTCTTGCTTATGCTGCATATAAGAACTCTAAAATCTATCAAATAGATGTGAAGTCAACTTTTCTGAATGGTGAGCTAGAAGAAGAGGTATATGTTGAACAACCAGATGGATTTCAACTGACTGACAAGGAAGACATGGTTTTTCAATTAAAGAAAGCTCTATATGGAATCAAGCAAGCCTCCAAAGCTTGGTATGCTAGACTGGATAAATACTTATTAAAGCTTGGATTCAATAAAAGTATTGTTGATAGTAACTTGTATTTCAAATTGGATCATGGCAAATAGTTGATTATTGAAGTCTTTGTTGATGACATTATTTTTGGAGGAAATGATAATCTATGTATGAAGTTTGCTGATGAAATGAAGAGTGAAATTGAAATGAGTATGATTGGAGAGATTTAGTTCTTTCTAGGATTACAATTTACTCAGTTAGAATAAGGGATCTTTTCATATCTCAGTATAAATATGTGAAGGAGCTGCTAAAGAAGTTTGACATGGAAGACTCAAAGCATGTTGGTACTCCCATGTTAATTAGATGCAAGTTAACATAGAATGATGACTCCCCTAAGTAAAATCAAATAATATACAGGTCAATGATTGGTGGATTGCTCTATTTAACTCAGACCAGACTAGACATTATGAATGTTGTATGTATGGTTGCTAGATTTTAGGCTGATCCAAAAGAGTCTCATGTGACTATTGTAAAGAGAATCTTTAGATATCTAAAATGAACATCTGATTTTGGGGTTTGGTAGCCTAAGGATGATGATATTACTTTGAGTGCATACACTGATGTAGATTGGATAGGAGATGTAGATGACATTAAGAGTACTAGTGGTGGAGCTTTCTTTCTAGGAAAGAAGTTGGTGTCTTGGATGAGTAAAAAGAAGAATTCCATTTCTCTATCTACTGCTGAGGCAAAGTATATTGTTGCTAAAAATAACTATAATCAAGTGATATGGATGAAACAGATGTTGAAAGATACCAAAGTAGTATATGATGAGCCTATTGCCATATACTATGACTACTCAAGTGCAATTAACATATCAAAGAATCTAGTGCTACACTCTAAGATGAAGCATATATCAATCAAGTTTCACTTCTTGAGGGAGAAAGTGAGTGAGAAAGAAGTCAGACTGGAGTATGTTCCTACCAAAGAACATATTGCAAACATTTTCACCAAGCCATTGTCGAAGGATACTTTTGAGTATCTCAGAAGAATGCTAGGGGTGATTATCCATGTCCTGATATGAACTAGAGATGCATTTACTTGCATCAATCCATATGCTTCAAAGTCATATTCTGATTTGGATTGATGTTTCTGTGGCTACTACTCAGGGGGAGTAGTCAGATGTGTAGATTTGTGGTTCAGAGCTTGAATGTGGGAAGATAATGTTTATCTTTTCCATTGATGTCAAAGGGGGAGAAGATTCATGTGAAAAACCATTGCTTATCTAGGGAGAAGAGCCTTGTGAGGTGAAGATCTTGTAGAAGAGGTTAAGGAAGAAGAGTCAGAATCCAAGGGGGAGTAAGTGTTGATTGAGAGTTGCATTGATGGTGTTTTTCACATCATGTGTTGCCATCAATTCCAAAGGGGGAGATTGTTGGATGTTATGGTTTTGTTACTGATATGTGGTTTTCATTGATGTCAACACTATTAGCATTGTTGTATTGAAGGTTGTATATGTCGAGGATATTGAGAAAATTGTTAAAGAAAGAGTTGTAGGTTGCTAGTGGAACAATCAAGGTCATGAAGGTGTCTTGATCCATACATTGATGATCAGTTATTTTGGACTAAACAGTTAATTGTTGAGAGTATCTATTTTATCCACCGAAAGTTTCATAGGTCCACGTAAAGATTTGATCGTGTTATGGACAGTTACACTCTGACAGTGTTTCTATGGTTTTTGTTAGTGCTCCTGATTGAAGTTTATGTAATTATGGTAATATCAGTTGTTTCGGATGCCTCTCTATTAGTTCTTGTTGCTTGTGGATGTTTCTAGATCATGTTCTCTATCCTTGTTGTATGTCTGCATTGATTGGTGTGCTCCCGGTCGAATATTTTTCTTGATGTGTTTGGGTTTTCATGTTCTTGGCCGACATGATGGTTGTAACATGTTGCAGATCCTTGGAGATTTAAATTTGAATGTTTGGTGCACTCAAGGATTTTTTTTTGGGTCGCATCATAATATTAGCTGACGTTGTTTGATTCGCATTAAAATTTATTTGGAAATTTTGGGCCAACATTGTAAATATGTTTTATATTTTGGTCGACAAAGTTGTTGATGTAAATCTAGGTTGTAGATATATAAGAGTGGTTGTTTGTGTGAGTTTAGTGTGTGTGTGAAGTGAGGAGGATCCAAAGAAAGTGCAAGTGTGCGAATAGTGATCTATTCATTTGATTGTAGAGCAAAGTGTAAAGAAGTTTGAGTGAAGTGTGAAGAAGTTTGAGCTAAGTGTGAAGAAGTATTTTTGTGCTTAACTAGAACTATAATCAAGCTTTTGTAGAAGCTATTTTCTCAGTTCATACCCTACAGATCTAATTCGAATTACTGTGTATTCCTTGGGTAGTGAGCCCTCTTGTATTTGAGTGGTGAGCTCTAGGCAGTGTGCCTGAATGCATGTGTATTCCCATTATTTTTCATTATACTTTTAACAGGGTATAATACTATGGACTAACATCCACCGTGGTTTTTCCCCTAATAGGGTTTCCACGTTCAAATCTTGGTGTTCTCTATGTTTTTGATGTGTTGATGGTTTATGATTTATTGTTCTTGCATCATATCTGAAATTGGGTTAAGTTAAGTTTGAGTTAAGAAGTTTAAATAATCTGAGACAACTGATTCACCCCCCCTTGTATTTGTCTATCCTTGTTTTTCCAATAGTGACATGAGGGACAACAATAGTAGAAGAAGAGAAGGAAGAGTGTTGATCATGCTTCTCCTTTTTCTCTTTTTCGAGCCAAGGCAGCAACACTATTAGCCTTTAGGCAAGCCCTGTGCGAGATGACATAAGGAGACAGAGGGTATCTCACTTTAGGCATTTGGCACCTACTCTTGTACTATGCATAGGTTTGATACAATAGGTTTTTCCTAGGAGGAAGCAAGCCAACGAGTGTAGGCCAAAAGTGATCTAATGAATAGCTACCACATGTGCAACAGGTGGTTTATAGCCAATGTCATGGATTATATGCACTACACCCTCATGGATGAACTTTAGAAATTTATACACAACTAAGGGAACTACATTCATAGTGACCAACCAAGGGATACCTAGTTTCACCTTAAAGAGTTTAGACCCCAGGATTATGTCCAAAAGCAAGTTCACTGATTTAGTTCTGACCAAAACGGACAAGGTGATGCAACCAAGGGGAGGTACAGAAATTACATTGTGTGTATGGATGGTACTCTCAAATGCATCATACTCATCTTTATGTAGGAAATTGATAAACATAATCTCCTTAGTTATAACATTCGTCTGACATGTTGGGTCAACAATAAAACTTGTTACAGTGTTTCCATTGATTTGTGCGTGGATATATAGAGGATATGGTTCTCTATTATAACCCATCGACAGGTCCTATGAGGTGAAATTTATACTAAGAGTACTACTCCCAGGTTGCACATATGGGATAGGTAGATGCAGAAAGGAGGCCATCGTGTATACTATACAAGACTTTCACAGAGCCCCCAAAAGTTTCACAATTGGACAATGATCCAATTAAGGTTTCGTTCTTCAATGCTTATAAAACCTTCCAACTATGCCACTAGGATTTGTAGGTCGGGTTGCAAGGATAGACACCTTGCAACACTCACACCCATAATGCTCCTAGGATATGAGGAAAGGAACTTTCAACATCGCTAAATAGAACCAAAATGGTTCACGTCAGGTTCACCAAAATGTAAGGTAGGGGGACCAACCACACTAAGTGCTTATGTGACTCTACAGATTCGAAAACTTGAACGGGACTAGACGAGCCAATTTTTGGAATCCAAACTGCACCTCAAAAAACTCTCTACCCGAGGACAACAATGCGGGTCAAGGATGATAGCACAACACGCTGACATCTCTCAGGTGTGTCGGCATCCGTACAACCAGAAAGCAAAAAGTGTAATGCAAGAAATGAGAAAACCTAATAACTATCTAGCTAACTAACTTAAATGAAAAGAACAGAATGATAAATACGAGAAATAAATGTATAAATGGTAAAGAAGGGAGATGAAAGTAAGGGTGATGAAAACCAACTCACTGAGAGTCTAGTTCGCCAGTGAGCTCCACGCACACGTACACCTACACACAGCCAAGAAGGGAAAATTTTTGGGGCTGTATAGGGGTTTGCCTCAGTCAAACCCCTACTTTGGTGTTTCCACCTCCACAGACAACTAGGAAAGCCACAAAGTAGAAAATACGATAAAGGAAAGAATAATATCAAACACTACAAAAGATACAATGCTACTCTATCAAACCACAACAAGAAAGGATAGTGAAGCAATACCAGCTCCACCCAAAGGCACTCAAGGCCAATGAAAGGAGAATGCAAGACAATGAGCTTGGAAAAGTTGACATGGCCATAGCAGTGATGAAGGGAGGTCTCACAAGACTCCAAGCTCATAGCTTCTATGGTAACACAACAAATACAAAATGAAGTTGATGGATTAACAAGTTGTTGTAATGCTTAATGGTATTGTATGAAAATGCTCAAGAGATCAAGTTAATGGCAAGGAATGTGAAGAAGATGAGATAGATTGCTAAAGAGATGGATTGAATGTGCAAGATAGTAATTTCAAGACCAAAATGAGAGGGAAAGAGGTATTTTTTAGGTTAGTTGGTCAACACAAAGGTGCTACACTTCATGCCCAATGGAGAAAATAACGTCCTTATGGATACCATAGGAAAGAATATTTCAAGGACGACAGTGTACCGTGTAGATGTCCATGCACTACACTCACATCCCCAAAAAATTTTCCTCCATTGACACACAAGATAAATTCCAAGTGGATGGAAGGAAGGTGAGTGATGTGGAATTTTGCATTCGGGTTTGATTTTCTAAGGTGGAGGGATGCGAAAGGGGAATTTACACAAGGGGTGCAATTTTTCTCCTATATAACAACTATAATATTTCCCCCTGGTTCTACTCCTATGGCCATGTTAGGGTGAAATAGATGGTATCTAACACATTACTGTGTCAAATCTTTTTTCAAAATGAGAGAAAATGAATGAACACCTTTCATTCACTCTTCCAAACTGATAGGTATTGATGTGAATTGAATATTTTCTCCAATATTATATAAATCTCTAGTGTCCATGGATTTGATTTGTCTCTTACACCATTTTATGGCCTTCAATCTCACTACATTTAGGGATCTTTTTAAATCTTTTATCTTTCATCAATCTTATTACCATTTGAACTTCACACCATCTACCCACTTCTATGAAGATGTTTAAGAAAATATTAGTCACATGTTCATATTTGGGATCCAAATCAAAATGCAACATTGCTATAAAACTCCTAAACCTATATTCATATGTGATTTCCAAGCACCCAAAAACACATCCACACAACCACCACACTTTTAAATGGTAACTTAATGATAAATTTTAGGGTGACCCTAAGATAGCAAGCACATGAAATAAGGTCAACCATGTACACATAGTGATTTTCTCTCTAGGTGTAATGCAATTAGGGTTACTAATGTGATTAAAATATGTAAAACCCCATCCACTAAGCCCATATGAGTGCATGCACATAGAATTACAAGAAAATCTTATTGCACTAGGATATGTTCTAGAGTTCTTCATTATGCCACACATATTTTTTAGACAACAGGAATTGAGTTAGCCCCCTATAACCTATAGTGTACCAAGTAAAATTTTAACATGATCGATAACATTGGTGTGACACACCCTCTAGTACCATGCAAACGAGGGGATTTGAATTGTGTGACCTCTTTCTTGAAACAAGACACTTTGGCCAATCAAGCTAGGCCCCCCACCCATTAAGTCATAGATTTTGAAAGCACCCTTGTAAAATCTAATTTGTGCTCATTCTATAATCATTGGGTTCCATGAGACCACATTTATTCAAGGCATTTAGATAAACAATTTGCATTCCTTGTCTATGCATCCACATTTTCTGTGCATGTCTACCAAAGCATTTCCAACTATGATATTTGACAAATTCCACTTACCATATCAAAAATGAAACAACCAAAAGATGATGTATCACAATCAATGTAATATGTACTTACAAATGAATGTAATTTATCTCATAAATTTTGCTTGATTTGAAGTGTTTCCACACTTTAAATGGTAAATCCATGTAGAACCTCAATTCCTCGTGACTATTGGTAAGATTTGCAACCTATAACCAACTTCCACTGATTTGTATTAACAAACCACAAATTTTATTCCCACAGATTACACAAGCCATCATATGCATCGAGATTTTTTTTTTTTCAAGGAACATGATGTATAAGTGTTAGAACTCACTTGTAATCAATAGACAAGTAGATAAAATCATAGACAAAATCAACTTCATTTGAACCATAGTTATCACACAATGCATCACCAACAAATAGGACCACATAAATAGAAATTTGAAAAGAAATAGGGAGTGAAATGTTTGTTAGAATGCCTCAAAAAAAAAAATCCTCATGATAGGCCATAATTACACATTATGAATTTGTTATAAAATTTCTACAAAGTTCCAAGAAAATGCATTGGAAGGTGTAAAGCTAAATCCCATAAAATTTTCTAGCATTCTACTTGCTTGTGCAAAAAAGGGAGTCTTGGAATAGGGTATGGACATTTAGTGAAGAATAAGGTGCTTTTTTTTTACAACTGGAGATTACCTTGTCCCTATTTCTTACTTTTTGTTAGGCTACATGTCAGCTTCCTACAATCTCTACCTATTTTTTCTCCTCAATATTATTGAAAACTTGAACATAAAAAATATTAAGTGTATTCAACATTTTTCTTGACAATATGTGTGTATTCTATTATTGGAGACCACCCTTTACCTCGTTGAATAGACTCAAATAACATTGATGACATATTAACTTTATTTTTATGTACTTTTTGATGTGATTTCTAGGTGTCATTTCTTTATACTTGTAGTTTTAGACTTTTTTTATAGTTTATACAAAATTAATATATATTTTGTTTAATTATTATTAATATTATATCTTACATAATATAATTTTTTGTTTAAAAAAATATTATAATTATATTTATTCTATTATATAGTAGTCAATGAGTGCAATAAACATCATCAATATAATTTTAAATTATGCTTTGTATATTTATTTATGTTGATCTTTTAATTAAATATTTATTTTGTATAATAAATATTATAATTATATTTATTATTTAATTTAATCTAATATATATCAAAATTTTGATATTATTTCAAATTAATTTATATTTATTTGTTTATAATATATAATATATATTATTTAATTTAATTTCATATATATTAAATTATGATATTATTTTAAGTTAATCTATAGAAAGATAGAAGAATTAATTAGAGAGGGGGTTAGTCATATGATAACTAATATAATTATAACATGCAATTAATTGATTGAATATATACATAATTATTTATTTTTTATTCAAGGGGTAAACGCTTTTGACCAGAGCTATGAACCGGAATACAACCATTCAACAATATCACCCCAACGGGGTTTGAACCTTGGTGGCAAGAACAACAATACCACCTTTAAACCATCACACCATGCCAATACCAACGAATATATACATAATTAAATAATTCATATATATAGATATTAAATATCATATAATATACATAATATAATATAAAAAAATTATATTTTATATTTCTTATCTTCCTTGGTCATTGGCGAAAGATGTGTGAATTAAATTATGGTGGTCGCAATAGTTCTCTTTGCCTGAATTAATAATTAATAGTTATATTTGTAATAATCAAATTAACATAACCATGTGAATTCTCATTTATTTTTAACTAACATATATATCTTTAATAAATCTATATAAAATACATCAAAAATATCTTTGAACATTCATTTTAGCATGTGATAATTAGTTCACAAAAGCCATTAGAAGGGTGTGAGGCTATATGGAATTTAGTAGGGATTGACTTCAAAGGATATCAACATTCAAGAACATATAATCATAATAGTATTTGAATGATCACAAGGTTGCATCTAAACCAAAGAAAGTATGGGTAAAAGGAAAATAATGACATGGTGTAATTGAAGACTCCCAAAGGAGAGAAACAAGTACAAATAAGAGAAATGAGAAAGAAGATACACTAGGTTAATCTATCCTTCTATCCCCCCCTCTCTCTCTCTCATTCACTCCATCTCTCCCTCTATCTCTCCTACTCTCTATCTATATCTCTCTATTTCTATCTCCCTACTCTATCTCTTTCTATTAACATCTTTGTCTACCTCTACCTTCCTACCTCTCTATCTCTATCTTCTTATATCGTTGTCTTTCCCTATCCCTCTTTATCTATCTATATCATCCTCTATCTATATCTCTCCCTCTCCCTATCCCTATCTATATTGAGCTATCTCTCCTTCTCTCCCTCCTCTCTCCATCTCAACCTATCTCTCTCCCTCTCCCCCATCTTCTCTCTCTCCCTCCTCTACTCCATTTCCATCTCCATCTCCATCTATATCTCTATCTTCCTCTCTATTTCTATTTCGTTCTTCCTCCCTTTATCTCTCCCTTTTTCTATCCCTATGTCTCCTCCCCCCCTCTCTCTCTCCCTCTCTCCCTCTCTACCTATTGCAAGCATAACATGATCTTGTTGGCAATTTAGACTGATTATCTTCTTGATTCAAGGACTTTGTTTCAACCATGTTTGAATCTCTATAAGTGGATGCATAGTTGATTTGAAGCTATCACTTCTCCATTGAGACCTTTGTTGCATAAACATCATTTTCTACATGACCTATCGATTGACCTCATTTACTACACAAATGTTTACAAAAAATAGACCCAAATTTTCCCTAGTCAACCTTCCACACCTCTTCGGCATACCCATTGCACACCAAGGTGCAATTACCATTGGCAACATAAATATCAGAAACATTTACTGTCAAGGGTTGACATTCACTGCTATTTCAAGAGTTTGCAAACTTGAAAGTCTTCACATACATTGTGTGTTCACATTCCAAAGATATGCACAAATGTAGCAAAGCCCTTATATTTCTCGTTGGATAAATGAAAAATAGTGATTCAAGTCATTATCACATGCAATCACTTTAAATGCAAAAAAATAAAATTCCAAGAACTCTAGGTTTGTTCCATAATTCATATAATCCTTCCTTTTTGAACTTGTACAATCATTAACACATAATTTCCCTTTACTTTTTCAATATACTCAAAAGAATAATATTTATTCAATTTTATGTACTCTCTTTTTAAAAATATTTTTTATATTTTTTCTTTCCATTACTTCCTCACTTTGCTCAATTTTTTTTCCTAGGTTCGACTCCTGAACTAAACAACCAAATCTTTATGTTTTGCAAATTAGACCTATACAAAAATGGGATAAAATACATTCTCATTTTGTTATTTCCAATTCAATTATACTATTGTACAACACTTTCTTTCTTTGATAATTTTTTTCATGTTTTCAATCTTCATTCAAGATTATATCATTGACAATTTTAAAAATAGATTTTATATAAACATTGCATTTATTCAACATTCATTCAAGATGGTTCATTTGCAAAAGAAAAAAAATGTTAAAATATATGTTAAAGAATGTTTACAAAGTTTACAAATTCTTCTTATAAATGACCTTCCAATTGATCCCATATACTTAAAAAAATGTATATAATTGATAAATCACAATTATCCCTCATTGACCTTCCACAGCTCTTTGTCATACCCATTGCACACCAAGATGCAATTGCTAGTTATAGCACTCTCACATTAGTCTCTTTAACCCATATATGATATTGGGATGAAATGATTTTGCTGAAAAAAGCTAATTTAATTCAAGAATATTATTCACTTATAGTCCCTTCTAGTTTAATAATATTAAACTTCAAAACACTAATGACTTATACCACTAACCCTTTCATCAAAATCTTATGTTATTTAGTGCAATGTCCGTGCTTTTGTTGAACATTTTATTCATAGAACATTATTAACTAATTATAATTGATTCATAAACCATACAAGGGATGCAGAAAACTGAATATTTTATACAAGAGTAATAATTTATTCACTAATAAGGGGCAATTACTTCCTTTTGTTTGGATAAATAGATGCATGCTCATGAATGAGAATATCAGATCAATTACATGAATTATTTCTTGTTTACTGTTGTCTGATAATGGGTTATGAACAAACAATTCATGTTAATATCAATGGACTAATATTTTTTAGATAACATAACAGCTTACAAACTCAATAATGCATATACACAAATGTATATACATGAAGAGTTAAAGTCCAAACTCAATAATGTATAAACACAAAGAGTTAACGCCCAAACTCAATAATGTAAATACACGAAGAGTTAACGTCCAAAATGGTCGGATAAACAAAATTCAGTCTAATCAGATAAACAGAATTCAGTATCTTTGGAAGTGGAGGAAACACAATGTCATCAATAATCCTCTCTGCATTATCACAATTATTGCGGAAATCAATAATCCTCTCTCCATTATCTTATTACAGCATAGCCAAAATAAATGAGGTAAGTCCTAGTAATGTTCAGATGATATAGTGTATTCAATTCATCTAAATATGAATTTAAGCTCCTACAATAGATAAAGATTATAATAGTCTAGATATTTTAACAGTCTCTTCTATACCTGTATCTGAGATAATGATGATATTATTAAAATTAAATAACTTACTTTGAGATAAAAAAAATTATTCATGCTGGAAAAACTGCAATCAAATTTCCAATCAAATATAGAAGTGTATGAAACGAAAATATGATCTCATTCTCTCATTATAATTAGTCGTTGTAAGAATTTTGTTTTCGCATATACTGTGTCAATTTTAACTTCTGAGTCGTTGTAGCAGTGTTTTTTTCCTGCTGATTTTGGTTCTTACCATATTAATCCTGCCGCTTTTAAGGTATCGTTATATTTAATAATAAAGTTAATCGAAATTAACAGTGACAGAAATCAGGAGGGCGTCTGTGATCCAATTTATATTTCATTGTACTAGAACAATTTCAATTCATTCGAAAACACAATTCTACTTTCAGAATAGATGAATCATTGGACAACCATATAATTGAAAGAACGTGATTATCGTAGCTAATATCACAGCTACAGTAGGACCTTATTTCAAAAACAGGAAAGTTAAGTGTTAAAATCCTCCCCCTCCACCGGCTCCACCGCCGAAGCCACCGCCTCCACCAGCTCCTCCTCCAAACCCGCCCCCTCCTCCTTCGCCTCCCCCAAAGCCACCACCAGCGCCTCCTCCAGCACCACCACCAAAGCCTCCTCCAGCTCCGCCACCAACACCTCCACCAAAGCCTCCTCCAGCACCACCACCAAAGCCTCCTCCAGCTCCGCCACCAATACCACCACCTAAGCCTCCTCCGGCTCCGCCACCGCCGCCAAACCCTCCACCACCACCGAAATTATCCGTTTGATATACCGTCGTCTTGAGGCTTCTACCCTCACAAACAACTATCATTCCCACCATAAGCAATGCAGCGACCAGCATTCCACATTGCTTGAGCTTGTATGCCATCTTTCTTTTTTGCCTAAGAAATTATACACTTCACAATCTCTTTGCCCTCGGTAGATTGCCCTTATATAGTTAATCAGACGTATAGAGAATTGAATCCAAGTCGAAAACAGTGAGCGCAGCTTAGCATATTGTATTTAATTCCTCACCACATGCAGTTGCAGTCAAAGTCCATAATTATCCATTCTGAATTCCATTAAGGCAGAAACCGACCATCACCGCGTCAACTTGGAAAATTGCATTGAAGTGAAGAGACCGGTGGTGGGAACGGGAATTTGAACATATCATTTTTTTTTCCTTTTATAATCCCTAAGAAATATCTGTCTCTGAAATTTAATTAAATCAATACCTGTCTCTGACTCGAGTTTTAATGGTTCGTTGACAATCTGTGCTGCAATCAATTCTGTTGTGGTTTGCCAGCTGAAATCATAATTTCCCCATGCAAAGTCATTAATATAGAACACCTAGATAGGATACACACCTTTAAAACTCGTGCTGAGTAGTGTATGTTAGGTGTACTGCAATGTCTCCCAACAATAGTTCTTAAACGAGTAAAGAGAAATTGTGAATAAAATGTTCTGGAGTAAAGAAGAGATGAGGGTGGAAGAGAAAAATATTAAATGTTTGTTAAGTGAGTTTTTCTAAGTCTAATCTCTAGAAAGTTCTTAAGATCTCAATATATTGAAATCAAGATGTTTAGATGATCAAGTGATTATGAATGTGAATTCTGTTACATTCAAGTGGTGTGAATTGTTAATATTTTTTTTGCAAATTGAATGGAAGATGTGTTGTAACACTTGAAGATTCTGCATTTGTGTTTTTCAAACAGTATATTTCTAGATATTTTGTGTTTTGGTTCATCACCATCCACCACGAACTGTGTATGGGCTATCTTATCTTCATTTATTGTTTTCCAGCATTGAATGGTGGATTGAAGTTCCAAAACTCATAACTAAATGTATACTAGATATGCAAGAGCCGAGCCCGTATGTCCAGTATCTGTCAAAGACCTTACATCTAGGATAAGAAAGTAAAGCACATAAATTGGATGTTTTCATCGGGATTTAACTCAAGAATGTGGAATTAGAGCAAGGTCTCTACTAAGAATTTTTCACTAGTTTTATATTTAAGAATATAAATGTTTTTCATTAAAAAAGTTTCACACACTTAATACAAGTATCTATGCTCATTAATATCAACTGCCTTTTATAGTTCTATATTCATTTTGGATTTTGTAAAAAATAAATAAAAATGTTCTAATATGAATTTAATATGCATTCAAAATCAATAAAAGTTTAAAATATATTAGCATTCAACTTATATATCCCTTAAGGTTTAGATCTATGTTGAGCTCTCTCTATTCCTTTATATTCTCTAAGATAATGGGTATATAATTAAGTCATTTAATTTGGTTTATCGTTTATAGAAAGTTAACAAAATCCTATTATAAATTAGCCTTCAGTTTACTTATTTCTAGTGTAGCCTAAAATATATGAATTCTTAATCTATTTAATTTGTGTAGCCCAAATCCATTCTTTAGATTTTTTTTAAAAAAAATTTGGAAAAGATAATGGGTGAGATTTTGTTTAAGGGATAGAATCATACCCACAATCACATTTCTTGAATTTAAACATGTTTTTCATATATTTCAAGTTAGTTCATTTGTTAAATTAGATCAGTGTTCACTTGCTTGAATATCAAACTATTCAAACTAAGTTACTAGGATCTTATATTTACAGATAAGTCTTAGGACACTAGCTCAACATAAAATCAACTCAAAAGATTATTAAAGATATTTGAAATAAAATCAAGAGTATGCACGCATGCACACACACACACACACACACACACACACACATATTGAACCTTAAATACTACACAAGTGAACATTTAGGAATTCTATATAGTGTGTTCTTTATTTCTTAAAAAAATATGAAATTAGCAACAAGATTTAATTAGGAGCTAGGGAGGGGTGGCGAGCCTAACTCGATTGGCTAAAGCATCCTATTGTAGGCAAGAGGTCACGAGGTCTAGTTTCCTCCTATCCATATGGTACCGGAGGGCGTGTTGTGCTAGAGTCACCAGTGACATGAAAATGTTTACCAGGTGCACTATAGTTTATAGGGGGTTACCTGATTCCTATAGTCTAAAAAAATTAAAAAATTAGGATCCATGGAATTGCATATTTTAGTCATCTTATAGCAAATCTCCCAAGGAACTTATAGGTGCCATAATGTTTAGAAAGTAGATATCATCACAAGTGTGTAGGTTTTGATAGCTTGTAGCAATAGAGGATATAATCATAGTAGGGTAGAGAAGATCATGCCACCCAAGGAAAATTTGAGTGTAGTCACATCTATGAAAAAGTAGACTAGTGACCAAGCCTTGAACTAGGACTTAATATCAAATTTCTAAACCTAATCATCAAACACTTCACACTTTAAGCAAAAAATTAAAAAATATGAAAAAAAGAATAAAAATTATTTAAAAGAAATCAAATCAAATCCTATCTAACCACTTCAATGTAAACTTTAAAATTGAAAGTTGATTTCACCTTATTTCAATAGTGGCTACCTAATTACATGCCAATTATTAGATATATTTAGGTCATCCTCTGTCCACTAGCCTAATTAGAATTTAAAGTAACAAACATTATGGAGAGGCTCAAGAGTACATCCCGCAAGGATATAATTGAATTAGAAAAAAAAATTTACTCCTTAAATAAAAAGGGATGTCCTATTGACATCTAATGTGAAATCCTGGAAGTGGCCCTTGAGAGGATGTAGGTACCAAATTCTTTCATCTTTTTAGACTCTATGTCCATTCTTTTATTTCTAGATCTATCCTTTAAAAAAAGGTCCCCTAAGAGGTTACCATGAATTGTAGATCTCTACTCTTTATTCACCCTTCAAGTTATGGTCATTCCATTGTGGGCTTAATGTTATTTTCATTTTCTTATTTAATAGATTTTCTATAGTTTTTTGGTGGATCCACTTTATTTGTATTCCTTCAATAGTTCAAATTTTCGGGTTTCCTTTTGGGAATTCATCATATTAAAATTATATTATGGTGGACCAATTTTAATTGGCATCATTTGATGCTCTTATAAATTAATGACTTGCACCATCCTTTTGATTTTATCAAAATAGTAGAGCAAGTTGTTGTGTCATTAGTTGAAGTTGCTAACTTAGATGTTTGGCGGGTCCTGTCCCACAAAAGGGAAATGAATACTTAAAATTTTAGTTTCATCATTGATTTGATTTTAAAAGACCAAATGGTGGAATCTTCGAATGCATGTCTATCAACTAAATACGTTGTTGCACTATTGGCTTGAGAAAGTACAACATGGCATTCATAGTTGGCCTTAATAATTTTTTGAGAAAAGGTTCAGCAAAGGAATTGTAGTGATGCCATATTAGCTATGTGGTACTATTGCACAATTTGTTAAGGTTATCAATTTGGTAGGTCCCTAGTATAGCACTATTATTCATAATGATCCTAATTGTTAGGGGTGGGTGTCTCTCCTCTTAATATTTCTAATAATTCTAGGATTAATTGAACTATTGATTATTTCATGGATCAATGCTTCATGCAACATATGAATGTTGTCAACTTGATAACTTTATATTATCATGATATTGGTTGAAGAGGCCATATCAACTCTTTATTTAGGCCCACCATGGAAAGACATTGTTTACGCTTCTATGTGGTACATTACAACACCACATTTTTCATATAATGTGTCAATCTATCAAATATTTATAGATGCACCATTGGCCAAATATTCACAACAATCCTGGGGCCCACATCCATAACATAATAATTGATAGATATTTTAGTAGGAAATTTCTACATCATCAAGAATCAATAACTACAATGGTTGTAAAAATTACCTTAGGGATCTTCCCAAGGAAAAAATTGAAAGGAACCCCATTGTGCCTTCCATGTGATTGTATGTTTTAGTTACTAGAAGGATTTAGCATTGCACAAAGCATCAAAATGCATGGATTTTTTAGGATATACATGTTTACATTAAACCTTTTCAATGTCAATCATCATGATTCGAATATGCCAAGTTGCTTTGAACAAAGACATTTTTTAGTGTAATTAGATTTAGGTTTTTTAAATCTATATAAAGCAATACCTCCATTATTGAGAAAAAAAGATGAGAGGAGAGGGGTGTTACTATAAAGTAATATTTGTAGAAGAATAGTTTTTATGCTCAAGCCTTCAAAGTAGTAGATGATTCCTTTCAGTTTCAATTAATTAAACTCTTTGTAACCATACCAATTTTTCATTTATATTTTTTATAAAATAAAATTGATATATAACTATGATTTTATCTCTTTGATATGCCTATTTATTTGTGCTTCTACTATTAAATTCATCCACTCAAATTATTATCAATTTCCATTTCTTGTTTCATGAAATTGTATAATTTTTAATATTGAAACTACTCATGTTCATGCCTTTTTATCTTTATTTTTTATCTTTTAGATAAATGATCTATGTGTAAATTTTGATGTTAATAAATTTTTTGGTGAATCACCTAGCAATTTAGTTTATTTTCAAGTAATTTCCTTCCTTTTCCCCTCACAAATTAATGTCTATTGAAAATCACTTAAAGCGACGACTTCTAAAATATTAGAGGTTATCTTGCACGTCAGGTCCTCCATTTATAATATTTACCATGTTTATATAGGGGTGTATGAAATAAAAACTTGAATATCAACACTTAGCCTAATCCATTGTGTATTCTTCTATTACTAAACCATGCACTCAAGGACAAATTAAGATTGATGACCTATCGCTATCCAAATTATCTTTGCAAATTATTTTTAAGCCCATTTATCTTACAATAGGAGTATTATGAACATCTTGTGAGCCTAGTTATGAAAATTGAAATCATCCATGAAGAAAGGCCTTAAAAACTATGTGAAGCTTGAATGGTTGTGATTATTTCAATGAACTAGAAATATGAATTTACAACTCTCAAGCATAAGAAAATCATTTTTAAAGAGACTTAAATGGTCTTTTAAGCAGAACCAAAGAGAGATTTATTTTCTTTTATTTAATTTATTTATTGTCTTTTTTATCCAATTGAGCATTATGAAACACACTTTTTGGTGAGATGAAGGCTAATAATTTAATTTGTTCCTATTATTTATTTTAAATCTATTACTCTTGTAGTGCACAAAAGTTTGATTAAAAGTTACATCCTCCTTTGATGGAATGGGTAATTTATATTTGGTTGGTAACTATATTCTATAATCATCATTTACAAAAAAATATTGACATATTGATGGAAACCTATTGCAATTTAAACTTGGAGCTTGAAATTTGGTTGCAATAGCTAATAAATTTAATGAAGATTACTAAAAAATTGATTAAGGACCCTAGAGCAATAATAACTAATTCGAGTAGGGATTCTATACTTGTTTGTAGTTTATATCAATAAAAAAAATTTGTAGCAAAGACTAATTGCATGTGGATTTGATGTTCCTTTGTTAAGGAAACTCACAATTAAAATGGAATGCAATGTGCAAGCTCAAAATAAAACATTTTTAATAGTGTTTTGTACAAAAAATTGGAGGGAAAAGCCTCAAGGAACTAAGGTTCTACAATTGAATGCTACCACATAAATCCTTACTCTTACTCACTAAGAAATTTTATTTTCCTTGAGTTGATTTACATTTAAGGGGGTATTAATATATTTCATGTGTTCACCAACCATGATTTAAACTTACATTCTCAAGCATAATAAAATATTATAAGCAAAAAGTCCCATGAATACCTAAACTACACTTAGAAATGCTTATACAAAATGGCAAAAATTTAATTTGGTTCAAGGCATAGTAGTTCAAATTTCGCCACACCTCCTTAAAAATCAAATCTTGAATGTGAAGTGATATTAGAGGCTAGCACATAACTTTCTAAGATACATAAGATCCTCCTAATACATATGTACATGAGTTCAACTTGCTTGAAAAAACATGAGGTCTAACTTAGTCCCACTCAATACATTCCATTGGTACACTGAGATATGTTGGTGTATAGCTTAACATGAGTTATTCTAACATAATCATAGTTAGTAGCTTTCCTCACATGTGGAAAGAATAAGTCTCCTTAGGTGAGTCACTAGTTGATGTGTCAACTCATTTTTGACACATCTCTACTACATAGAAGGGAGGTTGAACTATTGAGCTAGTCTCATGGGTTCTCATCCGCCACCTTTCCTATTCTTGTGGATTCTTGTTGTAGACTTTGTCTCAAGCTTCAGGTCTATAAATACCTTATTGGTTGTAAAGCTAAACATTCAGTTTCAATACAATAATCTTGTGTTTTATTTCTGCTCCATGATCTCGGCTAACATTCTAATATGGTATTAGAGCCAGGTTCTATATCTAGTTACCGGGTAGTTGTTTATCAACCCAATCTAGTTGAGCAAAGCAGAATATTTACCAACTACAATTTCAAGCATTTGAGAGTATCCTGGAGGTACTTGTGTAGTGGTTTCTGTGACTTTGATCTATATCCTATTGCAATATAAGATCAATCACACTCCTTTTTCTTCTTCTTCACTCGGGGGTGATCCCATAATAATGGTTTACAATATTTGGCCAAACTAGACACTGAAATTATTATTTTTAACTGAATCTTCACATTCGGGCACCTATAGCGGCTAAACTGTGAGGAATTTGAAGATGGTACAAACTAGAGTCTCATCAAATTTTGTCTATAGATTCTAAAAATATTTTTTTCAAAAATTTTGGAATCAAATTGCACTTCTTTTTCCATCTCCCACGAAAATTGATTTTTTCAGAAAAACAACATTTTTAAAAGTGGCCACCATATAGCGCATAACTATTTTTCCATGAAGGATAAAATTCTTTCAAATTTAGATTTGTAACTCTGATATCTAGTGCTTCCACTTGGTTAGATAGTTTTTATTGAATATTTTTTCCTTAATCAAGTTTCAAAGTTAAACGAATTACAATTAGACACAGCGCGACCATATAACGCATAACTTTTTTGTATATGTCAAATTTTAAAAAAATTGTTGGATCAAGGACTTCAATATCTGGTGCACTCATATTTTTCAATTTTTTTTTTGATAATATTTATTTTTCCACATGTGAAGAACAAAGAAATTCATTTTAGATGAAAAACCTATGTTTAATAAAACTTAAAAAACAAATACATAACAAAACCAAAACATATTAAAATTATATTCATTGGATAGCTTGTTCTGAGGAATACCATAATCATTTGAAATAAATTTTAAATGAATTCATTTGATCCCCAAAAGCTAAATCAAAAGTGATTTTTATCAGCATTTTGATAGGTGTAAATGAGACGCATTTATAGGTATGGTTTAAAACTAGCGAGGTTCTATCCAAGGGGGTTTGATCTAAGGTGATTTGATCAAACCCTCTTCAATTGGAATCCTTAAAATGGAACTTTTTAAGGCTTAAATCATTATATTTTCTAAAAATGTGTGATTTCAGCTAAAATTTGTTCCTCTCAGGAATTGTAAACCCCTATTATGACAGCACCTTCCCTTAATGAGAGACTTGCATTTTGTTTCTCTCTTTTGGAGGAAAGTTTTTTCCCACAGGGTTTTCTTTCTTTCTCCAATTTTTGAGAGATATTTTGTAAATGAGTAACTAAAATGGCGCACAGCCAGGACTCATGTTTCATAAACCTACCTAAGCTATGCTTAAGGGGGGGTGTTGGTGTATAACTCAACATGAGTTATACTAACATAATCATAGTTAGTAGATTTCCTCACATGTGGAAAGACTAAGTCTCCTTAGGTGAGTCACTAGTCGATGTGTCAACTCATTTTTGACACATCATTGCTACATAGAAGGGAGGTTGAACTATTGAGCTAGTCTCATGGGTTCTCATCTGCCACCTTTCCTATTCTTGTGGAGGCTTGTTGTAGACTTTGTCTCAAGCTTCACCTATAAATACCTTATTGGTTGTAAAGCTAAACATTTAGTTTCAATACAACAATATCGTGTTTGATTTCTACTCCGTGATCTTGGCTAACATTCTAATAAGATACATATAAAATAGAAATAAAAAATCCCATCTAAATTTTATCACAAATATTTTAGGTCCATTGAAACCAAGCCCATTGGACTCTAAACACACTAACCTCTTCAAATCCAAATCTAAACATGAGGTGTTCATTGATCTCTAGTGGAGAATAATATCAAGTCCATCAGAATCCCAAAACAAACAAGTTTCACCCTAGCTTCACCCTTAAAGAATTTGTCAAAATAATGTAATTCCTAGAGAAAGATGTAAATATTTTGTTTAAGAAAATTCTTAGAAGGGAAAATATATTGAATGTTTTATTAGTGAGATTTCTAATGTGATATGTTAGTTAAGGTTTAAGAATATTCATTATACTATCAAAACTTCTATATATCATTTTTTATTGTTTTATTATCATGTGATCAATTAATCAACATGAATATAAGTTAATTTATTCTAACATTGTGTGTATTATCTATCCCCATCAACCATTAGAGTGGTATCATAGTAGCAAGTTGGAGAAGCTCATGGAAGGAAGACGAGTCTTATTAGAAACCTTGAATGAATAGCTACCACTGCTAGAGAATAAAGAAGAGAGTACCAATAAATTAAAGGAAGAAATTATAGCATCTTGTGAAGATGCAAGGATTAAATACAAAGAGTAGCATGGATGGTAAGAGAAAAAAGGTGCATTCAAATTTATTTTCTAGTCTATAGCTCTTAAGATAAGCAATTCGACAAAAAAAAGAAGGGAGTTTTAGATGTAAGACACACCCAAATTGATGATGGGCTAGCCAAAGAGGGGTCAGTAGCTCAATTGAGAGAGAACTCCATCAAAAAATGGAAGGTCCTAAGTTTGAGTCCTAGATTATCCATATGAGTTGTAGCTAAACAAGTGGTATCAAAGCTAGGTTAGGAACCCAAAGCACTAGTAGTGTGGCTTAAGGGGGGTGTTGGAAGTAAGCCACACCTAGAACAATGATGAGATGGCCAAAGAGGGTATATTAGTCTAATTGGTAGAGAACTCTAGTAGCAAATGGAAGGTCCTAGGTTTGAGTTCTAGCTTTTCAATATGAGCTACAACTCAACAGGGAGGCCACAAATTATTGAAGATCCTATCACTACTATCACAATAAAAGGAGATCGAAGGTGAGTGCAAGTAGGTTGTCATTATTTTATTAGATCTTAGACTTAGAAAAGGCCATAACATTTTGTAGAGTTGTGACATTACATGATGAAGCATAACAATAGTTAAAAAGTTAATCATATTATAATAATTTTTTTATTAATTACTTCAAGATACTAAAAAATGTGTCAAAAGGAAAAGTCTTCATTATGTGATGTCTCAAATGATTTGTGTTATTCATTTCATTAAACCATTTGATATGTGTGATATAACCATTTTTAAAAAATAAAAAAGTGTAAAATTGAAGATAACAATGTGTTTGAATTTACAAATATTGTTAGTTGTGATGATGACAATAATAAATGTTTTTCTGCAAATAATTTTGATTTTAAGATTATAAAAATAATAGGTTATGATAGAAAATGTTTGAGAAAGTTTGTGCAAAGAGTTAGAGAGCCCATTAAATCAAAAGAGAGTCTAAAATGAAAGCTTTGGATATGTTAGAGGTAAAAAAAATAGATTTAGTAGTAATATAATTATGTAACCAAGTCAATTCATGTAGTATTTACATTGATCTCATTGTAATAGGAAAGGGCATAAAAATGAATCATGTTAGGATTTTCATCTTTGTACTAATTTTGGATTGAGAAACCATTCCACATAAATATGTTTCTAATTAGATAAGCAGGGGAAGGGCGATGATCCCTTACAAAATGAAAAACGGAGCCAAACAACTCAAAAAAATAGACTGGCCAAACATAGCCAACCAGAGAGAAACAACCATTCAAAAAAATAGATAGTGTGAAACTATTCAAGAAACAACACTTGAACCTAGTTAAGCCTCTAAGGGTGTGTTAAACGAAACTGTGACCTTTTTAGAAAAAAAATTCTTATTTCTGTGAACCGTTTGTCCAAGGAGAATTAGAAACTAAAATCAAGAAATTTTGATCAGAAGGGGAAGAGTCCTCTCTAGAGTAGCATACTAGACGAACAACTGAAACTTCATGTAAGGCATCCAAAACCAAGCTCGAAAGGAGGGGGATTTACTGCAGCATTTTCCAAAACATGGACCTTGAGGGAGGTAGCACAAATAGCATTAGGGACAGCCAAATCCAAAGGCCACATAGTAGTATCCATAGAAGGAGCAGCAACCACCTCAACCAAATTAGGTGGAGCAGAGTTAACCTGCACTTGAGGAGCAACATCCATCACAACACTCATATTAAGCCTTGCAGAAGGAGAAGTAGGCCTAGATTCATCATTTGAAGAAGCAGAGTCAACAGTAGGGTGAACTATTAAGTGTTCATGGAGTGAATTCTTCCACCAAGTAGATGAAGAAACATAGCGGGAGCCTCTAGAGAAATCACGAGCCAAGTGGCCAACAAGAAAATAATGTCTATAGTGAAAAGGAAGACCTTTGTAGTCTAAAAGTTGAGACCAAGACCAACCATTAATCTGTAGCACAACCTCACTAGGTAAAGCCTTCGATAGATCAACTTCCACCAGAATCCTAGCAAAGGAGGTATGAGTAAAAATTTTGGAAGCTATATCCACTTTCAAAAATCTACCAATAGCATTACCAATGCGCTCAAAGGAAGAGGAACACTAGAACTGTAAGAAAAGATAGGGTAGTTTTACCTAAATAGGCATCATTTACAAAGGTTTTTTCAATGGGTTAAAAGAAAGAACCCAAGGCCTAAAAGAAAGGGGATGAGAATCCCAAACCCATAGATAGTGATCTAACATAACTTGTCTATCCTCAGGAGAACTAAAATCCACAACAAAAAACCTCGATCAGAAGGGTAAATCTCCATTGGTCCATCAACCAAAGGAGACTAATGGTTGGTGATCCAAAGGTGCAAATCAGGCAGAGAAGGCCGCAAGTGGAAAAATTTGCAAATAATAGCATTTTTTGAATAGAAATCAATGTTATCAACAACTTCCTTACCAAGAGAAATGATAGGAGTAGTCTCATCACAACGCATAGGCTGCACAACACCCTTCTTAGGTCTCTTAGACTTCACGGCATCAACGTAAGGCGAAGAGCGAGAAGACTGCTCCTCGCAAGATGGGAAAAACTCAGGAACATCCCCAGTAGCGCCTACAACCGTTCTAGCCACAAGAGGAGAGGAAGGCACCACACCAACACCCAGATCCACCACGAGCTCAACCCCAAGCATAGACATGCTAGGACAGGAGGAATAGGTGAATCCGGGAGAGGACGTGGCAACAGGGTAGTTCAAAATTTTGCTTTGGCGGGAGAAACTAGAGCGAGCAGGAGAATATGCAGCCATAACAAGCAGTTTTCACATTCTACATAAATATGTTGGATTAGAGAGGGGAAAAAATAATCTATGAAAGATTGTGTGTAGATGAATTATTAATAGATTTGTGTGTTTACATAACCAAAGGTCATATAAATATTTAAAATCTTGTGCACATAAATATTCACATATTGAGCACAATAGTAATCAAACCAGATTTAAATGTTTCATTTGGTTGATTGATAATTATATGTTATGATTCAAAAGAAATCATTGTTATCTTATATGTTATTAATGGAATAAGCACATTCATACCACATTATTTCATAAGAGAGTTAGTAAAAAGTATAGAAATCTATTTGAAGTTTTGTAGATCTCAAGATCGTTTGGTACATATATTCACAAAGACATTAACAAAGGAGAATTTGAAGAACCTATGAATAAATTTGGGCATTGTGGATGCTTAAGAAATTAGTGATGGAAATGAAAAAGTGTTAGAATAATGTAATTTCTCTCACATTAAATAATAAAGAAAAAGTTGTAATTCTAGAAAGGAAAAAATGTTAAAACAATTATTTAGTGAGTTTTCTAAGGTGACATGTTGATTAATGTTCTCTAAAATCCATTGTACTTTCAAGATCTTTATATACCAAAGTGATTTGTAATGTTTTATCATCATGTAATCAAGTGATCAAGTTGAATATAAGATTATTTTTTGTAACATTGTGTAATTGTTGCTTCTATCTACCATCAAAAAGCACGCGATAACATTATATCTATACAAAAAAAATAATTTTTTTTTTTTTAATATTTATACCAAGAATTTTTAATCTTGCAATGTCAAAAATTAAGACAATAAGCCCAAGAAAAAATTACACTCAAACAATAAAAATGAATACTGTAATCAAGGGAAAATCAGATTTGTTAAAGGGTTAGCACAATAACATTAAAATCCATTGAAGTAACAAAGTACAAAGGAAATCAATATGAAAATAAAAGGAACAATGTTACCATAAATTTTCATCTTCCATGCTTCACCTTTGTTACACCTTCTAGTTTGCAGCAAATCGAATGAGGCCCTCAGATTTCAAATGAGCACCTAGACTAATGTCCAAGCCCTATGCACAGGTTGAAGGATTTGTATAAAAGAAATGACTTCATAATAAACTGAAATAACAATGACTGCAAATGACAATAATAATAACCTAAGTTGATAGAATGAGCATGAGATGTCAAAATAAGAAAAAAATTGTCATTTTATAAAAACTGCAATTTTGAATGTGTGGCCAGGATGAGAAGATGACAAATACCCTAGAATCAATGGTCAAGATTGAATGTTGTAGTATGAAATAGGGTTAGGTCAAAATTAGGGTAATTACAAGAAATGAATGCTTGAGATTGAATTATGAGATAATTCAATCAAGGGATGAAATTGAATGAGATGTCAAGAGATAAGATTTGATTTGAAAGATAAGATTGGCACAGATAAAGAGGTTGCTGGAGAAATTAAATAATAAAAATTATTTAATTTAGGTGACCAATGAATAATTAAATAATAAAGATATTATTTAATTATAGAGGAATGTGACAAAAAGAATCATTTTGAATTAAATAATGATTTAATTCAAAATTCAAGAGAGTGGACCAAATTAAATAAATAAAATTTATTTAATTTATGAGAAGTGGCCAATGAATAATTAAATAATTAAAATAATTATTTAATTATAGTAGAAAGTGGACAAAAATTAAATAAATAAGAATTCATTTAATTTTAGAAAGAAAAGGACTTAATTAGTGACATAATTAATTAAATAAAATTTATTTAATTAATAATCAAGAAGAAATAAATGACAAAGAGGAATTAAATAAATTAAGAAATTTATTTAATTAAAGGAAAACCTTAGACAATTAATGACGTATTTAATAAATAAAATTTATTTATTTAATAATCATGAGGAATAAATGACATGAAATAATTAAATAATTATGAATTATTTAATTAATAATCGAATGTGGACCAAGAACATAATTAAATGACTTAATTATGCTAGGACGAAAGTGGTAAAAATGAAGCTTGCAGCCTAGGTCATTTTTAGGTGTCTACAAATACAAATATAAAAAATAATCATAAAACTCAATGATAAAACATGAAAAATATAAACAATAACACATAAGACAAAAACTAAGAAACAAAGACATAAATAAAAACACATGACGCAATATACTTAATAAAAACATTCAATGAAAACATTAAAATCAAAGAACCATAAAACAAGTCAATCAATAATAAATATCAAGTACAGATTTAAGTGTCAACACAATTCCTTAAATTCAATTCTTTTTAAGACCAGCTTTACACCTACTCCTACGTAATAGTAGCATTCTCACATTAGTCTCGTTAACCCATACATGACACTGGGATGAAGGGATTTTGCCAACAAAAGCATTAGTTTAAGAATATTATTTACCTTTATTCCCTTCTAGTTTAATAATATTTTCATTCAAAACAATTTGTAACTAATCATTTAAATGAACAATGGAAAAGACCATGACTTAAAAGCACTAACCCTTTCATCAAAATTTTTATGTTATTTAGTGCAATGGCTGTAGTTTTATTTAACATTTATTAGAACGTTATTAGTTAATTATAATTGATTCACAAACCATAAACAAAGGATGCAGAAAACTGAACATTTTATACGAGAGCAATAATTTCATCACTAATAAGGGGTAATTACTTCCTTTCGATTGGATACAGAGATGCATGCTCATATAATTGTATTGTATAGAATGAGAATATTAGATTAATTAGCATGAATTGTTTCTTGTTTTCTGTTGTCTGATAATGGGTTATGAACATTGATCGAAAAACTCAGAAAACAATTCAGGCTAATATCAATGGAGTAATATTTTTTAGTTAACATAGCAGCTTACAAACTTATTAATGTATATGAACGAAGAGTTAACGTCCAAACTCAATAATGTATATACACGAAGTGTTAACGTCCGCACTAGATGAGATAAACAAATTTCAGTTATCTTTGGAAGTGGAGGAAACACAATGACATGGGGCAATCCATTGATGGAATGGATCACAGTTACTGAGGAAATCAATAATCCTCTCATTATCATATTACAGCATAGCCAACATAAACGAAGTAAGCCCTAGTAATGTTCAGATGATATAGTGTATTCAATATAAATATGAATGTAAGCTACTAAAATAGCTAAAGATTACTATAGTCTGGATATTTGAGCAGTCTCTTCTATACCTATATCTGAGATAATGATGATATTATCACAATCAAATAACTTTATTTGTGATAAAAAAAATTATTCATGCTGGAGAAACTGCAATTAAAATACCAATCAAATATAAAAGTGTATGAAACGAAAAGATGATCTCATTCTCCCATTATAATTAGTCGTCATAAGATTATTGTTTTCGCATATACTCTGTCAATTTTAACTTCTGGGTCACTGTAGCTGTTTTTTTTCCTTCTGATTTTGGTTCTTTCAATATTAATCCTACCGCTTGTAAGGTCTCGTTACATTTAGTTTTAAAGGTAATCGAAATTAACAGTGACAAAAATCAAGAGGTTGTCTGGGATCAAATTTATATTTCATTGTACTAGAACAATTTCAATTCATTCGAAAAATACAATCCTACTAACATTGTTCAGAATAGATGAATCGTTGGACAACCATATAATTAAAAGAACGTGATTAACGTAGCTAATATCACAGCTACAGTAGGACCTTATTCCAAAAACAGTTAAGTGTTAAAATCCTCCCCCTCCACCAGCTCCACCGCCGAAGCCACCGCCTCCACCAGCTCCGCCTCCAAACCCGCCCCCTCCTCCTGCGCCTCCCCCAAAGCCACCACCAGCGCCTCCTCCAGCACCACCACCAAAGCCTCCTCCAGCTCCGCCACCAACACCTCCACCAAAGCCTCCTCCAGCTCCTCCTCCGGCACCACCACCACCACCGAAACCGCCACCGAGGCCTCCTCCGGCTCCGCCACCGCCGCCAAACCCTCCACCACCACCGAAGTTATCCGTTTGATATACTGTCGTCTTGAGGCTTCTGCCCTCACAAACAACTATCACTCCCACTATAAGCAATGCAGTGACCAGCATTCCACATTGCTTGAGCTTGTATGCCATTTTTCTTACTTGACTAAGCAAACATACTCTTCACAATGTCTTTGCCCTCGGTAGCTTGCCCTTATATAGTTAAACAGACGTATAGAGAATTGAATCCAAGTCTAAAACAGTGAGCGCAGCTTACCATATTGTATTTAATTCCTCACCAAATACAATTGCAGTCAAAGGCCATAGTTATCTATTCTGAATTCCATTAAGGCAGAAACCGGCCATCACCGCGTCAACTTGGTATATTGCATTGAAGTGAAGAGACACAATGGCAGGTCCATCAAAATGACGTCAGCGTAGCTTATTCCATAGGCCATCACTTCATATGAATAATTGTAGTGCTGTAGCGGTCTCCATCCAGGCACAGGAATTTGAACAAATCATATTGTTTTGCTTTTATTATCCCCAACAAATGTCCGTCTCTCAAATTTAATTGAATCAATACCTGTCTCTGACTCGATTTTAATGGCTCGTTGAAAATCTGTGCTGCTATCGATTATGTTGTTGTTTGCCAGCTGAATTCATAATTTCCCCACGCAAAGTCATTAATATAGAACACCTAGATAGGACGTACACCTATAAAACGCGTGCTGAGTAGTGTATGTTAGGAGTATTGTAATACGGCTGGGCTTAAACGTCACACAGTAAGCAGCGTTGACTGCTTAGGTTTTTTGCCTCTTTAACTCAACTGTACCTGTTTCTTTAACCCAAACCTTATCCCAGTTGCCGCATTCCGGACGTTAAAAGTTTTCCACATTACCCGTGTGTCATTTGGCGCTGCATATTTATAAAGAAATATTTATGCCATCTCCTTTATTGATTGCATTGAAGAATGCTCTATAAACTTAGCATTTATTTAAAATGATAAGGTTATATTTAATTTTAATTTTTTATTTAATTTTAATTATTTTTATTTAATTTTTTATTTAATATATATTATTTTTATTTTATTTTTTATATAAAAATTTAAATATTTAATTACAGTTTTTTAAAATTTAAAAATATTTAGAATATTATTAAAATTAAATAAAAACTGAAATTTTTATTATAATGTAACAAATATGAATATATAATATTAAAAAAAAATTGAAATCATTAAAAATTTTGTTTATATTAAATTAATTTAAATATTAAAATTTGATAGTTTTAATAAAAAATAATTTTTAAATTTTGATAAAAATATAATTTTGTTCATAAGTTTTTAATTTGATTATTGATAAACAATGTTCAATTTTAAAATAAAATTTTGAATCTTATGTATAAGATTTTTTAAAATATTTAAATTTTAAAAAAGTATGAAAGTATAATTTTGTGCAATAAAATATATATATTTTATAAAATTTTATATTTTAATGATTGAATGTATTTAATTTTATAAAATTTCATATTTTAATAATTGAATACATTCAAAATATTCTAAATATATTTTAAAATAGTACTTTTAAATATATTATGATAAATATATATATTATATAAAAAAAATTACATAATAAATAATGCATTTTCTTCAAATTGTTTTAATTGTATTTTGAATATATTTTTTAATTAACATATTAATTATGACAATATTGTTAGGAAACTAATATTTAATTTTAATAAAAACTCACCTTCTAATCATATTAGTCATATACTAATGACTTTTCTTTATGCTCTTTAAATTGATTAAATTAAATGTATGTAGAACACTCTTTTTAATATTATATAAATTATAAAATACACACAACATTTTGTTGATGTTATTTAGGTTAAATTATTTAAATATCTAATATAAAATAAAATTGAAAATAAGAATATTTAAATATTTAATGTTAAAATATTAAAATCTTCTAAAAAATTGTTTTTATTAATTTAATTTGAATATTAAAATGTTGGTATCTTTAATATAAATTTTGATAAAAATATTTTCTAATTTCTAAATTTTTAATTTGAATAACATAATATAAAAAAAAAAAACAATAATTCAAGATATCTATTGATATGAAAGAATATTAAATTTTAAAACTTTTAATATGAAAGAATATTAAATTTTAGATTTTTTTTTTTAATTATAAATTAATAAATGAATTCATTTAAAAAAAGTCATTTTAAATGTATGATGGTATTTAAGATATATTAGATATAAAAAATTACATAATAAATAGTTCATTCTCTCTAGATTGTATCTATTTTTCAAATATTTTTTTAATGTATTTTAATATTTTTTAAAATTAATATTTCATTTTAAAAATATATTTGTTTATAAATTAGAGTATTCTTCTACAAAATTTTACTTTACATAATTAAATTAAAATATTTTAAATGTCAAAATGACTAAACTAGTATAGACATGTTAAATACATCTATCTCAAGTGATATCAATATTTGAAATTATTATATTTATTTAAATGTTTAATTTATTTTTATTTGAAGAACTTGATTGTATTATGTTTACATTCTACTCCTTGTTACAATCATATTTACACTATACATGATAAATAAATCCAATCAAATCGAAGCTTCATAATATTTATGACCTTAGTGTACATGTTAGGAATTAATGCATATAAAAGAATTTTATTCAAAAAAAATTAACAAATAGAAATATTAAATCAAAGCTTCATAATATTTATGATCTTAGGGTACATGTTAGGTAATAATACATATAAAAACTAATCCTAAGACACAAAAATATGCACATCATTTTTCTTAATGTTATTTAAATTAATTAAATAAAATGCATGTACAAGATACAACTAATTTAAATCAAATTGATGATAGTTTAGTATGCTAAGATTTGATGTAGTGATGATTTCACTTAGTAATTTGGATATGTTTGTTTTCTATGCTTTTATGTAAATTCCATAATTATACCTATTTGCAAGCTCAACAAGAAGAGCTAAATACAAGATATACCCCTTAAGTCATTTGCATTTGTTGAATGCAAGGAATTAAAAAAGATAGGAAAACAGCATATAAAATGTAAATACATACTAATCATTTAAAGCATGTAAAACAAATCACTATCACAAATGCATCATGTAATAAGCCAATAATACATATATAAAGATAGGTGTTCAAGCACATAGAATGGAGATAAACATCTAGGTATATACGATTACCTTATATGAGATTTAATGGTAAGGTGAAAATGGCCCTAAAGGTACAATAAGTGATATGAGGGGTAATGGTTTCCCCTATGTGGCTCTTACAACATGGTAGTGCATGTGAACACACATGATAGGATACAAAATGCATTTTGATACCTCTAGTATGGTAAAGGTAGATCTAGGAGTATAATCAAGCATGTAGGCACAAGATGACATGGATAAATCCAAATTTTATTTGATGTAAAATGCTAACTCATTATAAGGACATCACAATGGAGAAAATTAGATGTCCCCAATTTAAAAGGGTGTCTCTAGAATCATGATAGGACAAAATGAGTGAACTAAATATGGGGGAAGCATGATGTCTCACAATATAATAGGATGACATGGAATTGGAGACATGATATGATTACATAAGTTATAAAAAATAAGCATGAGCACATAATAGTAATCTACGAATGAGGTAAATCGATAAGGCTCATAACTAAAATATAGTGATATAGAACATACATATGATCTAAGCATGGTACAAGGTCATAGGAATAAGCATCAAGTAATCAAAGTAGAATATAGGTATTACAAGGGATGGGATCATGAGTATATAGACATAAAAGTATAAAATTATCATGATAAAATTGGCTCTAGGAAAATTCACCACCAACAATTCACTGAAAAATTCACTACCAACAATTCACCAAGGGAAAATTCACCACCAACAATTCACCGCCATGGAAAATTATTTTTTCATATATTAAAAAATATTAATGGCACAATTAATTTTCCTGTGGTGGTGAATTTTACTTGAAGGTGAATTTGAATTGTTGGTAGTGAATTTTTCGTCAGTGAATTGTTGGTGGTGGATTTTCTGTATGCCATAAAATTAAGCATGGATGCATAACAATTAGAAAAGAAGGAAACAAGAAAAATATAAAACATGTAACAAAGATGAAAAAAAAAGGATAAAATGTGAAAGGCCAATAAAGACAATGTAACACTTAGAAAAGAGTCAAGTAAAAAGAAAAGTGTTGTGTACATTTGATTTAATCAACCTAAAGAACATAAAGAAAAGTCTTTAGTATATGACTAACATCATTAGAAGCTAAGTTTTTATCAAAACTAAATATTAGGTTCTTAAGATATTAACATAATTAATATATTAACAAGAAAAAATATTTAAAATACAATGAATACAATTTGAAGAAATAAATTATTTATTATGTAAATTTTTTATATAATAATTTTTTTATCATAATATATTTAAAATAATTATTTTAAAATATATTTAGAAAATTTTGAATGTATTCAATTATTGAAATATGAAATTTAATAAAAATTAAACTTGTGTTTTATTTAAAAGTTTTATATTCTTTCATATAAGAAAAGTTTAAATTTAAATTTTTATTTTAAACATTTGAATATTTTTTATCAAATTATTTAATCAAATTAAAAAATTATAAATAAAATTTATTTCTATCAAAATTCAAGCATTAATTTATATTGAAGATATTAAAAAATTTAGAATTAAATTAATTTAATATAAACAACATTTTAAGAGATTTAATATTTTTATATTAAAATATTCATATATTTGTATATTAAAAAAAAATTATTAAATTTTAACAATATTAATATATTAAAATATTGTTAAAATTTAATAATAATAAAAAAATTATTATACAAATATATTAATATTTTAATACAAATATTTTAATTTTTATATAAAAATAAAATAAAAATAATATAATATATATTAAATAAAATACTAAAACTAAAATATAACCTTTTATCATTTTAAATAAATGTTAAAGTTTATATATTTAAATGTTATAAAACATCTCTTTTCACATATATTTGGCCTCCATCGGATACATATAAATAGTATGCAGCGAAACCTCCGTACGGAAACTAAAATCAACTGACACACAGCTAATGTCAGAAAACTTTTAACGCCGGAAACGGAAAGTGAGATAAGATTTGAGTAAAGGAAATAGTAGAGTTGAGTTAAAGAAACGGAGGCACATCCACCTAAGCAGTCAACGCTGCTTAATGTGTGATGTTTAAGCCCAGCCGTCTCGCAGCAATAATTATTAAATGAGTAAAGAAAAATTGTGAATAAAATGTTCTGGAGTAAAGAAGAGGAGTAAAGAAGAGATGAGGGTGGAAGAGAAAAATACTAAATATTTGTTAGTGAGTTTTTCTGAAGTAGTATGTCAAAAAGTTCTTAAGATCTCTATCTATTGAAGTAATTATAATGGTTTAATCATCAAGGTATTAAGATGATCAAGTGATTATGAGTAGAAGGATGTGAATTCTGTTACAATGTGAATTTGTAATATTTTTCAGCAAATTGAATGGAAGATGTATTGTAACACTTGATTCTGCATTTGTGTTTCTCAATTTGTATATTTGTAGATATTTTGTGTTTTGGTTTATCACCATCTAGCACCAACTATGTAGGGCTTTGTTATCTCCGTTTATTGTTTTCCAGCATTGAATGGTGGATTGAAGTTCCAAAACTCGGAATTAATTGTACAGTATATATGTAAGAGCCAAGCCCGTATGTCCTGTATCTATCAAAGACATTACATCTAGGATAAGAAAGTAAAGCGAGGAAATTTGATGTTTTCATCAGCATTTAACTCAAGAATGTGGAATTAGTAGAGCAAGGTCTCTACTAAGAATTTTTCACTAGTTTTATATTTATGAAAATAAATGTTTTTTATTAAAAAAAATTTCACACACTTAAAAATTAAGGAGTATCTGTGTTCAACAATATCAACTGCATTTTATAGTTCTATACTCACTCTGGATTTTCTGAAAAAAAAATTGACGTTCTAATATAAGTTTAATTTGCATTCGTAATCGATAAAAGTTTAAAATTTATTAGCCTTCAACTTATATATCCCTTAAGGTTCAGATCTATTTTGAGCTCTTCCTATCCCTTTATCTTGTTTGAGATAATGGGTATTTAACTACGTCATTTAATTTGGTTTATCGTATATATAAAGTTAACAAAATTCTAAAATATATTAGCCTTTAGTTTATTTATTTCCAGTTTAGCCTAAAATATCTCAAGTGCTAATCTATTCTTTTGATTTATTTGTTCTTTAGTTTACTTATTTCCAGTGTAGCCTAAAATATATCAAGTTCAAATAAGTTCAAATCCATTCTTTTGATTTATTTGTTCTTTTATTTTGAAAAAGATAATGGGTGAGATTTTGTTTAAGTGATAAAATCATACCCACAATCACATTCTTTGAATTCAAACATGTTTTTCATATATTTCAAGCTAGTCCTTTTGTTAAATTAGATCAATGTTTCATATCAAACTATTCAAATTAAGTACTTAAGATATCATATTTATTGACAAGTCTTAGGACACTAGCTCAACATAAGATCAAATCAAAAGATTATTAAAGATATTTGAAATAATATTAAGATCAACTTATCAACTTAGATACTATAGTTGAACATTTAGGCATTCTAGTTAGTGAGTCTTTTATTTCTTAAAAAAGTATGAACAAGATTTGATTAAGAGCCAGGGAATTGCATATTTTAGTCCTCTTATAGCAAATCTCCCAAGGCACTTATAAGTGCCATAGTTTTCAGAAAGTTGGTATCATCACAAGTGTGTATGTTTTGATAGCTTGTAGTAATAGATGATAGAATCATAGTAGGGTAGAGAAGATCATGCCACCCAAGGAAAATTTGAGTGTAGTCACATCTATGGGAAAACTAGACTAGTGACCAAGCCTTGGACTAGGACTCGATATCAAATTTCTAAATCTAATCATCAAGCACTTCACAATTTAAGCAAAAAATTAAGAAAAATAGGAAAGGAAAGTAATAACAAAATATAAAAGAAATTAAGTCAAATCCTATGTAATCACTTCAATGCAAACTTCAAAATTGAAAGTTGATTTCGCCTTATGATGCAACTCAGTAGCATAACGCTAGAGTTGAATGAGAATGAATTTTGACATAATATACTGGCATAAGAGTTATTGTATGAAATTGATTAATGACTAAAATTATAGACTTTCCTAGGAAAAACTAAATGAAATATGATGATGAGATCAAGGACCTAAGTTAACTAGATAGGTTACGGAGTCAACTCAACTATTAAATGAAAAAATTCCATTTCAAATTGATGTGAGGATAGTATTGCATTATTGAATTTGATAATAGAATAAGTGTGAGAAATAAGTTTACATTCAAAGATTTAGTTGAATGATAGATGAAGAAGATGTTTCTAAAATGAGATGAAGTTAATTGATAAAGGAAGGAGTTGACTAAAGAGAAGAAAATAAAATTTATTTGAAAATGGATAATTAGATCTCATTTAATTAAATAATAAAAATATTATTTAGTTAAATTGATAAATAAAAATTATGAATATAATAATTAATAAATGGTAACTTAAGTAACAAATAGATAAAATGATAAACTAATGTATGAATGATTAGGGAATCACATGATGATGATTTAGGGTTGTGAAATAATTTTAGTTGGATGGGAACACTAGAATAGATTTGGCATCTTTTGTGACTACCTAAATGGAGCCTATTTGTGATAAGCTTATCATGGGAGGAATTAATAAGAGTTATGTTTATAAGGACGGGTATCCAATTACCACAAAATTATAGGTTATTACATTTAACGAAACCCCAAATCTAAATTATTTTGTATACCTTCTGTAGATCTCAGAAATGAGCTCTCTATAGATCTAAGAGATGGGCTCTTAAGGAAAAAATTTCAATTTATAACTTTCGAGCCATTTTCATAAAACCAATTCAAACAAAACAGTAATAAGATGCAAGAAATAATACTTTGGGGGTATTTCTTAGAACTACTGCAAACCAAGGAAGAAAAGCCCTAAATGAAACAAAAAATACGTTCAATGCCTCTAGATAACAATATTATTGAGATGGGCAGTTGAAATTTGTTCAGATTAAGAATCTTAACGATATCCAAGCAAGGTAGAAATTTTTACAAATTTTGAATATTAACAAAAATCACAAAAATCCAAAAAATTCCATGAATCCTAAAATTGAAGCCGTTACATAGAAATACCACGTAGATTTTTGAGCAAATTACAGAGAAATGTATACAACAAGAGGGAAATGGGGCATAGTCTCAGTAAGGTCTACCCTCTCCACAGATTCGAACCCCATTCGGTTTGTTGTGTGGACAGACACATTAAAAGATGTATTATTGCATGTCGTCCACTGTGACATCTTCAACAGAGGAGTTGTACCCTGCACATCCAAAACATAGTAAAAAACGAAATAAAGCTAAAAAATACAATGTAAAACGCCAGAATCAATCATTACCTGTTGGGCAAGTCCCCTTCCATGACCACAGATGTATCTCCTACAAGGTGATACGAAGCGCAATGGAGGCAGCACACAGGCGACGGAGGATGAACATGTGGCAGCAGCACTGAATACAAATTTGATGAAAGGTGAAAAGTGATGGAGTAGGTAGGTATTAGGATTATATATTAGAGTTGATTTATTTAAGTTAGCCATTGATATTTTATTTTTGATTTATAAATGTTGATTGTACAATATATAATATTAATTATTTTATTTATTTGTATTTAGTTATTAAATATTACAATGTATAAATTTTTATTATTTGTTATTTATATTAGAATTATTTAAATGATTTATTTTTATGACGAATTGTTCAACTATAGACACAAGTGTGCTGGAAGATCAAGGATAGTAATTCACTATGATGAGTAGGGGATTAGAAAAGTGGTGTTTGACACTTTGTAGGACTACACATAGTAAAGACAGCAAAATTGATGACAATGACTTCAAACTTTAGTTATAAGCACTTAACTAGCTAAGAAAGACAATTAAATTTTTAGAACATTTCATGAAGAAGTTAGATTTTAAGAAACACAAAATTAAGATGCACCAGATCCTCTCCCCCAACTGAATTATAGAACTTGATTCCAAACATCACTAAAATATTAACAACTTAAACTGATTTCATGAATTAATATAATTCTAAAATAAATGAAGTTACATTTCTGCAGTAATCTGCAGTAATGGACTAATATTTTGAATTACCATAGAAGCTCACAAACGCAATAATAGTTAACGTCCAAACTAGATCAGATAAATCAGATTCAGCTTTCTTTGGAAGTGGAGGAAACACAATGTCATGGGGCATTCCATGGATGAAATGGATCGAAGCTATTGAGGAAATCAATAATCCTCTCATTATCGTATTACAGAGTAGCCAAAATAAATGATGTAAGCCCTAGCAATGTTCATATGATATGGGGTATTCAAGACTTTATGAATTTAAGCTATTACAACGGCTAAAGATTCTCGTAGTCTGGATATTTGAACAATCTCTTCTATACCTTTATCTGAGATGATGACATTATCAAATTCAAATAATTTTATGAGATAAAAATTTATTCATGCTCGAGAAACTGCAATCAAGTTACCAATCAAATATAATTGTGTATCAAACGAAAATATGCTTTCATTCTCCCATTATAATAATTTGTTGTAAGAATACTGTTTCCGCATATACTGTGCCAATTTTAGCTTCAAGTCATGCTAAAAGATTTTTTTCCTCCTGATTTTGTTCTTGCAATATTGATCCTTCCGATTGTAAGATCTCTAATAGAAATTAACAGTTGCAGAAATTAAGAGGGTGTTTGGGATCCAAATAATATTCCATTGTACTAGAACAATTTCAATTCATTTGAAAAATAAAATCCTGCTAACATTGTTCAGAATAGATGAATCGTTGGACAGCCATATAATTGAAAGAACTTGAATATTGTAGCTAATACCACAGCTACAGTAAGACCACGCCCATTATTTCAAAAACGTGAAAGTTAAGTGTTAAAATCCTCCGCCTCCACCAGCTCCACCGCCGAAGCCGCCGCCTCCACCAGCTCCACCTCCAAACCCGCCCCCTCCTCCTGCTCCTCCCCCAAAGCCACCGCCAGCGCCTCCTCCAGCACCTCCACCAAAGCCTCCTCCAGCTCCGCCACCGACACCTCCACCAAAGCCTCCTCCAGCTCCTCCTCCGGCACCACCACCACCACCGAGGCCTCCTCCGGCTCCCCCACCAATACCACCTCCCAAGCCTCCTCCAGCTCCGCCGCCAAACCCTCCACCACCACCGAAGTTATCCGTTTCATAAACCGTAGTCTTGAGGCTTCTGCCCTCACAAACAACTATTACTCCCACCATAAGCAATGCAGTGACCAGCATTCCGCATTGCTTGAGCTTGGAAGCCATCTTTCTTGCTTGCCCCGGCAATTGTACTCTTCACAATGTCTATACACTTGGGTAGATCGCCTTTATATAGTTATTCAGACGTATAGAGAATTGAATCCAAATCTAAAACACTGAGCGCAGCTTACCACATTGCATTTAACTCCTCACTAAATATAGTTGCAGTCAAAGTCCATAATTATCCATTCTGAATTCCATTAAACCCGAAACCGGCCATGGCCGCGTCAACTCTGAATATTGCATTGAAGTGAAAGAGACTTAGTGGCGGGTACATCGAAACGACATCACCGTAGCTTGTCTCATTAATATGAATAACTGTAGGGCTCTAATCAGCCATAGGAATTTGAACATACCATATTTTTTAATCTTCAATAAATTTTCTGCCTGTCAAATCTAATTGAATGAATAGCTAATGGTGTATCAACACTTAAAAGGATTATGGCCACATGACCATTTGAAAATATTGTATTCCGGCAGAGACAGAAGCCCATCTTATGAGCATTAAATTCCATATTTATATAAATATTTATGTAAACGAAATCAAATAGCTGGGAATGCGACTCTAGAAATTAGGCTACTTTAAATGAGAAGTCTGAATCTCTGACTCGAGTTTTAATGGTTTGTTGAAAATGTGCGTGCAATGAATTCATTCACTTAAGGTTTGCCAACTACAGTCATTACTTCCCAACGTAGAATCATTAATACAGAACACCTAGATAGGACGTACACCTATAGTGCTTTAAGTAGAGTCGTGTATTGGCTCTGTTATCTTCATTTAGTGTTTTCCAGCGTTGAATTCAAAGCTTATATTTAAATGTATGATACAAGAATAAAGCCCCGATATCCCATATCTTTCGTAAGGCCTTACATCTACCGTAAGAGAAGTAAAGCAAGGAAATTTGATGTTTTTAATCAGGATTCAACTGTAAGACTGTAGAACAAGAAAAGGCCTCCTGGTGTGCAATGAGCATGATAACATGTGTTTTTTTTTTTAATAGTGGCAAACAGTAGGACATGTTTTTATTTATTTTTATTTTGTAAATAAAAATATGACATACATATTATAGTTAATTATATATTTATTAATTAAATTTGATAATTTATTAATTATATTTATTGATTAAATTTTCAAAATAAATTGTAAAGTAGTGAATAAAAACAACATAAAGTAATAAAACACAGTTTAAAATATATTATTATTAAATAAATAAATTTTGTGAAGTCAAGATAGATTTTATATTAGAATTATCATCAAACAATGATATAAAGTAAAAGAGATATTAGGAAGCAATAATAAGAGATGAAATAAGAAAAATGATATAATATGTTTGAAAAATCAATAGTATATTGGTTGCAATTAACTAAACAAAAAATAGACATATTAAATCATCAGGATACATATATTGTGTTCTCATATTTTTAAAGGATACACAATTTTATATTTGCAATTAAATATCTATAATTTAATAAATCTTATCATATACATGTGTATGTATGCATGTGCATGCATGTATGTATATATGTAGATGTTTGTGTGTATGTATGCATGTGCATGCATGTATGTATATATGTAGATGTTTGTATATATGTATGTATATGTATGTAAATATACATGTATATGTATGTATATGTATGTAAATATATATGTATATATACATATCTAAATACATAATATAATTGTAGAAAATAATGCTGCAAGATCTTGTAGAATTACAAATTGGGAAGCTAGGAATAAAAAGGAGCTGACAAAAGAGAAAAATAGATTTCTCCTATAATATGTATATTTCAAGTCTTTTGAAATGTGAAGTGATTTCCAAATTCAAGGGAAAGTTCTAACAAAGGTAGATTGAAGAGTGGGTGTCAAATTCATGGCTATCATGTTCTCTTGTGTGATTTCTTCCAAAATATTTCTTATGTGTTTAATTCCAAAATGGACAGGATCAAGTGATTGTGTCATGGCCCTTGGGAAATGCTCAATTCAACTTTATACATCCAAAAATGGGTCGCCAATTTTAACTCATTGGAATGATGCCTTCATTGAGAACTAATTTTGATTAAACTATATGATTTTCCATATCATTTTGGCCCATGAAGTGCCTCAAAATGATTGGGGATAGTTTCAATGTAATGGTGGAGCTCAACGAAGATAATATAAAGTGAGACTCCTACTTTTATGCTAGCACTCATGCCACATACACCATACATGCTAGTGGCCTGAGTTGTAGACCCAGAATCCCTAAGGTCTAATAATTTTACCAAGTCCTAGGGATGTCAAACCTAGGAGGATTACTAAAAACTTATGTTCAATTTGGGTAGCTAAGGACCAATTGTTGAGGAGGGTAAGAGCTACTTCACTTCTAGGTCTACAAGAACAAGTATGGTTTTCACTAAGGTGTTGGATAATGATTGAATAAATTAAATAATCAATTACAACAAACTATACTCATTGCATAGTGTATCCCAATATCGGTGTCACAATATACCTATGTGCTAGTTTTGGTATGTAAGGATGAGCACATTGTTAAAAAATAATTTTTCATATGATTGTCTAATAATGTGTTTTTTATAACCCCTTAGATGTTATAGACATTTAGATGTGGTGGTTGGTACACACTAACTAATAAAATTGAAAATATTTTTGAGTTGATTGTTTATGGGTGTGTTGAGGTTGATTAGGAAATAGCCAATAACAAACCAATTCCTTTATCTAGTTGGGTAATAGAGTCTATGGGTGAAATCACAATACTATGTCTCACTTTTTGCCCAAGATGGACATTTACATCAATATTTTTAACCGAATCTTCATTTTTGAGACGTATAACAGCTAAACCATAAAGAATTTGAAGATGATGTGAACTAGTGATTTGTGGCAATTTGTGTGTAGATTCTAAATATTTGTTTTTCAAATTTTCTAAAATAAATCATGAATATTTCAACATCTCCTTTAATAACTGGTTTTAAACAGAAAAAAAAACATTTTTAGAAAGTAAAATTTGTGTCATACAACATAAATTTTTTCTATAAAGGATTAAATTCTAATTTTTGGAATATAGATTCTCAACATCAATATCTAGGGAAAGGATATTTTCTCATAATTTTTTGTTGCATTTTTTTTAAAATTAAATTTTCAAGTCATTGTAACTATAATTTGGACATATGTGTGTGTCTACAACCTAACTTTTTGTGTATATATCAAAATCCAATTTTTCTTTTTTGGGTGAAACAAGAAAATCAATATCTAGGGAATGGGTATTTTTTGAATTTTTTTTTTACAATGGTTTACTATTTTTCCACCTCTGCACAACAAAGAGCTTGATGTTTAGAGAAAAACCTATGTTTAGTAAAAATTGAAAATTAAATACATGATAAAATGAAAATATATCAAACCTATACTTCTTGGAAAGCTAGTTTCAAGAGCTACAATCTTGAAAAATATAATTTTTATGCGATGTTATTTAATCTCTTAAAAGGTAAAGAAAAGTGGTTTTTTCTAGCATTTTGATAGCTGTGAAGGAGACTCCATTGTGGTGTGATTTAATACTATAGGGGTTCTATCCAAGGGGGTTTGATCTAAGGGGGTCTTATCTATCTCTCTTTAATTAAAACCCTTTAGATGGAGCCTCTTAAGAATTAAATCATTAGCTTTTTCTAAAACTAGTGATTTCAGGCAAAAATCAACACATCCCAAAAGTGAGACACAATATTGTGACAACACCCCTATGTGTTTATACAAAACATGTAATAATTGAAACCAAGGTGATGCACTGATCAACACACCATAAAAAGCTAGGTTTTCCAAAATTCACAAGAAAGTTAGGTTCTACACATGCTTTCAGAAAAACCATAGGTAGTTATAAAAATATGAAATGAGACTACTTAGTAATCCAAAACATACCCATACACTTCCTTTGTTGCTTTGATATGCCTTGTAAGCAATTTGCATGAATTTTACAATCATTTGGCTTGCTAACTAATCATAAACATGTCAAGAAATGGATAGCATGCATATGGAGATACTCAATCACGATAAGATATATCATTAATCACTTGATATTCAATATTTATAATTGTTGTTACAAATTTGAGATAAACCAAGATCATTACAATGCAAAAATAGCTATACCTAGAACTAGAATCTATGACAAGTTTATTTTTTGTGTAATTTTTTTTTTCTATGCTCCTCTCCTTTGACTATAACATTATCTTATCCCTCTTAAAATTTGGTTCACAATGCACATATTTTCATGGAAAGAAGTTTGTGTCGCATGGGAAACCCTAACTACAACCTCCACCAATGTACAATAGCCAAGTTTCCACTTTAAATCTAATTTGATTAAAAAAATGTGGAAGATAGTTATTCCCCTAAAGTGTGTCATAAATTTACATTAATGATTCATGTTTTTGAGAGCAAGAAATAAGAGAAATCATCCATGAAATTTACTAAAATTACATCCTAGAGATACTACATGATAAAAATATTTTATTGATAATAAATGAGATGTGAAAATCACCTTTCCTCAATGGAATATGTTGGGTCTCAAAAACACAGGCTTTTAGACCATAAGAGGCTGACAGTCTCTTAATACATTTTTAGCCAACAAATGAAGCAATTATGATTGACCACCTACTACTCTTTAGGCTTTGCTAGACCTAGGTGGGTGTACATGAGTGATAAGACAGATTTGAAGGCTTGAGAATGATCTCTGACTTAGGCAATCTACTCACAATGGCACATGGGGGTGAAGTAGATGCAAGATTTGATGACTAATTCCCACTGAGAGTGTTTGAATAATCAAGAGTGTGAATTGAATTTCTACAAAATGTTCTAAAACTGACCAGTGCCAAATCCATTGGGTGAATGGATTTGATGGGTGGATGGTGATTATGGAGATAGATTTGTATGATAGGTAAACTTATTATTCAAATTTTAACACTAACTATTGGGCACTTTTAAATGTTTGCACTTTGTACAAATGTGCAGGTTTTTCAGTTACTATACTCTTCTTTAAAGATCCCAGTGTTATTCACTCAAATTACTGTGATGCTATGAAAGGATTTTTAATTCTTAGTTTAAGGGAAACCAATCAAATTAATCACCTCAAAAGGACTTTTAATCCCTAAGTGAAACAATTAAAATGAATTAACTGAAAGGATTTTAATTCTCTCTCACCAGAACCCAATCAAAACAATCACACAACATCAAATGTGTCCTAACAAATTTTATAATTTTGAATAACTTGAAAGAACCAGTTTAGAGACAACACAACAATATATAAACATGAAATTCGACACAACAATTGAAAATTGAATTTAGGTCACCAATCAAGCACATTCTTCTCCATTATTTTGCTTCAAAATGATGTTACATTAATAGAAAAAGTCTTTTCATATGAGATGGATGGGTGGAAATGCTATATGAATATAACCTACTACTACTAGCAGTGATAATGATGTGATGATGATATCCAAAACTGGGCCTTGTTTTCCCTATTTATACAGGAAGCAACAAGCTACAGGCCCATTTACAAAAGGTTACTACATTTTGTTAGCTAAAACTTGTTTAACATAAACATAAAAATGTCAAAAGTTTGTAAGTGGATGCATCACAATCTATTAATCTTTAGCAAGTGCCCATGATCACCAAAGACCTATTCAAGTCTCATGCACCATGATAATGCATCTATAACTACCAACCTTCCATACTCTACCGCTCTTCACTTGGCATGTGCAATGAATGTGTTAATCCTTGATACATGCTCAATATACCCTATCTTTGCATAAGTATCTACATTGTTTATGATATCCTTCATTCCATAATTGAGTTCAAATATTCTTCCTAACTTCATATGTGTCCTTTTGAGCACCCTATCTTCATCATTAATGTCATCAAGAACACCTAGCAGATAGTGGGCTATCTCATCTTTCCATGCGTCCTAATATTTCAAGTCTATCTCCTCAAAGAAACTAGGCAGGGTCATTCTCAGTGGTTGACTGAAGTCACTTAATTCCTATGTCAAGATGTTATAGAAGTTTTCATGTGCACTCATAGGTTCTTGATATTCTTGGATCACATCTTTGTTATCTCTTGCCTCCCGCCTCCTTCATTCTATCATTCAGTCGATTGTGTTCCTATATGGCTACATATGTTTTGTCATGGATGATCCAGACATTATTAGCAAGTCTAATCATATCATAAAATCTCTTACAAACTAGCTTTGATGTCATTTCAAAGGTAGTGGCTTTCAATTTTCTCTTCAATTCTTCTTATTCTTTTTGGATCTTTTCATATTTGTGCTTCCAATAGCTAGTCTTAGACATTGCTTCTAGTACCTCTCTTTCATGTTCAATTAATGGTGAGTAAATCCTTGAGGAGGAAGGAAATATATCTCTGTCAGTTGTTACCTCATGTTTTAATCTCTCATTATCTTCCATCGAACCCTTATTATCTCTAACCAACTTTTGAATTTGATCCTTGGTAAACTTGGCTACATTCACATTCAGATCAATGGTTTCCATAGGTTATGTATCCCCTACTCTCTGTACCAAAAGGTGTCCAAAAATCTAATCATGATTACTGGTAAGGGAAGGTCTCTTACCCGATGGATAAAGTTCCCACATTTGTAGAGTAGCATTGTTAGGGTTATATCCTAATCCAATATATACCTTATCACTAGCTTCATCTATTAATTGCAAGGTCTTATTCTTCCTTTTCAAAAAGTTATCAAATACAATGGCTAAATTGATATCCCACCTTGGAAGAAGCATGGCCTTGACTTCTTGTAATAGTGCTCTTCCTCTTTCAGAGGTCATATTTTTCATCTCCTCATTGACCTCATGTTGGAGCTCCTTCAAGGCATTTGCTTCTCTCTTAGGGATGATGTCCTTTAGCTTTATCTTCTTATTTTTCCTTTGTACTCATAAACAAAAGTCTTAAACTTAGAGGTTTGGATGAACGCGGCATCTGGAATGAATTCTTGGCTAGCAATATGTCTCACATAATTAGATAAATCATTGGAAGCTTCAAATGTGATCACATTCCTCTCTAGTGGCTCATGATATTGGGGAACAATAGGAATGGTGATCTTTGTGACTTCCTCCTCTTCTTCAATGTCATCTTTGATTATAATTGGAGTGCCAACTGAGAAGCTCACCTCTGGAGTAGGTTGTGGTGACAAATGACTTAATGGTGCCACATTCTCAACTTGTCTGCTAAAACCAACATCTCTTTTCCTCTCAAAAGCTACAAGGGGTACATCTTTTATCAATTCTTCCTCATGTAGAATCATCTATTCAATCATTTCCATAGGATGTTGTATTTCATGAAAAGCCTCCACATACAATGGATTATTGTTTCTTCTCCAAGCCTTGGCCATGACAATTTGATTGTAATCATTCTTCCTCATTACCACTTGATTGTCATCATAGTTTCCAATGACATCATCTACATGGAAGTCATGTGTTCATACCCCTTCAATTTTTGTGAGATTTTAGCATCATAGATAAAATGTTTAGGATCAAACTTCTCTCTTTTGTCTCCTACTAGCAAACCATAATAATATAGCTTGTTTCCAACTAATTCATACCCTGCATCTGCAATAATAGTGAAGTCACCAAAGCATATCTAGTAGAAGGCATAAAAGTTTTCCTTCCATAGAATTTTAGGTTCATGAAAGCCGAATAACCCAATTGTCTTACAATTTCAAGGTATGCAACTCTGTTTGGCATAGTTTTAGGTAGTAAGAATGGGGTTGCTTCAAATCCATACACTATGACCATAACTTGCAATCCTCAAATGCATACCAGTCCTCCTATGAACCAAGATTCCAAACCTGCACAAACACAACAAATAAAATCATATTAGATCATATGCAAGTTAGTATTGTGATTCTCTAAGAAATCCATTTGAAATGCAAAGGAAGAGGAATGAAATGAAGAACATAAACAAGCATAAACCAAAGATATTAAATCCTATTCAAATGCAAAGAAAACTCTTGATCTCTTGGGGGAGTTGGTGCCAATTTGATGTGGAAATTGGCCCTTTCCCAACTCCTATAATGCAAGCTTGATGAGTGTTGAAGAATGATCCACTTTGTTGATGATTGAAGTGTGCTCCAAGATGAAAATATGCATAACCTAGCTAAGATTGGATAAAAATGGATGAAAATTGTTATGGATTTGAGTATAATAACTTTGCTCAAATTGTGGATGCTAAAATGAGGAATGAGACCTCTTATTTATAGATTGACAAATTGGAGAAATGCCCAAAATGAAGCAATGTGGGACAAGCATTCAACCAATGGAAAGGTGCCACTTGTCAAGAGATGGATGAATGAAGGATGTGCACATTTTGATGAATGTGCCCATAAATGTATATATTTGAAATTTGAAAATGTTGAAATAACAAGATGGATGAAGAGTCAAATGGAGTAATGGGCACTTGGCTCAATGCAAAATGAAATAAATGTCTTGTTGGAAGGACAAAGTCCACTTGGATTTGAGTTCAAATTTGAGAGAATATTCCTCCATTATGCCATGTTGAGAGAAAATAGGGATTTAATAAATGAATTAAATCTATTTTCATGTGCAAGTGGCAAAAGCTAGAGGATGGGACATGAATTAGGATTAAATTAATCAAAGGTTAATTAATTTAATGAGAGATTAGATGATGTGACAAATTTGAATTAGATTTATGGGTTTATTTAAATCAAATATGAGAAGAATATGATTTTAGACTTAGTTAAATATATATTTTGATTTATTTAACTAAAGGGGATGGTTGGTTAGCTTAAATTAAACAAGGTTTAGTTTATTTAATTTAATAGATAGACCTTAGAGATTTAATCAAATAAAGGGAATTATTTAATTAAATATGGACATAGGGTTAATTAGATTAGATGGATTGATTTAATTAACAAGAGAGAAAGACTTAATTAGATAAAATGATTTTTTTAATTAAGAGAGGAAAATTGATGAATTTAATCAAATAAAGGTATTCGATTAAATGTTTAGATTGAGGGATGATTTAGAATAAAATGGTGTTAATAATCAGGATCAAGCATGTTGATACATTTTCCATGTCTACATTTTGCTCCTCTTTGAAGCAAAATACTCATTACATTATTCAAAGAATAAACTGTCTTGATCAAAAGTTAAGATTTTTTGATTTTAAAACTTGCCCCACTACTGCTTTGGTGAGAGAAATATGTTGATTTGCTGCCCCCTCGAGAGATCGAACAAAAATTTGGATTTTTGGACCTGATCTCGCAAAAAAAGAGGACAAGGTACCCGATAGGTCCAAAAAGGCTCTAGGAGGCCAAAAAATGAGATAAAACGTAAAAAACAAGATCTAGGGTCCAAAACCCAAGCAGGATGGTGAAATAGGAGCAAAAAACCCTAATTTTCAGGCTTAAATAGACCTCGAGGGGCCACTTCCAATTCATTTTCACATTCAGCCCTAAGAGATTTTGCAATTTTGAGCTCTAATACATTGGTGAGATGGTGCAATGACAACTCCCCATGCACATTTCCAATTGATTTTGAACATATCAGAGGCTTCCCAACACTGGACCACAAGTGAGTCAACTTGTCCTGAGCTTATTTTCCATTTTTTCATGCTTATTTAATGCTTTCAAAACTAGATCCTTAGGTGCAGTGCCATATTGCATAGCTAAAAATTTCAAACTCCACTGCTCGGTGTTTAAACCACACCATCATTGCAAGATGTGTCACCACAGTGCTATTTGCAGTTTAGGTCTAAACTCCAAACTTTGATGCTTTCGTTAAGTGCACCACCACGACGAACTTTAAAATTAAGGTTCCTATGCAAACTGGGACGCTTCGACAAAGTGCATCGCCGCAGTACAGTTTGAGGATTTGGGGCCCTAGCGCCACAGTTTGCAAATTTAAAATTGCACTGCCTTCATGGGCAGCGATGATGGAGCTAATTTTGAGATACTGAGACAAGCCACAATCAAAAAAAATTTGATGATTTTTTTAACATGGTGACTTTTCTTGATGTAGGAGGAGGCGAGAGAGATCTATTCGAGCGAGCATTGATCCTGAAATATTTTTGATCTTTTGAGGGATTTGTCCGAGAGAGAGCATGAGTGCCTAAGAGAGATAGAACTATGGTACATCACCTACAGACCACCCATGCGGATGCACCTAGGAATGATGACAACACTTGCTAAGAGATTGCACAATGAGACCTCTTCATTTCACCTTCCAACCAGCAAGGCCACAATTACTCTAGAGGATGTGTGGCAGATCCTCAAATTTCCTATTCATGGTGAGTGGGTGATTTATGACATGGTTTTTAGGACAGATGCTTGCTATGCCATCCTGGAGACTGATCAAATTATATTCTGTGAGGGTTAGATTGAGTTGGAGCATCATAGGCCCCTCGCCTCACCCTATCGTTTAGTGATTGTAGCCATCATATTAGGTCTTGTTGCACCAAATCGGTGAGGTCGATGCTTCAATCCTGGTTGGGGGCTCGCTTGGGAGCAGATGGTCTGGCAATGACCAATAATTTTTGCATTGGGGCTAGTTCTACTAGCCGCTCTTTATAGAGATCTTCATGAGTTCGCCTACTTGGATGGCATCACACTTGGAGCAGGAGTCACACTACTACATATCTAGGCATGGGAGCATATCCTCGTACTTCATCCATGAGTCATTCTTGTTCTAATAGAGCTAGATGATCTAATGGTCTGGTGTTACAGAGGGGGCCTTTCTTTCACCCATACAAGAGAGCACGAGATTCCTCATTGGAGGAGGGTCCTTGATGATTTACAAGTATTCAGATGGCAGTTGTACCTTGGACAGCTAGCCTGGTTTGATGACATGTAGCAGTTATTCTTTGCTCACTAGGATTTCTTGATGAGGGGGCGAGAGCATACCATGATTGAGATGTACTTGTCAGGTAGGGTGCAACAACAGTTTGGAGAGTCACAAGATCGACCTGATGATCAGTATGTGGCTATCTTTGAGAGGAAAGTGATTCAGAGCTCCTGGGGTGATACATACTTGCCCATGAGGTAGTGGAAAGCTTCAGACAACTGGTGGCCCAACCGTGGTCGTATGACTAGGGAGAGGCAGATCCAAGAGTCACACAAGCATACCGCGATTGGTTTAGGCCACCCCTGAGATTGACAGTTCTAGGTACACCATTCGCCCAATGGAGAGCGAGAGGCAGGGGGCAAGACGAGGTCGGGGAGATCAGGATTAGGGTGGCAAAGGGCCAACACTAGATCAATCAGTACAAGATTAGCTAGTATGGGACCAGCCTCTACTGAATCCATAGGTGGGAGAGCAGAGGAAGGAGCAGGATCCAGGACACCATGATAGGATCCTGATGCCCCCTAGGGATGGGGAATAGGATCAACCCCACATGCAACCACCTCCGCAGCCAGACCCCAGAGATGGGCATATCTTGCAGTTGCAGGCCCAAGCACAGGCACTGACAACAGAGAGAGATCAGGCTAGGGCTGAGTGAGATTAGGCCATTTTGCAGAGGCAGGCCGCAGAGTTATAGGCAGTGGTAGAGATGGGCCACTGACAACAGTTATAGAGTATGGTTGCCTCTTCCTCTCAGAGAACAGTATCGCTTCAGGCTTATAAAGAGGCCATCTGGGCGGCTGACTATTACAAGATGCATTACCATCAGACCATGCCGAGAGTAGGACGAGCTCCATATTTTTCACAGAGGACCAGCCAAAGACCTATAGAGGGTCATGGGGATAGAGTAGGTGGTGAGGGTAGTAGCCAGTAGGGCTAGGCCTTTATTTTGATCAGAGATAGTATTCTTTTTTGTACCCCTTGGGCTTATTTTTGATAGCCCCATGGGCTAATTGTACTTATATATTTGATACTTGATCTGATTTTTGTACCATGACAATGCATATTTTGGTGATATATGATATGAGACAGTTTATGATACGATGCAATGTTTCTATTTATGGATGCTTTGTACTTTCTATATGCTATGTGATGAATCTACCTTATGATACCATGATGTTTATGTTATGTATGGATACATTTCTTTTTCAGTATCTTTTCTATTATGATGAGATGATGCATGATGTAATGATTATGCAACTAACAAATCTATATTATGCTCCCAATGGATAAAGTGCAATCTTTATTTTCTTATCTTGTCTCATGCATGATATGGTGATGTATTTTATTTTATGCCTGTGGTGATGAATGTTATGACGATATTTATGATATGATATGGCGGATGCAAATGACATGGATACTTTGATATATGATATGTGATAGTTTATGCATTTTATGATGGTGAATGGATACAAATGATGCTATGATGATGCAGATGTTTATAATGCTATGGAATGATTATTTATATGTCTATGTAATGGATGCTTATGTGATGATATATGATTTATGAGATGATTTATGCAATGTTTATGTAAATGAATGCTAATGAAAATGAATGCAAATGCAAATGAATGTTTATGCAAGTGATTTGGAATAACAAATCTATAATAAATATGAATGGGAATGCAATGTTATGATATGATTTGATGTTTTCTATATGATATGCAATATGCAATATGCTATGTGTTGATGGTTTGTGAATGCAAGATGGGTGCAATGGTGATGATGATTTGTGATTAACTGTCATGGTACCATGTTAGAGTGAAAAGTTAGAGATAGAAGAAAACAAGAGATTCCAACAAGACACGGGATGATGATGCTAATGATGATTGTATTTTGAGGAGTTAAGATTTTCAAAGGATCAATTATCTTATGTTTGATAACACACAGACACGATGCATCAAGGTATTAAGAACCAAGATGGCATTGCACCTAATGTGATGGACTTTTGACTTGACAATTAGATAGGAGTACTCCTATTCACACCTGGCATATGAAACCTTATTCAAGATGCAGTTTGAAAATTTCAGATATCTTGGGCCAAAACATAGGAAAACAAGCCTTCTTATGTGGTCAACAAGATATCTAAAACACCCTCCCTACACCTAAACACAACATGCATGATCGAGGTTATATTACAAGAACACCCAACAAGTACAACAAATAAAAAGATAATGATCGTTGCCCCATTTCTATCTCTTTAAATCCCTTCACTTGGGACATCCTTGGAATGAGCACAAAAAGATAAGTAATAAGACAAAGATAAAGTAAACAAACAAGCTAATGTTCTTCAATAACGCTAGCCAAGACTAAACTACAATGATGCTTGATGTTGATGTCCATTGTAGGAAGGATGCATCCTAGGACATGATGATATCAGATGATTTGATATGGGACTGATTTGATGATAGGATATTGACACAAAGAGTTGACCAACTTGTTTACGTACTGACCAAGACTTGATACTTTTTTGACATGATTGAGTTTTCACTTTTGAACTGCTAGACCTGTTTTTGATTGTTTCACCAAAGGTTGGGGATGATTATTGATTTATTATGAATGATGTTATTGCAAGTGAAAGTGAGATGAGATAGATGGATTTTTTCAAATATTTGGATGTTTTTGATGCTTTTGAAATGTTTTGAGGTTTTTTTTGGTATTTTTGAGATTTTTCAAATGTTTTGATTTTCAAATTTTAAATGTTTTAGGGTTTTCTAAAATTTTGACCAAGAGACTAACCTAAAGACTTATCCTAGGGGCCTCAGGGGCTGATCACCAGATTAGCCTTGCCTACGTTATACACGTAGAGACCACATAGTTCAACTGACACAAACTGATTATTGATGAGATATGAATGAAGTGGATTGTCATTTTATTATGACAGACTCCTAAAGGACTATCCTAAGTGTCTCGGGGGATGATCAAAGATCAACCTTGCATACGTTCAAGGCTTAGAGACCCGTAGTTCGACAAGACAACTCCATTTTTGACTTTTTGACCAAGTTTTTGACCTATTTTTGGATTTTGATATGTTTCAATTTTTTTTGGATTTTTTCATTTTTTGATGTTTTTAGATTTTTTTATTTTTTGATCTTTTTGGATTTTCTGATTTTCTGATGTTTTTGGATTTTCTAAATTTCTGATGTTTTTTGATTTTTTGATTTTCTGATGTTTTTTAATTTTTTGATTTTCTGATGTTTTTGAATTTTCTGATTTTTTTAGGTTTTTGGATTTTCTGATTTAAGGACCTTCAAGAATATACACAAATCCAATCTGATGAGAACATGTCCCCAACATGATGCAATAGAATACTCTGATAAAGGAAGGATAAACTGACCTTAAGGATGGGCTGAGTAGTACTAGGAGGGATCATGATACAAACATAGGACCAAGCTATGATGTAGATGTAGATGGGTGATGGATGGAGATATGGAATGCAATGGATGATGGAAGTTTGATGGATGGATGGTGCAAAATGAGTCATGAAGATCCCGATGGATGGAAAGTGCTTATTTGCACAAGGTGCCTGTTTTCCAAGTTTTCACCAAGGTACTTGTCCAAAGTGCCACAAAATTGGTTTTCACTAGAGGATGATTTTTCTCTTTATTGTTTTCGATCCTTTTTTGATTTTTTTTTTTTTGTTGACACCAAGACACTTGTTTGCAAGGTTTTCATCAAGGTGACCATTTTTCAGGACATTTTCAAATTTTTTTTGTATTTTTTGGTTCTATACCTTGAAAGATTAGGCATAAAACTTTTTAAGATGGGAGTTGTTCATGGGCTCCTGCAAAGGTTCCCCTTCAGGTGTTGATAACTGATATTCCCTTGACTTGTAATTTGTTGTGATGACATATGCTCCCAACCAACTGGGTTCAAATTTTCCTTTGCCATTTGGATTTGGAACATTCTTATGATTCTCTTTTAGGACAAGTTCTCCGACTTGGAAAGTCCTACTTCTGATCTTCTTGTTATAGCTCCTCTTGAGTCTGTTATGATAGACTTGCAAATGATTTAAGGCATCCATACACTACTCATCTAGTAGCACCAACTCATTCAGTCTTGATACTTGGTATTCTTCATCTATGATGAGGTTTTGTAGTGATATTCTCAGTGATTGGAGCTCGATCGCGATGGGAAATATGGCTTCTGATCTATAGACCAAGGAGAATGAGGTGGCACCTGTGGGTGTGCAGATGCTGGTTCAATAGGCCTAGAGGGTAGGATTTAGCTATAGATGCCAGTCTCGACCTGTGTCATTAACTACCTTTTTTGAGGATTTTCATAATGGTTTTATTGGTGGCTTCTGCTTGGCCATTGCCTTGGGGATAGTATGGAGTGGAAAAGCGATATTGGATTTTGAATTTTTCACATAGGTCACAGACATCCTAATTCTTGAATGGTGTCCCATTATCTAAGATAATAGGTTGGGGAACACCGTATCGACATATGAGGTAGTTTAGGATGAACTTTGATATCTTCTTTCCAGTTATGTATGTCATGGGGATGGATTCCACCAACTTGGCAAAGTACTCCTTGGTGGTTATGATGAACTTGTGACCGTTAGATGAGGTGGGGGTAATTTTTTTGATGAGATCTAGCCCCCACTATGAGAAAGGCCATGGTGTGATAATGGGATGAAGCTCTTGAGCTAGAGCATGGATAAGGTCCCCATGTTGCTGACATTGTAGGCACCTTTTGACGTAGTCATGCACCTCTCCTTCCATTGTAGACCAATAATATCCCATCCTCAGCAATTTCTTGGCCAAGTTCATTCCACTTGAGTGTGATCCAAAAATACCATTA
>VDFB02058242.1:318788035-318824050 GCA_007258455.2 Sequoia sempervirens | reverse complement strand
AAGAAAAGGCCTCCTGGTGTGCAATGAGCATGATAACATGTGTTTTTTTTTTTAATAGTGGCAAACAGTAGGACATGTTTTTATTTATTTTTATTTTGTAAATAAAAATATGACATACATATTATAGTTAATTATATATTTATTAATTAAATTTGATAATTTATTAATTATATTTATTGATTAAATTTTCAAAATAAATTGTAAAGTAGTGAATAAAAACAACATAAAGTAATAAAACACAGTTTAAAATATATTATTATTAAATAAATAAATTTTGTGAAGTCAAGATAGATTTTATATTAGAATTATCATCAAACAATGATATAAAGTAAAAGAGATATTAGGAAGCAATAATAAGAGATGAAATAAGAAAAATGATATAATATGTTTGAAAAATCAATAGTATATTGGTTGCAATTAACTAAACAAAAAATAGACATATTAAATCATCAGGATACATATATTGTGTTCTCATATTTTTAAAGGATACACAATTTTATATTTGCAATTAAATATCTATAATTTAATAAATCTTATCATATACATGTGTATGTATGCATGTGCATGCATGTATGTATATATGTAGATGTTTGTGTGTATGTATGCATGTGCATGCATGTATGTATATATGTAGATGTTTGTATATATGTATGTATATGTATGTAAATATACATGTATATGTATGTATATGTATGTAAATATATATGTATATATACATATCTAAATACATAATATAATTGTAGAAAATAATGCTGCAAGATCTTGTAGAATAATGATTGAATAAATTAAACAATCACTTACAACAAACTATACTCATTGCATAGTGTATTCCAATATCGGTGTCACAATATACCTATGTGCTAGTTTTGGTATGTAAGGATGAGCACATTGTTAAAAAATAAATTTTCATATGATTGTCTAATAATGTGTTTTTTATAACCCCTTAGATGTTATAGGCATTTAGATGTGGTGGTTGGTACACGGGTAAGTGCACCAAGATGGTTCCCAAAAAGGGGGCTTAAGTGGCCACTTTTTTTTGAAATTAGGAAATGCTGACCTTGGACGTGAAATTGAGGATAGTTACACTCAAAATTTTGAGATGGAACAAAACAAGGATCGAAGTGCTCTGAGTCTACTTTCTAAACTACTAATTTATTTTGAAAATGGTTGAGATTAAGGGGTTCAAAAGAGGGATGTACACAAATTGGTGTTGTTTTTCTCAGAAAAACATAACATAGCAACTCTTGTACGACCTGAGCACGGTGAACTTTTTTGTAGTATTTTTAAAATCACTACAGTAAGAAGTTAGCTAACAACATCTAGTTGATGTACAATTTTTTTGATAATTTTTTAATGAATATTTGATTTTTTACTAATTTTCTAAGTGGGAACTTCTTGAAAAGCATAATTTTGGCTGTGCTCCCCCTACAAATTTTGGAAAACAATTGATTTTTTTTTTTAAAAAATTGTAGAATGGAATCTAGTTTCTAAAAATCTAATTTATTTGAAATTTTGATGAATGGTTAATTTATAGCAAAAAAAACACCAAACACTACTTTTTTGAAAAAATCAGACATACAAACAAAAGAAATTATGGATGAAAGGCTTAACATTATCAAAAAGTGAAAAAAATTACATCGTTGGATAGCTAAGAGAGAACCTAACATTACCCATGTTTTCGATTTTGTCGATATTGAACTAGATGCAATCTTGATGGTGAGCACAGACTCGATTATGTGAAAAATTGTAGAATTTGCAAAAACACGTCTCTGGCCTTGTTGGGAATGCCCTCCAAGCCTTTGGGTTGGTATTCCAAGGCAAGTACTTTCACTTTTTTCTTTGTTTTTAACGTGAAATAACGCGAGCACATTTTTTAAAAGTTTTTTCAAAAGTGGCCAAAAAATTGGTACCCAACTTCATGCATCCGCCCACACACTAACTAATAAAATTGAAAATATTTTTGAGTTGATTGTTTATGGGTGTGTTGAGGTTGATTAGGAAATAGCCAATAACAAACCAATGCCTTTATCTAGTTGGGTAATAGAGTCTATGGGTGAAATCACAATACTGTGTCTCACTTTTTGCCCAAGATGGACATTTACATCAATATTTTTAACTGAATCTTCATCTTCTGAGACCTATAACAGCTAAACCATAAAAGCATTTGAAGATGATGTGAACTAGTGATTTGTGGCAATTTATGTGTAGATTCTAAATATTTGTTTTTCAAATTTTCTGAAATAAATCATGAATCTTTCAACATCTCCTTTAATAACTGGTTTTAGACAGAAAAAGACATTTTTTAGAGAGTAATGATTGTGTCGTACAATATAATTTTTTTTCTATAAAGGATTAAATTCTAATTTTTGGAATATAGATTCTCAACATCAATATCTAGGGAAAGGATATTTTCTCATAATTTTTTGTTGCATTTTTTTTTAAAATTAAATTTTCAAATCATTGTAACTATAATTTGGACATACGTGTGTATCTACAACCTAAATTTTTGTGTATATATCAAAATCCAATATTTCTTTTTTGGGTGAAACAAGGAAATCAATATCTAGGGAATGGGTATTTTTTGAAATTTTTTTACAATGGTTTACTATTTTTCCACCTCTGGACAACAAAGAGCTTGATGTTCAGAGAAAAACCTATGTTTAGTAAAAATTGAAAATTAAATACATGATAAAATGAAAATATATCAAACCTATACTTGTTGGAAATCTAGTTTCAAGGGCTACAATCTTGAAAAATATAATTTTTAAATGATGTTATTTAATCGCTTAAAAGGTAGAGAAAAGTGGTTTTTTTCTAGCATTTTGATAGTCGTGAAGGAGACTCCATTGTGGTGTGATTTAATACTATAGGGGTTCTATCCAAGGGGGTTTGATCTAAGGGGGTCTTATCTATTTCTCTTCAATTAAAACCCTTTAGATGGAGCTTCTTAAGAATTAAATAATTAGTTTTTCTAAAAATAGTGATTTTAGGCCAAAATCAACACATCCCAAAAGTGAGACAGAATATTGTGACAAAACCCCTATGTGTTTATACGAAACATGTAATAATTGAAACCAAGGTGATGCATTGATCAACACACCATAAAAAGCTAGGTTTTCCAAAATTCACAAGAAAGTTAGGTTCTACACATGCTTTCAAAAAAAAAAAGGTAGTTATAAAAATATGAAATGAGACTACTTAGTAATCTAAAACATACCCATACACTTCCTTTGTTACTTTGATATGCCTTGTAAGAGATTTGCATGAATTTTACAATCATTTGGTTTGCTAACTAATGATAAACATGTCAAGAAATGGATAGCATGCATATGAAGATACTCAATCATGATAAGATACAAATTTGAGATAAACCAAGATCATTACAATGCAAAAATAGCTATACCCAGAACTAGAAACTATGACAAGTCTATTTTTTTGTGTAATTTCTTATTTTTTCTATGCTCCTCTCCTTTGACTATAAAATTATATTATCCCTCTAAAAATTTGGTTCACAATGCACATATTTTCATGGAAAGAAGTTTGTATCTCATGGGAAATCCTAACTGCAACCTCCACCAATGTACAATAGCCAAGTTTCCACTTTAAATCCAATTTGATTAAAAAAATGTGGAAGAATATTCCCCTAAAGTGTGTCATAAATTTACATTAATGATTCATGTTTTTGAGTGCAAGAAATAAGAGAAATCGTCCATGAAATCTACTGAAATTACATCCTAGAGATGCTACATGATAAAAAAGTTTTTATTGATAATAAATGAGATGTGAAAATCACCTTTCCTCCATGGAATCTGTTGGGTCTCAAAAACAGATATTTTTAAACCATAAGAGGGTGCCAGTCTCTTAATACATTTTTGGCCAACAAACGAGGCAATTATGATTGATCACCTCCTACTCTTTAGGCTTTGCTAGACCTAGGCGGGTGTACATGAGTGATAAGACAAATTTGAAGGCTTGAGAATGATCTCTGACTTAGTCAATCTACCCATACAATGGCACATGGGGGTGAAGTAGATGCAAGATTTGATGACTAATTCTTGCTAAAAGTGTTTGAATAATCAAGAGTGTGAATTGAATTTATACAAAATGTTCTAAAACTGACCAGTGCCAAATCCATTGGGTGAATGGATTTGATGGGTGGATGGTGATTATGGAGATAGATTTGTGTGATAGGTAAACTTATTATTCAACTTAACACTAACTGTTGGTCACTTTTAAATGTGTGTACCTTGTACAAACGTGCAGGTTTGTCAGTTACTATACTCTTCTTTAAAGATCCCAGTGTTATTCACTCAAATTACTGTGATGCTATGAAAGGATTTTTAATTCTTAGTTTAAGGGAAACCAATCAAATTAATAACCTCAAAAGGAATTTTAATCCCTAAGAGAAATAGTTAAAATGAATTAACTGAAAGGATTTTAATTCTCTCTCACTAGAACCCAATCAAAACAATCACACAACAACATCAAATGTGTCCTAACAAATTTTATAAATTTGAATAACTTGAAAGAACCACTTTAGAGACAACACAACAATATATAAACTTGAAATTTGACACAACAATTGAAAACTGAATTTAGGTCACCAATCAAGCACAGTCGTCTCCATTATATTGCTTCAAAATGATGTTACATTAATAGAAAAATTCTTTTGATATGAGATGGATGGGTGTAAATGCTATATGAATATAACCTACTACTACTAGCGGTAATAATGATGTGATGATGATATCCAAAACTAGGCCTTGGTTTCCCTATTTATACAAGAAGCAACAAGCTACATGCCCATTTACAAAAGGTTACTACATTTTGTTAACTAAAACTTGTTTAACATAAACATAAAAATTTCAAAAGTTCGTTAGTGGATGCATCACAATCTGTTAATCTTCAACAAGTTCCCATGATCACCAAAGAGTTATTCAAGTCTCATGCACCATGATAATGCATCCATAACTACCAACCTTCCATACTCTACCGCTCTTCACTCGGCCCGTGCAATGAACATGCTAATCCTTGATACATGCTCGATATACCCTATCTTTGCATAAGTATCTACATTGTTTATGATATCCTTCATTCCATACTCGAGTTCAAAGATTCTTCCTAACTTCATATGTGTCCTTTTGAGCACCCTATCTTCATCATTAATGTCATTAAGAACACCTAGTAGATAGTGGGCTAGCTCATCTTTCCATGCGTCCTAATATTTCAAGTCTATCTCCTCAAAGAAACTAGGCAGGGCCATTCTCAGTGGTTGACTGAAGTCACTTAATTCCTGTGTTAAGATGTTATAGAAGTTTTCATGTGCACTCATAGGTTCTTGATATTCTTGGATCACACCTTTGTTATCTCCTGTATTTTCCTTGATTTGTAGTCCCTCCTCCTTCATTTTGTCATTCAGTCGATTGTGTTTCTATATGGCTACATATGTTTTGTCATGGATGATCCAGACATTATCAGCAAGTCTAATCATATCATAAAATCTCTTACAGACTAGCTTTGATGTCATTTCAAAGGTGGTGGATTTCAGTTTTTTCTTCAACTCTTCTTGTTCTTTTTGGATCTTTTCATATTTGTGCTTCCAATAGCTGGTCTCAGACATTGCTTCTAGTACCTCTCTTTCATGTTCAATTAATGGTGAGTAAATCCTTGAGGAGGAAGGCAATCTATCTCTATAAGTTGTTACCTCCTATTTTAATCTCTCGTTCTCTTCCATCAAACCCTTATTATCTCTGACCAACTTTTGAATTTGAGCCTTGGTAATCTTGGCTACATTCACATTCAAATCAATAGTTTCCATAGGGTATGTATCCCCTACTCTCTGTACCAGAAGGTGTCCAAAATTCTGATCATGATTACTGATAAGGGAAGGTCTCTTACTTGATGGGTAAAGTTCCCACATTTGTAGAGTAGAATTTTCAGGGTTATATCCTAATCCAGTATATACCTTATCACTAGCTTCATCTATTAATTACAAGGTCTTATTCTTCCTTTTCAGAAAGTTATCAAATACAATGGCTGAACTGATATCCCACCCTGGAAGAAGCATGGCCTCGACTTCTTGTAATAGTGCTCTTCCTCTTTTAGAGGTCATATTGTTCATCTCCTCATCGACCTCATGTTGGAGTTCCTTCAAGGTGTTTGCTTCTCTCTTAGGGCTGATGTCCTTTGGCTTTTATCTTATTATTTTTCTTTTGTACTCATAAAAAAAAGTCTTAAACTTAGAGGTTTGGATGAATGTGCCATCTGGAATGAATTCTTGGCTAGCAATATGTCTCCCATCATTAGATAAATCATTGGAAGCTTCAAATGTGATCACATTCTCTCTAGTGGCTCATGATATTGGGGAACAATATGAATGGTGATCTCTATGACTTCCTCCTCTTCTTCAATGTCATCTTTGATTATAATTGGAGTGCCAACTGAGAAGCTCACCTCTGCAGTAGGATGCGGTGACAAATGACTTAATGGTGCCACATTCTCATCTTGTCTACTAAAACCAGTATCTCTTTTCCTCTCAAAAGCTACAAGGGGTACATCTTTTATCAAGTCTTCCTCATGTAGAATCATCTATTCAATCATTTCCATAGGATCCTGTATTTCATGAAAAGCCTCCACATATAATGGATTATTGTTTCTTCTCCAAGCCTTGGCCATGACAATTCAATTGTAAGCATTCTTCCTTATTACCACTTGATTGTCATCATAGTTTCTAATGACATCATCTACATGGAAGTCATGTGTTCATACCCCTCCAATTTTTGTGAGATTTTAGCATCATAGATAAAATGTTCAGGATCAAACTTCTCTCTTTTGTTGCCTACTAGCAAACCATAATAATCTAGCTTGTTTCCAACCAATTCATACCATGTATCTGTAATAATAGTGAAGTCACCAAAGCATATCTAGTAGAAGGCATAAAAGTCTGCCTTCCATAGATTTTTAGGTTCATGAAAGCTCAATAATCCAATTGTCTTACAATTTCAAGGTATGCAACTTTGTTTGGCATAGTTTTAGGTAGTAAGAATGGGGTTGCTTCAAATCCATACACTCTAATCATAGTGCAATACTCAAATGCATACCAGTCCCCCTGTGAATAAAGATTCCAAACCTACACAAACACAACAAATAAACATCATATTAGATCATATGCAAGTTAGTATCCTGATTCTCCAAGAAATCCATTTGAAATGAAAAGGAAGAGGAATGAAATGAAGAACATAAACAAGCATAAACCAAAGATATTAAATCCTATTCAAATGCAAAGAAAACTCTTGATCTCTTGGGGGAGTTGGTGCCAATTTGATGTGGAAATTGGCCCTTTCCCAGCTCCTATGATGCAAGCTTGATGAGTGTTGAAGAATGATCCACCTTGTTGATGATTGAAGCGTGCTCCAAGATGAAAATCCGCATAACTTAGCTAAGATTGGATGAAAATTGCTATGGATTTGAGTATAATAACTTTTCTCAAATTGTGGATGCTAAAATGAGGAATGAGACCTCTTATTTATAGATTGAAAAATTGGAGAAATGCCCAAAATGAAGCAATGTGGGACTAACATTCAACCAATGGAAAGGTGCCACTTGTCAAGAGATGAATGAATGAAGGATGGGCACATTTTGATGAATGTGCCCATAAATGCATATATTTGAAATTTAAAAAAGTTGAAATGACAAGGTGGATGAAGAGTCAAATGGAGTAATGGCCACTTGGATCAATGCAAAATGAAATAAATGTCTTGTTGGAAGGAAAAAGTCCACTTGGATTTGAATTCAAATTTGAGAGAATATTCCTCCATTATGCCATGTTGAGAGAAAATAGGGATTTAATAAATGAATTAAATATATTTTCATGTGCAAGTGGAAAAAGCTAGAGGATGGGACATGAATTATGATTAAATTAATCAAAGGTTAATTAATTTAATGAGAGATTAGATGGTGTGACAAATTTGACTTAGATTTATGGGTTTATTTAAATCAAATATGAGAAGAATATGATTTTAGACTTAGTTAAATATATATTTTGATTTATTTAACTAAAGGGGATGGTTGGTTAGCTTAAATTAAACAAGGTTTAATTTATTTAATTTAATAGACAGACCTTAGAGATTAATCAAATAAAGGGAATTTTATTTAATTAAATATGGACATAGGGTTAATTAGATTAGATGGATTGATTTAATTAACAAGACAGAAAGACTTAATTAGATAAAATGATTTATTTAATTAAGAGAGAAAAATTGATGAATTTAATCAAATAAAGGTATTTGATTAAATGGTTAGATTGAGGGATGATTTAGAATGAAATGGTGTTAATAATTGGGATCAAGCATGTCGGTATATTTTTCATGTCTACATTTTGCCTCTCTTTGAAGCAAAGTACTCGTTACATTGTTTCAAAGAATAATCTGTCTTGATCAAAAGTCAAGATTTTGTAATTTTAAAACTTGCCCCATTGCTGCTTTGGCGAGAGAAATATGCTGATATGCTGCCCCCTTGAGAGATTGAACAAAAATTTGGATTTTTGGGTGATCTCGCGAAAAAAGAGGACAAGGTACCCGACAAGTCCAGAAAGGCTCCGAGAGGCCAGAAAATGAGATAAAACGTAAAAAATGAGATCCAGGGTCCAAAACCCAAGCAAGATGGCCAAATGGGGGCAAAAAACCCTAATTTTCAGGCTTAAATAGGCCTCTAGGGGCCACTTCCAATTCATTTTCACATTCAGCCCTAGGAGATTTTGAAATTTTGAGCCCTGATACCTTGGTGAGATGGTGCAACGATAGCTCCCTATGCACATTTCCAATCAAATTCGAACATATCAAAGGCTTCCCGACATTGGACCACAAGTGAGTCAACTTGACCCGAGCTCATTTTCCATTTTTTCATGCTTATTTAATGCTTTCAAAACCATATCCCTAGGTGTGGTGCCATATTGCACCGCTGAAAATTTCAAACTCCACTGCTTGGTGTTTAAATCACACCGCCATTGCAAGATGCATTGTCGTGGTGTTGTTTGGAGTTTAGGTCTAATCTCCAAGCTCTGACACTTTCATTAAGTGCACTGCCATGACAAACTTTAAAATTAAGGTTCCTATGCAAACTAGGATGCTCCGAAAAAGTGCACCGCCGCAGTGCAGTTTGAGGATTTGGGGCCCTAGCGTCGCAATTTTCAAATTTCAAATTGCATTGCCTTCATGGGTAGCTACGATGGAGCTAATTTCAAGATACCAAGACAAGCCACAATCAAAAAAAATTTGATGGTTTTTTTAACGCGGTGACTTTTCCTGATGTAGGAGGAGGTGAGAGAGATCTATTCGCACAAGCACCGATCTCGAGAGATTTTTGATCTTTTGAGGGATTTGTCCGAGAGAGAGCAGGAGCGCCTAGGAGAGATGGAACTCTGGTACATCGCCTACACACCACCCATGTGGATGCACCTGGGCATGATGAAATCACTTTCCAAGAGATGGCACAATGAGGCCTCTTCATTTCACCTTCCGACCGGCGAGGCCATAGTTACTCTAGAGGATGTGTGGCGGATCCTCAAATTGCCTATTCATGGTGAGTGGGTGATTTATGACATGGCTGTCGGGACGGATGCTTGCTATGCCATCCTGGAGACTGATCAGATTATATTATGTGAGGGTCAGATCAAGCTAGAGCATCACAGGCCCCTCGCCTCACCCTATCGTTTAGTGATTGTAGCCATCATATCAGGTCTTGTCGCACCAAATCGGTGAGGCTGATACTTCAATCTTGGTTGGGAGCTCGCTTGGGAGTGAATGGTCTGACAATGACCAACACTTTTTGCATTGGGGCTAGTTCTACTAGCCTCTCTTTACAAAGATCTTCATGAGTTCGCCTACTTGGATGGCATCACACTTGGAGCAGGAGTCACACTCCTACATATCTGGGCATGGGAGCATATCCTCGTACTTTGTCCATGAGTTGTTCTTGTTCCGATAGAGCCAGATGATCCAGTGGTCTGGTGTTACAGAGGGGGCCTTTCTTTCACCCATACAAGAGAGCATGAGATTCCTCATTGGAGGAGGGTCCTTGATAATTTACGAGTATTCAGATGGTGACTGTACCTTGGACAACCAGCTTGGTTTGATGGTGTGCAACAATTATTCTTTGCTCGCTAGGACTACTTGATGAGGGGTGGAGAGCATACCATGATTGAGATGTACTTGTCGGGTAGGGTGCAACGACAGTTTGGAGAGTCACAAGATTGACCCAATGATCAGTATGTGGCTATCTTTGCGAGGAAAGCGAGCCAGCGATCCTAGGGGCGATACATACCTTCCCATGAGGTAGTGGAGAGCTTCAGACAACTGGTGACCCAACCGTGGCCATACGACTAGGGAGAGGCAGATCCAGGAGTCACACAGGCATACCGTGACTGGTTTAGGCCGCCCCTGAGATTGACAGTTCTATATACACCATCTTTCCGATAGAGAGCGAGAGGCAGGGGGCAAGACGAGGCCAGGGAGATCAGGATCAAGGTGACAAAGGGCCAACACTATATCAGCCGGTATAGGATCAGGTCGTTCAAGATTAGCTAGTGCGGGACCAGACTCTACTGAATCCACAGGTGGGAGAGCAGAGGAAAGAGTAGGATCTAGGACACCATGACAAGATCCCAATGCCCCCCAGGGATGGGGAACAAGATCAACCCCATGTGCAACCACCTCCATAGCCAGACCCCAGAGATGGGAAGATTTTGCAGCTGTAGGCCCAAGTACATGCACTGACAACAGAGAGAGATTAGGCTAGGGCTGAGTGAGATCAGGCCATTTTGCAGAGGCAGGCTGCAGAGTTATAGGTGGCGGTAGAGATGGGTTGCCGACAATAGTTAGAGAGTATGGTTTCGTCTTCCTCTCATAACATAGTATCACTTCAGGCTTATAGAGAGGCCATCTGGGAGGCTGGCTATTATAGGATGCGTTACCATAAGGCCATGCCGAGGGTAGGACGAGCTCCCAATTTTTCACAGAGGACCAGCCACAGACCTATAGAGGGTCATGGGGATAGAGCAGGTGGTGAGGGCAGCAACCAATAGGGCTAGGCCTTTATTTTGATTAGAGACATGATTCTTTTTTGCACCCCTTGGGCTTATTTTATAGCCCCATGGGCTGATTGTACTTATATATTTGATACTTGATCTAATTTTTGTACCATGACAGTGCATATTTTGGTGATATATGATATGAGACGATTTATGATATGATGCAATGTTTCTATTTATGGATGCTTTGTACTTTCTATATGTTATGCGATGAAACTACCTTATGATGCCATGATGTTTATGTTATGTATGGATGCATTTATTTTTTAGTATCTGTTCTATTATGATGCGATGATGCATGATGTAATGATTATGCGACTAACAGATCTATATTATGCTCCTAATGGATAAAGTGCAATCTTTATTTTCTTATCTTGTCTCATTCATGATATGGTGATGTATTTTATTTTATGCCTATGGTGATGAATGTTATGACGATATTTATGATATGATATGGTGGATGCAAATGACATGGATACTTTGATATATGATATGTGATGGTTTATGCATTTTATGATGGTGAATGGATACAAATGATGCTATGATGATGCAAATGTTAATAATGCTATGGAATGATTATTTATGTGTTTATGTAATGGATGCTTATGTGATGATATATGATTTATGAGATGATTTATGCAATGTTTATGTAAATGAATGCTAATGAAAATGAATGCAAATGAAAATAAATGTTAATGCAAGTGATTTGGAATAACAAATCTATATTAAATATGAATGGGAATGTAATGTTATGATATGATATGATGTTTTCTATATGATATGCAATATGCAATATGCTATGTGTTGATAGTTTGTGAATGCAGGATGGGTGCAATGGTGATGATGATTTGTGATTAACTATCATGGTACCATGTTAGCATGAAAAACAAGAGATTCCAACAAGACACAGGATGATGATGATGATAACGATGATTGCTTTATGAGGAGTTAGGATTTTCAAAGGATCAATTATCTTATGTTTGATAACACACATAGGCACGATGCATCAAGGTATTAAGAACTAGGATGGCGTTGCACCTAGTGTGATGGACTTTTGACTTGAAAATTAGATAGGAGTACTCTTATTCACACCTGGCGTATGAAACCTTATTCAAGATTCAGTTTGAATATTTCAGATATCTTGGGCCAAAACATAGGAAAGCAAGCCTTCCTATGTGGTCAACAAGATATCTAAAACACCCTCCCTACACCTAAACAAAGCATGCATGACCGAGGTTATATTACAAGAACATCCAACAAGTACAACCGATAAAAAGATAATGATCATTGCCCCATTTCTATCTCTCTAAATCCCTTCGCTTGGGACATCCTTGAGAGGTCCTTGAAATGAGCACAAAAAGATAAGTAATACGACAAAGATAAAGTAAAAAAACAAGCTAATGTTCTTCAATAACGCTAGCCAAGACTAAACTACAGTGATGCTTGATGTTGATGTCCATTCGAGGATGGATGCATCCTAGGACATGATGATATCAAATGATTTGATATGGGATTGATTGGATGATAGGATATTGACACAAAGAGTTGACCAACTTGTTTACGTACTTACCTAGACTTGAGACTTTTTTGACGATTGAGATTTCACTTTTGAACTACTAGACCTGTTTCTGATTGTTTCACCAAAGGTTGGGGATGATGATTGATTTATTGTGAATGATGTTATTGCAGGTGAAAGCGAGATGGGATAGATGGATTTTTTCAAATATTTGGATGTTTTTAATGCTTTTGAAATGTTTTGAGGCTGTTTTTGGTATTTTTGAGATTTTTCAAATGTTTTGATTTTCAATTTTCAAATGTTTTTGGGGTTTTCTAAAATTTTGACCAAGAGACTAACCTAAAGACTTATCCTAGGGGCCTCGGGGGCTGATCAACAGATTAGACTTGCCTATGTTATACATGCAGAGACCACATAGTTTGACTGACACAAACTCGATTATTGATGAGATATGAACGAAATGGATTGTCATCTTATTATGACAGACTCCTAGAGAATTGGCCTAAGTGTCTCGAGGGATGATCAAAGATCAACCTTGCCTACGTTCAAGGCTCAGAGACCCGTAGTTCGACAAGACGACTCCGTTTTTGACTTTTTGACCAACTTTTTGACCTATTTTTGGATTTTGATATGTTTTGAATGTTTTTGGATTTTTTGATTTTCTAATGTTTTTGGATTTTCTGATTTTCTGATGTTTTTTGTTTTTTTGATTTTCTGATGTTTTTGGATTTTCTAATTTTTTGATGTTTTTGGATTTTCTAATTTTTTGATGTTTTTGGATTTTTTTATTTAAGGACCTTCAAGAATATACATGAATCTAATCTGACGAGAACATGTCCCCAGCATGATGCAATAGACTACTCTGATAAAGGCAGGACAAACTGAACTTGAGGATGTGCCGAGTAGTGCTAGGAGGGATCATGAAATGAACACAGGACCAAGCTATGATGCAGATGCAGATGGGTGATGGATGGAGATATGGAATGCAATGGATGATGGAAGTTCGATGGATGGATGGTGCAGAATGAGTCGTGAAGATCTTGGTGGATGGAAAGTGCTTATTTGCACAAGGTGCCTATTTTCTAGGTTTTCACCAAGGTACTTGTCGAAAGTGCCACCGAAGTGGTTTTCACTAGAGGATGATTTTTCTCTTTACTATTTTCTTGATCCTTTTCTGATTTTTTTGGATTTTTTTTTCTTTTTTGATTTTTTTTGTTGTCACCAAGACACCTGTTTGCCAGGTTTTCATCAAGGTGACCATTTTTTCAGGATATTTTCATATTTTTTTGGATTTTTTGGTTCTATACCTTGAAATATTAGGCATAAAACCTTTTAAGATGGGAGCTTTTCATGGGCTCCTGCAGAGGTTCCCCTTCGGGTGTTGATAACTGATATGCCCTTAACTTGTAATTTGTTGTGATGACAAATGGTCGCAACCAATTGGGTTCAAATTTTCCTTTTCCGTTTGGATTTGGAACATTCTTCTGATTCTCTTTTAGGACAAGTTCTCCGACTTGGAAAGTCCTACTTCTGATCCTGTTATAGCTCCACTTGAGTCTGTTCTGATAGACTTGCAAATGATTTAAGGCATCCATACACCGCTCATCCAATAGCTCCAGCTCATTCAGTCTTGATACTTGTATTCTTCTTCCATGATGAGGTTTTGTAGTGATATTCTCAGTGACTAGAGCTCGATCACAATGGGAAATATGGCTTATGATCTGTAGACCAAGGAGAATGGGGTGGCACCTGTGGGTGTGCAGATGCTGGTTCGATAGGCCCAGAGGGTAGGATTTAGCTGTAGATGCTAGTCTCAACTTGCGTCATTAACTATCTTTTTGAGGATTTTCAGGATGGTTTTATTGGTGGCTTCTACTTGGCCATTTCCTTGGGGATATTATGGAATGGAAAATCGATGTTGGATTTTGAATTTTTCACATAGGTCACAGACATCCTGATTCTTGAATGGTGTCCCATTATCTGAGATAATAGCTTGGGGACACCATATTGACATATGAGGTAGTTCAGGATGAACTTTGATATCTGCTTTCCAGTTATGTATGTCATTGGGATGGCTTCCACCCACTTGGTAAAGTACTCCCTAGTGGTTATGACAAACTTGTGACCGTTAGATGAGGTGGGGATAATTTTTTTGATGAGATCTAGCCCCCACTGTGAGAAAGGCCATGGTGTGATAATGGGATGAAGTTATTGAGTTGGAGCATGGATAAGGTCCTCATGCTACTAACATCATAGGCACCTTTTGATGTAGTCCTGCACCTCTCTTTGCATTGTAGGCCAATAATATCCCATCCTCAAAAATTTCTTAGCCAAGGTCATTCCACTTGAGTGTGATCCACAAATACCATTATGTACCTCAGTTAAGTTGGTCAGTGCCTCCTCAGCGTTTAAACAATGCAATAATTTTACTTCTATGCTCCTACGGTACAAGGTATTTCCTAGGATGACAAACCTAGATGCTTTCTTGACAAAGGTTCTTTTTAGGCTTGAGGGTAAGTCAGCAGGTAGGACACCTATTCGTAGGTAGGTATAGATGTCATGGTACCAGGGATCATTAGGACCAATGATTTCACACACAAATTATGACTTTGGTACCTCAAATGCGGGTATGAGAAACTGCTCTACCAAGAATTCATGTTTCAGGACGTTGCGAGGAATATCCAGTAGGGAACCAATTGTTGCCATGGCATTTACTACTCTGTTGTTTGCTCTAGGAATTTTCTCAAATATGATTTCAATGAAGGATTCCTTGAGAGTCTCCACCAACTTCTTGTATGGAGTGAGCTTGTCATCCTTAGTCTGATACTCATCATTCACTTGGTTGATTACTAGCAGAGAGTCTCCATATACCTTAAGAGTCATGATGTGCCACTACACTGCTATTCTGAGACCTATGTTTAAAGCCTCGTACTCTGCAATGTTATTAGTGTTGGGGAATGCCAATTGTATGATCTTGGTATACAGTCCCCTTGTGGGGTGATGAAGAAGACACCGGCTACTTATCCATGTTGTGTGTAGGAGCCATCAAAATAGAGTTTCCAATGGTCGGCTATGCTGATATTGAAGATGGATTCATCTGGAAGCTTTGATATGAGTGGATTCTCTGAGTATATGGGTGCTGAACTACAAGTTGATCTATGATCACTTGGCCTTTGATTACTTTCTTCTCTACATATTCAATGTCATGCTCTGACAGTATCATGACCCGTTTAGCCATCCTTTCGGTGAGCATTGCCTTTGAGAGTAGGTACTTTAGGGGGTCAATTTTGGCGATGAGTTTGATTTTGTGTGCCAACATGTAGTGTCTAAATTTCTATGAAGCAAAGACCACTACTCGAAATGCTTTTTCAATGAATGAGTAATTTAACTCATGCCCGACCATTTTTCTGCTGATATAGCAGATGGCCCTTTCTGTCCCATTTTCAACGTGCTGAGCCAAAAGAGCATCGAGGGCTACTGCTATTGCTGACACATAGAGGATTAATGGCTTTCTTGGGATTGGTGGCATGAGGACCGGAGGTGTGAGCAGATATTCTTTGATTTTGTTGAAGGCTTCCTCACACTTGTCATCCCATTTATATGCTACCCCCTTGTGGAGTAGGTGAGAATAAGGGATTTTCTTGTCTTCCAGTTGTGTTATGATTCTATGGATAGATTAAAGCCTACCTTGGAGACCTCTCAACTGTTTTAATGTTTTGGGAGCCTCCATCTCTAAGATTTCTTTCGCTTTTGCTAGATCTATTTCAATGCCTCTCATAGACACTATGTATCCCAGAAGCTTTCCTAACTGCACGCCGAAGATGCACTTCGTTGGATTTAAGCAGACCTTGTACTCTTCTAGCTTGTCGAAGATAGCACTCAAGGTTGCTATGTGATCTTTCCTCTTTCTATATTTTTCTAGTATGTCATCAAAATAATCTTCAATAGTTTTGTGGATCATGTCATGGAAGATTAGTGTCATGGCTCTTTGGTAGGTGGTCCCAACATTCTTCAAGCTGAATGGCATCATGTTCCAGCAGTAGGTCCCCCATGGACAAGTAAAGGTTATTTTGTGTTAGTCTTCTTTGGCGATCATTATTTGGTTGTATCCAGAGAAATTGTCCATCAAAGAAAGCATCTCATGTCCTGTTGTCATGTCCACAATCATTTCAATGTTAGGCAATGGGAAGTCATCCTTCAGGCATGCTTTGTTTAGGTCTCTGAAGTCTGTGCAGATTCAGATGCCCCCATCAAGTTTTGAAATAGGAACGAAATTTGATACCCACTATGGGTAGTCAATTGGTCATATAAATCCTACATCAAGTAGCTTTTTTAATTCCATTCTGACTAGTAGGGCGATCTAAGGATGCATCTTTCTCAGCTTTTGTTTGACAGGTTTTGCTTTAGGAGACACTGCTAGATGATGAACCACAATTTCTGGATCGATCCCAGGAATGTCTACATAGCTCCATGCAAAGTTAACTTTTCGTTCTCTCAAAAAGGAAGCTAGGAGCTCCTGTTCTTCTGATAGTAAGGACTTTGCATAGAATGTGATGTGCGGGGTCTCCTCTATTCCCAAGTTATCTAGATTGCAATTTTCGAATAGGATCACTGATTTTTCTTGATGGAGAGTTCTAAGAGGAAGGTTGAATCCCCAATCCTGAAGAACCTCAGAGAGGTTTTCACCGTTGGATGTGTCCTTTATTTTTCCTATTTTCGGATCGGAGAGTGCTATAGTGTGGTTTTCACTCAAGGACCTAGAGATTATTCTTAGTTTTCCACTTTTGTGACTAAGGGATTCAATCATTTCCCCATAATATGCATGTGTATCCAGCTCGATGTTGAATCCTGCTTTATGATCCCCACATAGAATATTATCCCACAATCCCATGAATTCTGAGAGTACCTCATCATTTTCAAATGTTTCAAGAATTGGTGGTCCTCATTGGTCGTGATCGATGAGTTGGGGGTATACTAGGAAGATTTCATGGGACTGGTTTTTAGACTCATAGGATAAGGTGCTAATCCTAAGAAGGGTGGTGTCCTCAAAAATCCTAGGTAGGTTGGTTATGGGGTCTTCGTCATCACTACTACTACAAACATCAATTATGTCAAATGTGAAATTGTCTATGGCTCGACCAGTAGATACGAGTAAGCAGATTTTAGCTATTGTTTGCTGAGGAGTTCTGACCTTCTTAACTAGGGGATTTTTTCCACATATGGTTATACTCAGAGGGGTGCATCCAAGGCCAAGATTTCTCATTTTCTCCTCAGGAATGAGGGGTATGAGAAGCCCATTGTCATTTTTTCCAATTCTTTGGTTTATGTCATAGCCCATTGTGAGCATCATTGCAAACCTTTGTTGTTGTCATCCATTGGTAGATCGGCTATTGGTCTATTGTCTTGATATAGGAGGTGGGATGGGTCCTCCTCTATTACTTCTTGCCCGATATCTCCCCAACTTATAAAGTTGGTATATCTTGCAGTGGATGTTTGGGATGTGGAGGCTTCATTTGGTTGCGATCGTCCTCATGATCTAGGAGATTGTGGTAACTCTCCTACAACAAAAGCATTCTTGGGAATTGTATAATTTCCGCAACCATGGTCTTGGATGATGACTTTGATATCAGAGATGGTGGGGATGGTGGGAGTGGTAGGTGTCTCTGTCACATAAGTGGATGTGAGAGTGGTTGGATCAATGTATGGTGTTGATGGACCTTCATCATTTTTAGGCACTTGAGGGATATTCTATTATTTTCCCTCTAGGTTCTTGCAATAAGAGAATGGTTCGGGATCTCCATGGATGGTGACCTCTTGGCCTTCATATGTGAATTTGACAAATTGATGAAAGGTTGATTCTATTGCTTGCATTGCATGAATCCACAGACACCCTAGGAGAATGTTATAAGGAAAGTTGAGGTCCAGGACCTAACAGGTGGTTTCCATGATAGTTGGCCCTACTTGAATAGGGAGTAGAATTGTGTCTTGGGACACTCTTTCTTGGTCATCATATGTTCTGATTGTTATGCCTTTTCATTTTTCGATGGAATCCTCAGATATTTTTAGATTTTTAATGATCTTGAGGGAACAAATGTTCAAGCATGCACCCCCATCCACTAGGACTCACTTAACTTTATTTTTATGCACTAGGGCCTCTAGATGGAGTGCAAAATTATGAGATGGTTGAGCAGGAAAATATTGATCAGAAAATGTGAGGAGGTTAGGTGTAATGATGTTTATGACCATAGCTTGGAATTGTTCCGGATCAAGGTCTGCAAAGACGGTGGATGAGGCTAATGCTTCTTCAAGGATCTTCTTGTGGGCTGATGAAATTTTAAGCAACTCCATGATGGAGATTTGTGTTGGGGTTCTTTTATGTTGATAAAGGACATTGTAGCCATTGGGAATAGATCTTGAGTTGGACGTGGGTGCTCTGTTTGGTTGGGACGACCCTACAATTGTAATTTTCCCACCTCTTGTGGTGACTCCACAATCAACATGGGCTCCTTTGATGGTGAGAGTGGAAAAATACTCATCCATGAATGCAACGACATGATTGTACACATGATTTATGCTTTTGAAGGTTCCTTTTCCTTTGTCATTGTTATTGTTCCCTTTGTTATGGTTAGGCATTGAATTCGTGTATATTTTGAGGTTCTGATTTTTTGCTGGTTGCTCCACATTTATGATTTTTTTTATCAATGAGGTCTTGGATTAGGTTTTTCAACCTCATACAACTATTAGTGGTGTGCCCTTTGATTTTGTGAAAGTCACAGAGCTGGTTTTCATTGTACCAAGGTGGTTTCACGTTTGGTTCCTAATAATTCTCATAGGTGGGAGCCTTGATGAGGTTTTCGTTTATCAATTTCTTCATGATGGCTTTGAGTGGTTCCCCAAGGGTAGTGTACTTCCACTTGGGGGAGTTTTTGTTCTGCTAGGGTGGTCCCCTTTGATTGTTTATGTTGTTGATTACTTGATTGCTTGTTGGTTGTTGTTGTGATACCACATTGGTTTGGGTGTTGTTGCGATCATTGTTTTGTGGTTATTGGTAGGTTTAGGTGTTTTTCCTTGGAGCACTGATTATGACCTTAGCATCAACCACACCATCGTTTGTGACATTTTTGTTCCTTTCCCACATGCGAGGTTTGTCATTGTAACTTGTGGATGGGCGATTGTTTTGTTGCTCGAGATATGCAGGTGATCCTCCAGGTTGTGTCATAAGGGCTCATTCAATGTTGAATGCCTTGGAGATCAACTGGTCATATGTGGTGGTTCCTTGCACTTTGAGATGGAAAGCCAAGGTTCCCCCAAGATTGGATATGATGGTGCACACTTGTTGTTCCTTTGGTATGACCCATTTACTTTGATTGGCCTTGGTTCACCATCGTTGTAAGAAAGAAGCAAATGATTCATTCTTACCTTGTTTCAGAGCCGATAGTTCTTCAAGACGAACATCCATACCGATGTTGAATGAGTAGTTTTTGATGAATGCCTCGACTATCTCTTGGAATTTTTTTATGCCTAGAGGGAGGCAAGAAAACCACTCCATGGCGTGGCCAACCAAGCTTCTAGGAAATAGCCACATTAGATAGGTATCGTCAAACGTGACTTCCATGCAATGAACCTGGAATTCCCTGATGTGATCTTCAGGGTTTCTTGTCCCACGATATTTATCAAATTTAGAGATTTCAAATCCCTTTGGAAATGATTTCATTACAAGACTTCTATCGAATGGGTAAGGACACAATTTTTTGGGTGTTTTTATGGTTCTCCTTGATTGAAGATCAAGTACTTGTTGTGAAAGTAACTTGATTTGTGTTGCTACATCATTTTGCAGATCAGGGGTGGGATGAAAGTGTTCTGAGGTGGTTCATTTGTAGGTGGAATGGGTGGATTGGTTGGTGTGTTGATTGATGGTATCTGCACATTCTGTTGAGCCATGTATGCTTGAACTTGTTGCTATATCAACAACGCTTGTTGTTGGTCTTGTTGTTGTTGTGCCAATATTACCTGTTGTTGGGCTTGCTATTTTAGTTGCACCAATAATACTTGTTGTTGGGTTGCCAGTTGGGTTGCTTCTTGCTATTCTTGGTATTGCTTTAGCACTTGCTGATATGCTTGGTGTTGGACTTCTTGTTGTGTGAGATATTGTGCTTGTGCTTGTGCTTGTTGAGCTTGGTATTGGGCTTGAGCATGTGCTTGAGCTTGAGCGTGGGCTTGTGCGATATGTGCAGCTTGTGCAGCTTGTGCGGCTTGTGCAACCTGAGTAGCTAGAGAAGCTTGTTGTTGTTGTTGATGTTGCAATAGGATTTGGGATTGTGCAACCTATTGTGCTTGTTGTGCTTGTTGCACTTGGTGTGCGGCTTGAATAGCTTGTGCTGCTTGTGTGGCTTGTGCAACTTGCACTGCTTGAGCGACTTGTTGTGTAGCTTGGTGGTTTTCAATTTGCTGAAGTGCCTTTTGATAGGAAACTTGTTGAGCAACTCGTAATGCAATGTTGTATTGATTTGATGTATTTGTGTTTGGTAGAGGAGGTGGTGGTGGTGGATTCAAAATGGTGCTTGTTGTGGTGATGAGAGGCACCATCATATTGATGGTTGGGATTTGAGTGGTTGGTGTGATTGATATGCTTGGTCCTTGCGAGACCATTTTTTGAGGGATGATTGATGATGTGGTGATTTCCTGTGTGGTTTCCCTCTATTGTTGCGATGTTGATGACAAGTTTTGGGAATTTGGTATGATGCTTTGATTGATCTTCGAGATGTTGGTTTGATTTTGATTGATACTTGGTAAAGGGGAAATCCCTAAGCCAAGAAGTGGTGTGGATAATAATGGAAATGGTGGAAGTGGTGGAAATGTGAGTGGTAGACCCTCTTGAGGAAATGGTGTAGTGTCGAAAATGCCCCCTGGTCCGAATATGTCACCCTCTCCTTGTGAGGTTGTGGGGAGAGAAGTTTGGGGTGTTGCGTGAAAGGATGATGATGATGGGTCATTGGGATCATGAAAAGTGAGGGGAATGTATGTATGTAATGGATTTTGGGGTACAGTTTGCCCCAAGATGGTGTTTGCATCCAAATCTTGACTATTGACAAGGGGGTGTGTTTGTAAAGCATTAAGAAATGCATTTCCCTTGTTAACAATTAGTTGAGTTGGAGCAATGGATGATGTGATTTGTAGGATGTTTTGAGTGACGTTTTGGATTGGGGATGTGGTTGAAATTGGGAGTGTGGTTGAAACTGGAGGCATAACCTCAAAAGATGGCTCCACTATAGTGCTCACATCAAAATCAGAAGGGAGTTTAGCCCCTTGCTTTGCTAATTCGAGCATGTATAGTGAGGGGTTGAGTCTCATCATGATGTTGATAATTTTATGATTCTCAGGATTTTGGACCATCTTAGTGATTTCCTCTTGTGACATTCCAAAGGGATTATTGGTAATATCCTCTACTTGGCCTTCCTCTTGAGGTTTTTGTGATGATGAAGGAAGGTTAGTTAGAGGATTGCTTGATCCAACAAGATTCATTTTAGGATTTGTTTGACTTAAAGGTAACTTGAAATGTTTCTTTGTTGGCTTCCATGTTCTTCTTGTATTGAGATCTAGTTTGAACCATAAAATAAGGATCAATTTTCAAGAATATGGGAGATGAATCTCTAATTCTTTGGATTGATCTAATCTTAGGTACAAAAGAGAAATTTTTAGGCTGTTTTAAGGATCAAAGATGAGATGTTGGTGAAAGATGGGTGATATGGATGATTTGCACTCTTGATATATCTTGAGAGGGATGCTAGATTTTTGGAGCTTTTTTGGTTTCTTGGATTTTGATTTTGATTTTGTGTTTATTACCTACCTTGATTTATTTTTTATTGTTGCTTTGATTTTGGATAATGAACAAGTAGATCCCAAGATGTTGGATGTTATCTATGGGATAGGCTTTCTCACAAGATGATAATTTGACTAAGTGTAAGGAGAAGGATTCATCTACCTACACCTAATCAAACAAGATGATAATTTAACTAAGTATTTTTCAAAGAAGGATGCATCTACATATACCTAGCTAAACAAAATGATTGGATGATTTGACTAAGCACATGGAGAAGGATGCATCTTCATATGTCTAACCAAAGATGTTTTGATGTTTTGATTCAAGGATTTCAAGGATTTTGATTTTCCCTAAGGACTTTGTTTCAATGATTTTGATGTGCCAAAAAAGCCTAGCTTGAAGGATGGTTTCAAGATTTTTCAAGAGTTGATGGTGAGATGATTTTTATGTTTTGAAAGATGGGTGAAAGTTTTGATTTTGATCCTAGGTGAACCTAAAAGGACTCTTGTTTACAAGACCTCAGTTTTGAAGAACATGCTTTACTCTAGAGAAGATGTTCAAATTCTCGAAAGAGAGTTGGATTTTGACAATAATAGAATGACTACAATCTGAGATTTTTTCTTGAAGCTTTCTTGTAAAAGTTAAAAAACAATCTTCGTCTGAATTCGTTTAGCGTTGAGAGACGCTTTTGATGTTCTTTTGGACTAAGAGCTTTTATTCTTGGTTTCTGGATTTTGATTTTTCTTGAAATCATTGGGGACATATTTGTAGGATTCAACTGTTTAATCTTTGCTTAATGACTTTGTTTTACCACAAACACTTCTTGATTAGCTTTTCAAACTAGATGTCCAATGTATCAATTTCTTATTCCACAAAGTATATTATGTGGAACTTTGATGAAATGAAGGCAAGGTTTACCTATTGTTAACTTTAGTAAGAAAATTGAGATGTAAATCCAAGTGTTTAGAAACCTCTAAGGATAAATCCCAAGGGAAAAAACTAGTTCACATGTATTTAGTCAATTGTATTTTCCTCCTAAAGGGTTTGAAGTTTTGATGATGATGTTAAATGTTTGTTTCCAAATGTTTTCAAACAAGCAAAGTGTATTTGTAACCAAGAAAAATTACAACCCTATGGCTATGAAAGACTGTATTTGTTGAGTCCCCACTTGGACAAGTCCAACTACACTTATTTTTAGCGAATGGTTAGATGCTTGACCCCACTGGATCCCCTCCATGACACTCACTTATACGGGGCAGCCAAGAATCAACACCCATGAAACTCCCATGGAATTCTTTCCATTTCTACTAAAGACTATAAAAGTGTGGGGCAGCTTCAGAATGTCCGTTTTTGCACCAACAAATAGATAGGGATTCTAGCCTTTCTACAACAAGGGTTTTAATTCGGACTTTCCATTTGTAGGAGTTGACCCATCGAGGCAAGAGACCATTGTTTCCCTTCTCGTCGGAGCCAACCACGTGATACTGACCTTTGTTATAGTACCCACTTTTATATCCCGGCTAGAAATACTCTTGGCTTTAGAGTGTTACTGGTTGAGTTGTTCCCTTGGGTGAGTACTTTTTCCCCAAGGCATGCCCTCTAAGATAAACAATAGCGAGCAAACATATTCGTAATTTGATCGATCTTTGTTGAAAAACAAAGAGAGAATACACGTGATAAGTTAGACTCATACTTGCAAGATTTTTTGTTCAATTTTAGTTCCCAAAATGAAGTGTGGGGGTAATTACTTTATCCCAACCTAATATCACCAAAAAGGCCTTTTGATTCTCAAGATCACCGTGAGGCACGAGAGAAGCGCATACGTCCTTTTCAAATGGTGTTTGTTTGAGTAAGGAATTACAAAACAAAGTAGAACTTGTTCTTTTTAAATCCACAAAGCAATAAATGGCTTCTTTTTAATTGCCAAATCAAATGTGGAATTCACCTTGTTCAATTGTTAAATCCAAAAACCAACTCTAGTAAGTTTGTGTCCTAATGTTCATTTTAAGCCCTTTTGTAACAAGAAATTGAAATGTTCTTTTTAGAGCTGAAAAGAAAACTAGTAGGTCCTAAGCATGAAAGATAACAATATTTCTTAAGAGAGATAGTGAATTCTCTAAGATTGTAAATAACAAACACTAAAGTGTTCAAAAACACTTGGTATCATGAAATGATGTCATTATGCTTCTTTTCCTCTTCACCTTTGATCAAGCTAACCTACAAGAAAACTAGTTAGATCTACAAAAAGAGAGGTCAAGGAATCAGAGAACAATCCAAATGATCAAAATTTGAAAAAAGCATGTGTCATAAAACTAATTTTCACTTATTACTTCCCTTCAACAGTGGAACCTATGAAGGCGGTGCAGTTTAGAATTTCCAGTAGTGCTATATAGCACTGCTTGTCAGTCAATTTTTCTCTGTAGTAGGACAAAGAGCATGAAGGCATCACTATTTCAACCAGTGGTGGAGTTTGAAATTTGGAAAGATTCTAGTGGGCAAAAAAGACTCAGCGATGCACTTTGGAAATTTGAATCTCGGACGGGAAACAAAGAGTGTCGAAGTTTGAAATTTATAGCGGTGTGATACAACAACGCTGGAGTCTCAGTGGTTCTAAACTACAATGCTGGTCTATCAGTGGTGGAGTTCCCTGTAGATAAAAAAACAACAAAAAAGCATGAAATTTGGTGAAAAAATGTGATTAGAACTTCTTGTTTGCCCTCCTTCTAGCGCCAAAATGTGAACCAAGATTCCAAACCTACACAAACACAACAAATAAACATCATATTAGATCATATGAAAGTTAGTATCATGATTCCCCAAGAAATCCATTTAAAATGCAAAGGAAGAGGAATGAAATGAAGAACATAAACAAGCATAAACCAAAGATATTAAATCCTATTCAAATGCAAAGAAAACTCTTGATCTCTTGGGGGAAGTGGTGCCAATTTGATGTGAAAATTGGCCCTTTCCCAACTCCTATGGTGCAAGCTTGATGAGTGACGAAGAGTGATCCACTTTGTTGATGATTGAAGTGTGCTCTAAAATGAAAATCTGCATAACCTAGCTAAGATTGGATAAAAATGGATGAGAATTGCTATGGATTTGAGTATAATAACTTTTCTCAAATTGTGGATGCTAAAATGAGGAATGAGACCTTTTATTTACAAATTGACAAATTGGAGAAATGCCCAAAATGAAGCAATGTGGGACTAACATTCAACCAATGGAAAGGTGCCACTTGTCAAGAGATGGATGGATGAAGGATGTGCACATTTTGATGAATGTGCCCATAAATGCATATATTTGAAATTTGAAAATGTTCAAATGACAAGGTGGATGAAGAGTCAAATGGAGTAATGGCCACTTGGCTCAATGAAAAATGAAATAAATGTCTTGTTGGAAGGACAAAGTCCACTTGGATTTGAATTCAAATTTGAGAGAATATTCCTCCATTATGCCATGTTGAGAGAACATAGGGATTTAATACATGAATTAAATCTATTTTCATGTCCAAGTGAAGAAAGCTAGAGGATGGGACATGAATTAGGATTAAATTAATCAAAGATTAATTAATTTAATGAGAGATTAGATGATGTGACAAATTTGACTTAGATTTATGGGTCTAATTAAATCAAATATGAGAAGAATATGATTTTAGACTTAGTTAAATATATATTTTGATTTTATTAACTAAAGGGGATGGTTGGTTAGCTTAAATTAAACAAGGTTTAATTTATTTAATTTAATAGACAGACCTTAGAGATTTAATCAAATAAAGGGAATTATTTAATTAAATATGGACATAGGGTTAATTAGATCAGATGGATTGATTTAATTAACAAGAGAGAAAGACTTAATTAGATAAAATGATTTATTTAATTAAGAGAGGAAAATTGATGAATTTAATCTAATAAAGGTATTCAATTAAATGGTTAGATTGAAGGATGATTTAGGATGAAATGGTGTTAATAATCGGGATCAAACGTGTTGGTATATTTTCCATGTCTACACCCCCAATTGTGGTTCACTTTCCCTTTAGAACCCTTCGCTTTTGGTCTGAGGAATTTTTGTACTTCTGGGGACAAATTATAGTCACTTGTGGCCAAGCAACTTATACAAGGGTTTGACAAAATATTCCTCAAAATAAAAATAGTGGGATCTTCAACACCTATTGTCCCATATAGATGTCCACACTTGAACTGGCCTATAGTTCTCATCATTGTCTAGATCTTTAATTCTCAACTCTTCTCCCCATATTCCCATTGCTTTCCCTTCATATAATATCATGTGGATAAGGAGTGGATAGTGCTTGAAGTGTATGGGATCATTATTATTCTTTATGGCAGTAAGATAAGTGTTAATGGCCTTAGATAAATATTTTTTATAATGATATGTCCTGGTGTCTTGGATTTGGATATCTATAGCCACATGGGAGCTATAGTCATGTTAGCAGGGGCGTCAACTCCTAGTACTTGGTCGACTGAATAGTAGGTGTATTGGTAATATTCCTCAAATAAATCCATAGGGAATGGAGGACTTTCATCACTAGAAAACCTTCTAGGTTAATTTCCTAGACCTTTAGGTCTGTGTAGAGGTAAATTCCACCTCTTATAGTGATTCAAAGTAGGGTGGAGGTTCACTAGCCAATCAAAATTCAACAACCCTTTCAATTGGGAAATCCTAACTTGGTGTTTTGTTCACAATTCCTTTAATCTCGCTTGTAGCATTCCAAACAATGTATTTTTGAAATCATATCTTTTAGAGAAGGCCTCAAACCCAAGAACCAATCACCATTCAAGACACCTTTTATGCCCTTCTTTGACATATCCAAATTGGAAGTAGGGTTGTTTTGTAACAACACCCCCTAAAATAGACTACTATGATGTCCTTAAGCCCATTTAGGCCTATTTCACAAAGTAACTATGTGGTACTATCCCTTCTTCAAATCACCAATCTCCACTCCAAGGCTTTAAAAAGGTTACATGGGGTTTGAAACAATAGTTTTTATCAACTGAAACATCCACAAACTTGCCAACTATCAAAACCCTACCTCTAACCTCTACTCCTAAGCTTAATACATTGAGATATTAGGCTAGGGCTCGATCAAACACTACCCTACCTCCATCCCCTGCATCTACAAACCTAAAAAAATGAAAAACACCCTATCTAATTCCATTCCACTAATTTGTAGAGGTTACCACCGGTGGAATGGTTTAATATGCCATTTTTTCGCTCAAACCCTCTTAACTTAGGGTTTTTAGACTAGTTTTAGAGATTTGATTCAAGCTTGTTCAATTCTCAATATAAAGCACTCAAAATAGAACCAAAAGAGAGCTAACTCATCCCTACATTGGTTCCAATGGAAATTAGCACATTTGCAAACTCTATGGAGTCGTACAAAATCCTGTAGCAGTAAAATTACTCAAGAAATCGTAGAAAAACAGAAATTCCTTATTGCTTGATCTTCTTGAAAAAAAATCTAGAAGAATTCCTCAAGCTTTTCAAGGAATATTTAAACATATCCAACTCTAAACCAATATTTCCAACCACTTTTTGAATTACTTGATTGTTCACCTTCCAAAACAAGCCAAAATTGTAAAGTTGCATTGCAACTTTTTACAACATTTGCAACAAAATGAAAACTTTATCTAAAATTGACCCCATGAGACTAAAAAAATTATCCATGGTATAAATAGACCTTATTACATCAAATATGACTTGAAACACCAAAAAACCTGACATTAGATCCTATGTACAAAATGAAGCTAGGTGCCCCTACACCATACACCCAGGGAGAATAGAATCTCAAGCTCCACTTGAGATCAGCTATTGACTGTTGTGCAATACTTCTTAATGTCTTCCTCTTTCATCCATGTTGCATCTTCATGAGGGAGACCTTTTCATTTCACTAGGTATTCATTATACACCTTATGCCTGGTTCTTTTTGCTTCCTTTGTGTCCAAAATGCTTTCAAGCTTCAATGGATGATTGGTGGTAAGTCCTTGATCCAATAGTCATATTGAACTTATGATGTACCTACTTCTTCACTTGAAATCATAGATCCTTTAAAAGGATAAAGGTCAAAAACATTGAAAATTGGAGAGATGGCCACTCCAGGAGGGAGTTCTATCTCATAGGCATTTGCACCAACTTTGTGGACCACCCTACATGGCCCAATCCTCATTGGTAGCTTTTTGTATTTCCCCTTTGGTAGCCTTTCTTTTCTCAAATGAGCAAATACCAAGTCTCCCACTTTGAACTGAACATCTCTCCTCTTCAAATCTGCATGTTGCTTGTATTTTTCCACACTCTTTTGAAGTTTCTCCTTAACTTGCTAATGTATATCCTTCATTTATACTACAAATTCCTCTCCTTCAACACTCCCCTCCATTCCACTCAAATATTTGAGTTCAAAGACTCCCCTTGGCTTCAATCCATATATAATTTCAAATGGGCTCTTTCCAACACTTTTATTGACAGAGTCATTCTATGTAAAATCAGCTTGGGGAAGAATGAGATCCCACTGTTGTGAATGCTCTTTTGTCAAGCATTTGAGAAGGCTTCCAAGACTCCTATTAACAATTTTTGTCTACCCATATGTTTGTGTATGATAGGTAGAGCTAAATATCAAGTTGGTTCCTAATTTATTCCAAAGAGTTCTCCAAAAGTGACCTACAAACTCACTATCCCTATCAGAAACAATTGTCAATGGTAGTCCATGAATTCTAACCACCTCCTTGAAAAATAACCCTGCAATGTATGAGGCATCACTTGTGCATTTACATGGTATAAAATGATTCATTTTACTAAATTGTTCAACAACATCAAATACACTATCAAACCCTCTCTAAGTTTTGGGCAACCCCAACACAAAATCCATGTTGATGGATTCCCATGGTCTATTTGGGATTGGTAAAGGTTGGTAAAGACTTGAATTTGTACTAGAATCCTTGGATTTTTGACAAACACAATTTTCAACAAACTTTCTGATATCACTTTGCATCTTTGACCAATGATAATATCTTCTTACCTTCTCCAAAGTTTTACCCACACCAAAGTGAGCCCCTAATTTGCTACAATGCTTCTCTTTAACTAGATTAGTCCTCATAGAGCATTTAGGAATACATAACTGAGCACCCTTAAAATAATCCATCTTGTATCAAGAAATTAGAATATTCTTCATGGAAAGTGCCATTGAATTGATTACAAACAGCATAAACATTCTTGAAATCATCATATCCTTCATACATACCTTTCAAAGCATCAATACCTACACTTTGGAGTTGAATTTCTTGCACCAACATTTGTATCATGTTCAAAGCATCCGCCACCTTGTTTGATTGCACTTTTTGTGTTTGATGGTAAAGGTGAAGCTTTGGAGGTACTCCACCCACTTTGCATGTTTGTGGCTGAGTTATTCTTGGTTGTTCAAGAAACTCAAAGCATGATTGTCAGTAAAAACAATAAATTCCCTAGGAAGGAGATAGTGTCTCCACTTTTTCAATGCTTGCACCATTGCATATAATTCCAAATCATAAGAAGATTACTTCTTCTTGGCCTCATTGAGCTTCTCACTCAAAATGCTATAGGTTTTCCCTCTTGAGTCAAGACTTCCCCAATTGCATACCCACTTGAATCACATTCAATTATGAACACCTTATTGAAATTAGACAATGCTAAGATGGGTTGTTGTGCTATCTTTTGTTTTAAAATTTTAAATCATTTTACTGCCTCATAAGACCATATAAACTTTTTCCTTTTATCCCCTTTGATTGTATCAATAATAGGAGAGAAAATATGACTAAAATTTCTTACAAATTTTCAATAGAAACTAGCAAGACTATGGAAACTTCTTACCTCACTAATTGATTTTAGAGTGGGCCAACTAAGAATTGCTTCCACCTTGCTGGGGTCCATCTTCAAAGTTCCTTTTGAAATCATAAAACCAAGATAAACCAACTCCTCTTTCATGAATTCAAACATTTTCAAATTGATAAAATTTTCTTCATTTAGCCTCTTCAACACCATATCCAAATGTTGCAATTGTTCCTCTTTAGTCTTACTAAACACAAGAATATCATCCAAGTATACAACTACAAACTTACCTAGATGAAAGGTTTCAAAACTTCATTCATTAGTCTCATGAAAGTACTTGGTGCAGTTGAAAGCCCAAATGGCATCACCATCCATTCATACAACCCCTCATTGGTTCTAAAGGAAGTTTTCCACTCAACCCCTTCTCTTATTCTAATCTAGTGGTAGCCACTTTTGAGGTCAATCTTTGAAAAGTAACAAGCTCCTCCTAAATAGTCCATAAAATCCTCCATTCTTGGTATGGGAAACCTATACCTTATAGTTATCTTGTTAATTTACCTTAAATCAGTGCGCATTCTCCAATCTCCACCTTTTCTAGGTGCCAACACAATAGGAGCAACACATGGACTCAAGATTTCTCTTATGAGGCCTTTATCAAGCAGTTCTTGTATTTGTTTCCTTATCTCTTCATTTTGTTGAGGAGTCATTTTGCATGCAGCCTTATTGGGTAAATTCTACTCTTGGTATAAAGTCTATGTGGTGGCTCACATCCCTTATAGTTGGCAAAGAACTAGGGAGTTCATCTACAAAAATGTCTTGATATTTGTTCAACAAGGTTTGTACTTCTTTAGGCACATCTTCAAGCTTTTCTATTGTCATAACATATTTGGGTCTGATTATAATTGCATACCCTTGACCACCTTCTTCTTTCATGGTTTTCAAGAATTCTATTTCCTCAACCAACATGACACTTGACCCAACTTGTGTGTCTACATTTTCATCTTGCAAAGGGGTGAGGGTAAATGAAACTCCACCCTTTTCAATCTCATATGTATTTTTCTATCCATCATGTTTTGCTTTTCTATCATACTGTGAGGGTCTTCCTAATAGCAGATGACAAACATCCATCAGGATTATGTCACACAATATCTTGTCTTTATAGCCCCCCAAATATTGAATTCAACCCATGTTTTCTCATTCACTAGGACTTGTTGACCCTTATTTAGCCAAGAGACCTTGTAAGGTGTGGGGTGTGGGATTCTTTTCATCTTTAAATTTCCAACCATCTCCAAAGAAACCAAATTATCAGTAGAACTGAAATCAACAACAACCTTACATTCCTTTCCTTGATATTTGCAAGTGGTTCTAAAAAATTAATTTCTTTATGGAGGCTCCTTCACCACATGAACCTTGAGTAATGTTCTTCTCATCATCAAGGATTCTCCAATTTCTAGAGAAGCATGTTGATAAGGAGAGTTAACACTCTTTCAATCTTCCTCTTGCACCAACTGTGTTCTCCTTTCACCACCATGTGATGTAGAAGGTTGCATGTCCATACATTTCCATGCTTGATGGCCAAATAGATTTCATTGATAGCATCTTCCTAAAAAATTTCTTGAACCTCTACCTTGTCCTCCAAATCTTCCTCCACTACTCGATCTCCTACCTTTGAAACCACCTCTTGACTCCTAACTTTGATCTTGATTGCCACTTGTCTCACCTTGTGCTTTTTGTGATTGTCCTCTTCCTCCAAATGTTCCTCTTCCCTTGAAGTTCTTTCCTCTACCTCTACTTGGTTTTTCCTACCTTCTTTTCAACTTCTCTTCTACCCTAACAACTAATTGAAAGAACTCTTCCACTGTTCTAGGGGTGGCAAGACTCAGTTCATCTTGGATATTGAACCTTAACCCATTTATATACCTTTCTATCTTCTCAACTTCATCCTCAACATGACCTACTCTAATACTCAACTTATGAAACTCTTCTATATAGGCCATGGCATCCATCTCCTTTTGTTTGAGATTTTGAAGCTTTCTAAAAGCCTGAGTTGCATAATCATTGGGCAGAAATTTGAAAGGAAAACTAGATGCGGAAAACAATTATCCTAACATCAATACCTCAAGAAAGAATGCAGATACACTTTAAAATTTACAATTACAGTTAAAGTTAAGATGCACTATGAAATAGATTATAGAAACAGAGTATTTGACATAACACACATGAACACCAGATATACGTGGGAAAACCCTTACGGGAGAAAAACCCACCACACCAAGAGAAATCACTTTGTATTATAGTAATAAGGATTACATACAATTGTCAGACTTATCTTTCTGGTGTCTGATTTATAACAACATTCACCATTAACAATATTGCATAGGAACCTTTTCTGATTATAGTCTTTACAGAATCGAATTCACACTGATACAGTTCGAACTCTTCACACTCCACTATTGATTGAACCAAACACCATCTCACCCCAAGCATCTGCAACTACAAACTATATCCATTTCGATCTCTATCTATCGAGCTCCCTCACAGAACCGTCGCAACGAATAGACTCCCAATGGTTCCAATTCGGCTCCTTTGATTCATCCACGAGATGCCACATCAGAAGGTCTTACTCTGTCAACAAAATTTGCAATGTACTGGCATCTTGGTGAGACACTAACAGTGTCTCGCTGATGCCACATATACTTCATATCGATGTCACCAAGAGCCTCTGTAGTCGCCATGATGTTACATCGAGCTTCAAGAGATACACTAAGTCATCACGTAGTCGCTCTGACCTATCACTTTCGCCAGAAGGTCATAGCGAGTCACTAATGTTATACCGAAGTCCTCATACCTACCGAGCACCAAGTAGAAGTCGGCAAGACTCACACCTATCGTCGAGAGTTCATATCGATCTCCATATGTTACCCCAAAGTATTCACCTGTCGCCAAGACATTTCCCTTCACTGAGAGAACTTACCGATCTCTATGAATTATCTCGAAGGCTTCATCTGTTGCCAAGAGTTATACCAAACTCCAAGACTTACCCTAAAGGCTCTTCATCATCGGCAAGACTCATCAAAGTCACTGGGACTTCTTATCGAAACCACCGTGTTCCACCGATGACCATCATTCGCCAAGAGCTACACCGAAGACTTCCAAAAGGTGTTTCTTTCGATGAGACCTTGAATGTTCGCTGAGATGTTTCTCCAACCACTATGAGTTACTCCAAAGAACACTTGGATGAGTCCCCATCGGCAAGACTTCCACTGTTCGCTAAGACATCTTACCGAATCATTAGAGTTACCTCGAAGACCATAGTCGCCAAGAGTCTTGCCGATACACGATTGAATGGCCTTTCGTCCAGAGATCTCCTAACCGCTATGAGATCATAATGACTACACCATGTTACAGTGATAGACTCAACAATCTAACCTTTCGGCAAGACAATATCAAAGTCACAGCGACCTGTTCAAAACTGAATAAATCATAACTGCCAGTCGGCCAGACAATGAGGATATCACACCAACTTGACTCTAATGGAGGTTTCAGCCTGTAATGTTTGAGGCACATATTTCCAACAATCTCCCACTTGAAAAAGATCATATAGGTACCTCCAGAGCACAAATAAAACTTACTGAAAAACATGGGCACTATGGCCTATTGAACTGGCACACCACCTGAACTTGTCTGTGTTCACTAGCTTCGTAAATGCATCTACAACATTCTCTAGAGTATCAACTTTTTCCAAACTGACCTTTCCATTCTCAACCATATCTCGTACAAAATGGTACTGTACATCAATATGTTTTGTCCTGGCATGGAAAGTTGGATTCTTTGCCAGACAAATGGCACTCTAACTGTCACATAAAATTGTTATTTCCCTTGCATCAAAACCAATTTTAGAACACAAACGTTTCAACCATACAGCTTCTTTACAAGCACGAGTAGCTACCATGTATTCAGCCTCTGTAGTGGACAAAGCGACTACAGCTTGCCGCTTACTCATCCAACTCACTGCCCCACCATTCAACATGAAAATGTATCCACTGGTGGATCTCCTGCTGTCAATGTCCCCTGCCCAATCAGAATCTACATAACCCGGAATGCTGAGAGTTCTCTGTGATTCAACCGAATTGCCATGGTAACACAATGCAAAATCTGAATTTCCCTTCAAATACCTAAACACTCTCTTCACAACATCCTAATGTATTCTTCTTGGATTAGCCATAAATCGACTAAGTACTCCCACTGCTTGGGAAATGTCTGGTCTTGTACAGACCATTGCATACATAAGACTTCCTACTACACTTGCATAGGGTACACTAGTCATGTCCTCCATCTCAGTAGGAGATTTTGGACAGTCCTCAATAGATAGCTTCGTTCCCTGCATGACTGGAACAACTAACTGCTTGCAATCATTCATACAAAATCTCTCTAGAACAGTCCTTATATACTTATTCTGACTAAGCCAAAACTTTCTATTCTTCTTGTCCCTGGTTATTTCCATCCCCAGAATATACCTTGTTGCAAAAAGATCCTTCATTTCGAACTTAGCAGACAACTGAGACTTAAGATCAGAAATCATTAGCTTGTTATTTCCTATGAACAACATATCATCAACATAAAGAGCAATAACAAGCACTTGATCACTTTCAGCTTTATAATATACACAGTGATCTAATTTTGATCTCTCAAAGCCTAAAGATAATACATACGTATCAAATTTCTAGTACCACATTCTAGGTGACTGCTTTAACCCATACAGAGACTTCTTTAATTTGCATACCAATTTTTCTTTACCTTTTTCAACAAAGTGGTCAGGCTGGGACGTATAGATTTCTTCTTCAAGATCACCATGAAGAAATGCTATCTTCACATCCATCTGTTCAACCTCTAAGTCATACACTGCTGCAAGTGACAATAGAAATCTAATGAACATTATCTTTGCTACAGGAGAAAAGATTTCCCCATAGTCAATTCCCTCTACTTGGGAATAACCCTTTGCAACCAGTCTTGCCTTGTATTTTTCTACATTGCCATCCAGACCAATCTTTTTCTTAAATACCCATTTGTAGCCCATAGGTTTTCTACCTTTAGGCAAGGGCACCAAACTCTAAGTTTCATTTTTTTCCAATGATGCCATCTCTTCTTCTGTGGCTTCTAACCAAGAGTCTGAATCAGACATTTTAAATGCGTCTTTCATGGTCCTAGGCTCATTAGTACTAGAAATCAAAGCATAGGCACAAGTAGAATCAATTAATGAGAACCCATACCTATCTAGTTTTTTCCTTTCTTAGGTTGACCTCCTCACTGGCTAAGGCTAAGGTTCTTCTTCTTCAAAACTTTTAGAACTACTTGAGCTCTCCTCAGTTTTAGGTACATTTTGAATCTTCAATTCCTCTTTCTCTGGTATAGGAATTGATGCTACATCCTTACTATTTTCTGACTTTGTCTCTGACTGCAGATCTAAGGTGGAAGGTTTCAGCTCACGAAAGATTACACTTTTGCTGTATACAACCTTCTTTGTAACAGGATTCCAAAGCTTGTATCCTTTAATGTTAGCACTATAGCCAATAAAAATACACTTGAAAACCTTGTTCTCCAACTTAGATCTTTTTACATCTGGCACATGTGCATATGCTTCACAGCCAAAGACTCTAATATTTCTAAGAGAGGGCTTCTTACCAGACCACGCTTCCAAAGGTGTCTTATCAATAAGAGCAAAATTTGGAGACCGATTAACTAAGTAGCATGCAGTAGCAATAGCTTCAGCCCAGAACT
>VDFB02058242.1:318763377-318779770 GCA_007258455.2 Sequoia sempervirens | reverse complement strand
GAATTGATCCAGAAAGATTAGAGGCCATAGACAAGATCCCTATCCCAGAGACAATAAAGGCCATCCAATCTTTCTTTGGAAAAACAAACTTTGTGAGAAGGTTTATATCAAATTTTGTTGAGATTGTCAAACCCATTTCAAAAATGTTGAAGAAAGGAGCTAAGATTGATTGGAATACAAAAGCAATTGATTCATTCATATCCATCAAAAGAGTGATCAAGGAGGCCCCAGTGTTAAAATTCCCCAGCATCAGTAAATCATTCCAGATATTTTCATTTGCATCATACCACACCATTGCAATAGTAAAGTTACAGAAAAATGATGAGGGGTATGAACAACCTATATCATTCTTTAGTAAATCCCTTCAAGGAGCAGAGTTGAAGTATGATATTACAGAGAAGAAGGCATATGCACTTGTAAAAGTAGTAAAAACTTTTAGACCTTATCTAGTGGGAGTAAAAATAATTGCATATGTTCCTAATGTTGTAGTTAAGGATGTATTTTTACAAACTGAAGTTATAGGGAGAAGATGTAGATGGATCAATAGAATTCAGGAGTTTAATATTGAAATCCAAATCACCAAATTGGTAAGGGGACAAGGCTTGGCTAAGCTCATGGTTGAATCAAACCTTGAAGCATCTCAAATCTGTAACATAGGGGAAGAAGAAAATACGATTGCCAGTATTGAGAACACTTCATGGTATACTAATATAATGTACTATCTCAAAAACTAGAAGTGTCCTAAAGTTTTGAGTGAAAATCATAAGAGAACCTTGAAATTGCACACCTCAAAATATGTCTTCATGGATGAAGACTTGTACTAGAAAAATAGAGATGGAGTGTTGTTGGTATGCCTAGATGAGTTACAAGAAAATCATGTATTAAGGGAGATGCATGAAGGAGTCTGTGGAGGACATTTTTCAGCCAAAACTACTGCCCGGGTCAAACCACAATAGTGGTTTACAAATTTTATGAGGAAGGAAATTTTATTTTTCTTCCTTTCCCCATACTCAATGGGTTCAGTCGAACTCTATGGTTTGGTCAAACCACCTTTTATGTTCAACTGAACATATGTGTTCATTCAAACCATTCCTTTGATCGAACCCTAAAACACAAAATATATATATATATATATATATATATATATATATATATATATATATATATATATATATATATATATATATATATTTTAAAGGGATTCAATTAGAACATGGACGAACCCCTAAAAAAAATACGAACTTGTCATTGTCGGTTTTTGCTTTTTTTTGCTTTCCCTGTGCTCTATGCATGCGGCGAATAGAAAACTCGACTTCATCTCTCCACAGTTCATCAACCCGACTTGTATATCTTGTGCCAGGTTTGTCAAATTTGAATTTCATAGACTTCAAAATGCGTTTGTTTGTTAAATTTCTAAACCCTAAATGCAAAAAAAATCAAATTTGTTGATTTGAAATTGCATTTGTTTGAAAGTTTCTAAAGCCTTTTCAACATACACTATTTCTATGATACATTTCTACTTTGTCAAAAAATTAGCATGCCCTATCTATGCTTCCACATTTTGCATACATTTCTACCAGGGCACCTCTAATTTATTTGAGGCATTATATCAAACAGTTCATTAACAAATTTATTTGAGGCATTATATCAAATAGTTCATGGTAATTTTTGACAGAGTATGATAGAAATAGTGTTTCCATTGTATGCACCCTATATCAAACAATTCATTAACAAATTTATTTGAGGCATTATATCAAACCGTTCATGGTAATTTTTGACGGAGTATGATAGAAATAGTGTTTCCGTTGTACATGCCTGTATCAAGCGGTTCATTATTTGAGAGGCATTATATCAAAAATACTAATGGAAATTTATTTGAGGCAATATATCAAATAGTTCATTAACAAATTTTGAGACATTATATCAAGCAGTTCATGATATAAAGTTTAGGGTGCATACAATGGAAACTTGGATAAAATTCCTCATATTTTTCCTTTGAGTCTTATGACATTACTCCAAAAATGGTTGGTGAACTAAATGTATGAATCGAAGAATAAATTTAGATGAAAGAAACTAGATTGTTTGAATGAAATGTATAATAAAATAGTTCTATTAGGATTAGAAGGAATGAAGGTATTATTAAATTTTCTATTTTACAACTCAAAAGAGAATAAAGAAAAGGGTGTGCCTTGTTTGTTGTTAATTTTTATTTAGTAAAAGTGAATGAGAACCATTCAAATGAAAATAAACCTCCATTACAAAAGTCTTAGGATGTCTAAATCCTAGAATGAATTCCTCATGTTTCCTCCTAAATGGGTGTTTTATTTTTTAATAGAGTTCATGCATGAATTAGCCCCTATATCTAGAGATCCCTATCAAACAAACACTTCATATTTGCATGAATTAAAGGATTGAACCTAAATGACATTTTAAAGAAAGGATTTATATGTTCTAGTGTCTTGTCATGGGATGCTCCAACTATTTTTATGAAAAAGAAAGATAAGACACTTTTCCAAGTTGTCTTGATTATGTATGTTCAATAAATAAACAATTAACATTAATATCCACCACCTAAAATAGATGACTTATTTTACTAATTGAGAGGGGTGGCCATATTTTAAAAAACATGTCTAATATTCAATTACAATTAGCAAAGAATAAAGGAGGAATACATTCATAAAACTACATTTAGAACTAGGTATAGGACATCAAAATTATATGTTTGAGGAAATGCATATAAGACACCCATATACAAAATAGTACAAAATAAAGAGAAAAAATGTAAGAATGCGTGCTTACATAATCTATACTTGAGAGTATTAAAATTTTGAAATTAAACATAAAGAATAATAGGATTTATAAATTAAATACATAAGGCTATTATATAATATCAAAAAAGACTATTTTAAAGTTTAAATTATTTATATTTTAATTTTAGGGTAAATACTTTTGGTTGAATTTATGAATTAGAAATAGAAATTTTGAAAGGGCCCCACCCTCTTACAAAGACCAATAAAGAGACAAAAAATGATCAATCTTTTTGGCATGGAACAACAACAAGAAAAATATAGTTGTAAGTTAGAAAAATAACATCCAATTATAAATACTCCACCAATAGTGGCTTGTATCTAATAAAGAGGGTCGTTTTCCCAAAAACATTAGTAGATCTATCATTTCACAACTTGAATCCAAAATTCTTCAAGGAACTATATCTTATTGTGAACCTTATCCTTTTCCATGAATTCAAACCTAGTTCAAGTTTGTAATGGAGTTTCCATCTTTAGTTTCCAAACTTGAGACCAAAGGGAATAAAGGGTTCCTATAATCTTCTAAACTTGAACCTTCTTCATATTTTTAAATTATTAGAAGAAATGCCAAGAGGTGAATGTTGCAATTCAAGAGAATGGTAGAGGCAATGAACTCAAACTAATCCATTTGTAACATGATTCTTGTCTCTACCAATCTCCTCTAAATTTCTCTTGACAAGACCTTCTAAATTAGTCATGTCTACAAGAGGACCAACCACCCCTCGATTATGCTCAAAGGGAGTCTCAACCAAATCCTAAGGTAAACAAGGCTCCATCTCATCCTTATGCATTTTGTTCAACCTTGCTTTCCTCTAAAATTCCTAAACCTATAAAATACATAACTATCTACACATGACAACATGGTGAAAACACAAGAAAATCCTATAGCATGACATGTTGAACACAAATAACCAAATTCAAAAATAATTTAATCTATAAGTATAAATAGTTTCATGGTAGAAACTTTATACATATAAAAATATGATAAATGTGATTATTTTTCTTTCTACTCTATAAATTTTTGATGTGCTTGGCTATATAATTGAGATGATTCACTCATAATGTAATGATAAAAATTTAGTATGTATGAAAGAAATATTTTTGAGACATCAAACTACCATTCTACATAACTCTCACATGGAAATAAGAATATTATTTTATTTTAACTAAAGAAATTGTGTGTACTCTATCTTAAAAATTACTAATTAATTTTGAATTATATACTTATAATTTAAAATAAGAGCATCCTTGTAACATGGAATAGATAGGTTAATTTTAATGAAATAAAATATGTTTTTATATTAAGAAAAATTTACAAATATATGGAACTCATACATTGAGAAATTGACTAAGATGTAACTCTGTATGAGAATTAAGATGCTCGAATAATTTATATACCTTCTTTCAATAATTAACATTAGAAATTAGTACTTGGCTCATATTGTATACCCACCTCCCAATGGTCTTGGAATGGATGCATTTAGATGGAAGGATTTCAAAAGGCTCATGGTACTTGTGGACCCCTCAAAGGCATGATATATAACACATGAACTTTATTTATGAAATTTGGTCTTTAGTTGTTGGCTTCTAGTATGAATGTTATCTATAAGGTGGAATTCTTAGTTGAGACTCTCAATCTTCCATTGTTGCTTTCTAGTGTGATTATACAATATGCTCGCCAAACTGTATTAATTTCTAATGTTAATTATTCAAAGAAGGTTTTGTTAAATCATAAGAAGAGACCTATGTTGACATATTCCAAGGAATGTTATTATCCAGAATGCATGACACTTCTTCACATCTCTACCAATTTCTAAACAGATATAGATCTACCATTTCCATGGAGGAGATTGATGATTTAAAAAGAAAATATCATGCCATTTCTTTCTTGAGAAGTCATGTTTGCATTCATGATTTGCAACTTCCATCTTCATCCAAAAATAAATTTTGTTATCGTTATGTGTCTGATATTAAAAAATCAAAACCTTCATTTGAGCATGATCGCCAACACAAAGGTAAATGAGTGGAAACAAAAGAAAGCTCAGTTAATGGCTTTTAGCATGTTGGTGGAAAATCTACATCTTTTTGAAAGTGGCTTCCTAGCTTATCAGTCTTATGTTTAGTAAGGTTTTGTAATCTTCACTTTGTTATGTATTTGGGTCACGAGTATATCTAGTATGATGTCTTCTTTTGGGTATTTTAGGTGCATAAGAGAATATGCATATGTATTGATGTATTCAACCAATGTGCTTTTGTAACATTGTAATAAAAATATTGGTCATTTGTACTAGGACCTCACTGGTCTTTTTGATATTTTGTAAAAAAAATTATTCGAACTGCAACTGGGGGTTTTCTTGTTGGTTCTTTCCCACCAGTATGTCTGCCTAAACTAGCTATATGTAAAATATTATATAAAAATAAAATTATAAGTGGTCTCCCACTTTTGCTTAAAAAAAAAAGTTCTTGTAAATGTCCACATCTTTTTCCTTGACACAGTTGCTATTTCTTAAAATATTTCTTATGATTTTTCATAATGTTGGTCAATACTTTACTGTAAATATTCTATAGTCATGCTCTTAAATGTCATAAGAATATGTGATAAGAGGGTTTCATATTATAAATCTATAATGATATTATATGCTCTTAGAACATCTTAGACACCTCCCTTGAAGCATTCAACAAATGACAAATAAATACCAACACAAAGTGAGATGCCTCATTTCCTAATATGAGGACAAAATAATAAATCAAAATATTAGGATGCAAGATTGACCCACCTTTCCCAATACTTGGCTAAGTTTATCATCTATTGAGGAGTGGATCGCAACAACAATTGTGCTTAGTGCTTACTACTAATCCAAGGAATACCTATTCATTTTTTCTTTATTGTATGCCTAATGACTCCTCATTTCAAGTTAAATTGTGGGAATGGATTTGTATGCCCTCCCTATGACTAAATGGCTACAATGAGGTGAATATGATATGGTGGAAAAACCCAAGATACAAGTTGGTTTAGTTCTCATAAACTCTCTAAAAAATAATTTAATTCCTACATCCTAACTAGAAATACCATGAGGGGTTTAGATCCCATTTTAGACAAAAATATTCTTATATTGATCACTAGTTCACTTGGACCAAATAAAGAGATGGTTAACTAAGGGAAACTTAGTTCTATTGATAGATTAAAACTTAGTTATTTCTCTTTCCATTGTCCCCTCTCCACAAAACACCCTTATTTAAGAAGATTCTATTAAACCTATCTCACATATCACCTCCCAATTCTTTAAACATTTTAAACTTCTTATTCCTCATACCTAATAATCTATCCTTCAAGCTCAACACTTCCCACCTCAATCAAATTGATCACCTTGCTTCCCTAATATCCCTTTGGTTGATGTTCCTAGACCTCATCAAAATGGTAAGTGGATACAAATGTGGAATGATGCGATTAAATCTATTGCACTACCTTACTATGATCTTACAATAAGAATATGGCTAGAGAAAGAGATCTAGAATGGAAAAAAAATATGGATCCAAATACAAAAAAAAAAACTTGTTTTGGCTTTAGCACTTACTAATAACTTTTCTACAATGAGTGGTTGCTTCGTTGAAATAAAACTTAGAAGATTTGAACTTAATTGTGGTAGAGGATCTCAATTAAGAGATAGGCTACATTGGATGAAAGGATATAAGGGATACAAATTATTTTTTAGTTATCTCAAACATATTTACATTCTTCTATGGTTGATCAAGAGAGGTAGTTCCATGACAACTCTAATGATATTAAATCCATTTTCCTCCAACATTACAAATAATTTTTAATTGATCTAGTTGAAGGAGATCCACGTCAAGATATAGTTGAGGAATTGATTGGCACTTGCATACCCAAAAAAATTGGTCTCAAAAAATAGGCACATTTAGATAATTTATTCACCCTTGAGGAGGTTAATATTTCCTTGAAGGATTTGAATACTCAAAAAGTCTTGGAATAGATGGTTTAGCTACACAATTCCTTAAAACAATATGTTCATTCATCAAGGAGGACTCTATGAGGTATAAAAAGTAGCTTTATCAAAGGGATCCATCATTTAAATTCTATTAATCAAGGGTTGATAAATTAATTCCTAAAGGAAAAATATTTTTTTTTATCTGAGGGTGGATACTAATTACTCTTCTTAATACCTCCTACAAGATTGCAGCTAAATCCATGGCTAAAATAATTGAACAAATGACACAAGAAATTGTAAGACTAGAAAAAACTATATTTATAAGAGGGAGATTTAAATTATAAAACTTGAATCTTTTTAAGGTAACTCATTAGATTCTACTTACTCTAACTTAAATTTAAAAAACAACATTAAAATCCACAAAAAAAATTTCAAAGACATAATAAATTATTACAATATTATTCAAAAATCTAATTGTAATGAACTGTATGTTATAGTAATAAATATTCAAATTTTAAATCTATGAAAATATATATAACCAAATGATCCTTAGTTTTCATATATAATTTGTGATGAGAATGTTCAATATTATAATTTTTTAGTCCAATCTTTAGGCACTAATTCACCATTGTTAAAATGATCCTTAGTTTATTCATTTTTTTTTTATGATTATATTTTTTTTCAATTTCTATTAAACCAAACTCAAAATAATGGTATAGATTAAGATTCTTGTCTTTATCATAATTAAAGAAGTTGTATAGATTGTTAAATTATATATTTTTTAACATATATCAAATGTATGGTTGGATTAGTGAGATATTTATAACAAGTATGCAATATATTTAATCATATAATTATTTTTGTAATAGAGATGAATAATTAAATAAATGCTATAACAATATATAAGAGTAGGTAAAAGAATTAAAATTAAATATATTAATAACAAATAATGATACTATTTATTGAGGGTAATATAAAGGGGGGTCGTCATACTAAAATAAGTCGCAAATAAAATCACCCGAGTAAGAAAAGTATTTTATTGATAATCTTATTAGGGATGCTAAGATGGTAATAAAAGTTTTGCAAGCGACAATGAGCTGACAAATAATAGTGTTTATGTGCTATGTAAACATGATATCACTGTCACATTAACATTTATATTATGAGTAAAGTTTAATATTATTTGTGAGTAATAAAATTAATAGAATGTTTGTATTAATTGTAGAGGGAGCCTTAATATCATCAAGTATTGTTAATACTCTTATCAATATTCATATCAATAGTTACCTTAATACTAATGTTAGCATACTTAACCTTATTAATGCTCGTCGATAATTGGATAGCATTTTTGGAGAAACCTTTTATAGATGTTGAAATATGAGAGGAAAATAAATAAATAAATGCAAACCATATAATTATTCATGTTGTTATTACCATCAAAAGTTACATATTTAGGACTTTAAATGCCATCATTGGGTCATGAGGAACTATCCTAATAATCATAATACCATATTGACCTTACTGTCAACAAGAAATAGAAGTAGGAACAACTCATTGTGGGTTACGATGAAATAACCATTATAATGAGAATATTATTAGTGTAACCATTAAATTGTGATACTTGCAAATTTAATATTTAAAGTATAGTTAATAGTTAGAGATGCATTAATAATAGTATCACATTAGCAAGTTAAACCAACAATTAATTAAAGAAAGGATGTTAATTCTATTGGAGATGGTTATTGTTGCATCATAAACACTTAAAGTATTAATTAGTGTAATTAAAGGATTCAAAAGAATATATATATATATGGGTTTTTCTAGTGAAAAATTATGGGCATAACAATTATATAATTTTTAACATATAGAAAATGTATGGTTGGATTAGTGAGATATTTATAACAAGCATGCAATATGAAGTCAAAATTTATTAGATTTGATTCTTAATAAATTAGTTTTAATGATTCAATTTATAGCTTTATGCAATCTATAAGTTTAAATAGTTTGATGGTATCTAAACTTTATACATATAAAAATATGATAAATGTTTGATTATTTTGCTTTCCAATCTATAATTTTTTTATGTTCTTGGCTATATAATTGAGATAATTAACTCATTATGTACTAATAAAATTCATCCTCATATGGAGGATTTTATATTATCTTCCATTAAATTCATCCTCTTTATGAGATTCTTATGGAATATTAATATTCTAGTGTGAATTATTAATTTTAGACATATCTTAACTAGATAAATTTAGGTTCAATGAAGGAAATAGAACTTTTTTTTCACTTACATAATCCTATTTTGAAGTTCATTTATGTTTTAACAACTATTAGATTATATATTTTTACCCCCAATTATTTTCAAATAATTTTACACTAATCTTTGTTTTCTTATTCTTTCTTTCATTGTTTCATTTAAAATTTGAACCATTTAAGGATGCTATGTTATAGATTATAGTTGTCTTCCAATTCTTTTTAAATTGTTAATGGTATGAAAATATTATTCATGAGTAGATGAATTATTAGAACTAGTTTAGATAAATATATTCTCTATATCTAGATATATTATTTACCAAGGTCTCATTGCTTCTTTAGGTGTACATACATATATAACATGGAAAATGAAGATGTTCCACCTGTAGAAAATTTGTTTGGAAATACCACTAATGAGATTAAAAAATTGAGAGATTCATTAGCACAGGGTGCAAACTTGGGGATATATAGTGAACCATGCATGTTAATATTGCATAGTCTAGAAAAACTAAAAGATGAACTTGAGAGGACTAGTGAATATTCCCCAGATAGAGTAGCTGCTATTCTTTCCCGCATGTGGGAAGAAGTACATGGTGACGTTCCCCTTAAACAAATATAGGATAGTGTCACCAAAGAAATGATAAAAGCCACTTGTTTTCCATTTTATCAAAATGTGCGTAAAGTTAGGGGATACCAAGTCACTACATGTTTCGATCATACTATGGCCTCATTGATCTACCCATGATTTCTCACAGCACATGGTCTATACCCAAACAATGACTAGATTCCATTGTATGTTGTTCAGCAATTGTATGCTCAGGTCCATTTGGGCCTCAAAGTTAACTACCTGGACATTCCACCATATGCTGGTCAGGGGTGTGGCAGGATTGCTGATAGGCCCACCTATCGTCAAGAAGATAGACCACCCCTAGTGTTTAGGGTATTGGTTGGCGAGAGGTCTCCTACTCTCACCCCAGCTCTAGCCCCCATAGCAGATGAGGTTGTCATTGCTTCCCAAAAGGAAGCAATTAATACTGTAGGTGACATTGCGGTTGCCACCACTAGGATATATGATGATCGTGTAGGTCAGTATTTGATGTCCAGACATTCTCGATCCACACCATTTTCAGCACAGTGGACCACCATGGATCCTTTTACAGTGGTCGGCATCCCTACTCCTACACAACTTGATGCACTTATAGGAGATATGGCACGCATGACTCTGCATTGTTTGGTTGATGACCTATTGGAGGCATATGCCCACATTACATTAGACAATGGGATCGGTATAGAGCATGTTAGAGATAATTTTAGATGTAGAGGTCATTCAGATCTAGGATCCCATCACTCTCATCCGAGCACTAGTGCGCATCAGGATCCACCCATAGTTCATTCGATAGCTACACAGACTATGGGTTTTACTGATATGTTGATTGGTTTTGGTTCATCATCGTTGATGCCATCTCACCTTCATAGTCCTCTACATTCATCATTTTTGGCACAACATGGGATAGATTGGATGGATGTAGATGTTGATTCATTGCTTGACCGTTTGGTGGATATGGTGGAGGCAACAATTTTAGAGGACTTAGGTCATCCGATATCAGATGATGTGCATGTATGTGTGCATGTGCATGTTTCAATTATTTTTTCATTATTTAAAAAAAAAAATTAACTAGATATTCATGTAAGTTGATATATATGTATATACATTTTTACAGGTGGACATACCTCATATCACTCCTAGCCTTGGTCCAGATCATGTACATGATAGATGTGACTCTATGGATGAATCTGCTGCCAGTGGACATGTGAGTTTTACATTTTTATATAATCACACGTGTATATGTACATGCAATATTTATGTATGCATAGATCTAGATTGATATTTAAAAATACAAGCTCATTTAAAAATAACTTTCATAAAATTTATTTAATATAAATTATATGTATTTAACACATCATGTACATAATTTTATTTGTAGGGCTCAGCACATCCATCAGAGCAGGATTGTTCTCATTCAGATGGCCATTTGACTAGGAGTATACATTCATATTAGGCCATGCACACTAGATTTATGATCTTTACCACATGTATTTGCTTATCCATGATGATCTTTAGTATTTGAGATTTGATGATCTGTAATTTACATTTTCTTATATGATATACATACATTTGTTTATTTGTTGATCTTTAGTATTCAACATTTGATGATCTTTAATTTACATTTTGCTTATATGATATACATACATTTTCCTCTTTGCTTATAATATGTGTTATGTTTATATGTATTGAATCCCTTTACATGTATGTACATGTGTTTGCTTATGGTTTAAACATGATTACACATAATATATGTATGCATTTGCTTTAAATATTCAATACACATACATGTTTTCTTATTTTATGATCTCTTACAACTTACATTTCCTCATATTCAATATACATTTGATCTCTAGTAGAATTTTAGGGAAATCAATGCCACTTTATAATTAAGTTCATTCATGTTGATCACAATAAATATTTTTTAAAAATGACTTAAGCAACATGAACCATTGAGTTGAGAACAAGATATAATATTTTTGACAAGTAACTTGAAATTCAATTCAAATATAATTAAGAAAATTCAATTCAAATTATACCTCTATTATATGTTTTTGACAAGTAACTTGAAATTCAATTCAAATATAATGAAGAAAATTTAATTCAAATTATACCTCTATTATACATTTTTGACAAGTAACTTGAAATTCAATTCAAATATATTTAAGAAAATTCAATTCAAATTATACCTCTAATATACATTTTTTACACTTTAACAAAATTCTAAAATTACTAGATATGTTGTGCACACCTATGAATTAAATAACAACAAACTCCACAAAGAAATAACTTGTTTGTTTACTACTTGATTCATTTAAACTAGGATCTAGTTATTCCATGTACACTAGAATAATTTTTTTCCCATCCCATATGCATATAAATAGAAGCTTATTTTTCATTATTCTGGATATCAAATTGCAAGATTAATTCTCATTTATATCACTTGGAGCACAGATTTTGGAGAAGTTTTGGCACATTTATCAAGGAGGCAAATATTGGAGCTCGACAACTTTTCATTTTTATCAATCAAGGAAAAATTTGGAAGATAATTTAACTAAGTTGGTAGAGGACTTGTTTTGAGTCATCTTTAAGTTGAAGAAGAAAATGGGACAACAAACAAAAAGAAAAAATGTGTCTCAACGAAAATTGTCAAAAGAAGAAGAACAAAAGAGGCATGAACAAAACTTGGAAAATTATCATAGAAATAAACAAGGTACATGTTTGTTTCTTCTCTCTCTCACTCTCAAGTGAGTGTTTAGGACTTTTAATTTGAAAAAACATGAGTATTCATTTGATGGGATGGAATCCATAATGTGCATTACTCCACCCAATAATTTGGTTAGTACACCTAAACATAAATTTGTATGTGCATACATTTTGCATTGGCTTTCTTATTAAAATTAGAAATGCTTAATGTATGACCATTTTTCAACTTACAATACCCCAACTTAAAATGTACTCTTAAACTAAAATATTGTACATTAAATCCTTCCCTACAAACCTTACACTTATCTTTTACCAATACCTTTGTTTAATGTTTTTGTCATCACATTATCATTGTTGAGTATTGCATCTACACAATTTTATCTTTACTTTGTTCATGCAGAAAATGATAGTGTACTTCAATACATGCTTAGTTCTCCAATAAAACCTTAAATTTGGTGTCCCCACTATGCCACTTTGATTTTCATAATTTTTTCAACCACATTAATTATTTTATGGCTTTGCAAATTCCTATATATTTTAACTTTGCACTTTGAAAGAAACCATTATTTTTTCTTAATTATTCATGAAACTACACCTTCATGTACAATGAAGTAGCATTCTAATGTTGATATTTGGTGATCAATATCCCCTATCCAGTCTACATTGCAACATATAATTATCTTAAGATTTTTCTAAACTCCCATTGAATTTAATCTAATGATCAATGGTTCCTTAAAAATATTTTTAAATTTTTTTAATAAATGCCCAATTCTAAGCTCTAGAATTATTTGAAAATTAGAACTCAAATTATACTTAAAGCAAATGCAATGTCAAGTTTTGTAGAGACTAAAACATGTATACATCAAAACTCAAGCTATATGGTGCAAAGGAATAATAGTTATATATGATAGATTATTATTTAAATTATTTCTTAACACACATTTGTTTTGAAGGTTTCTAACCATCATTGCACTTGAATTACTATAAATACTTTTAAATTTCCTCAAGTCATCTTGGTCATGCAAGTTGCAATGTTTATCTGATCCTTGACTCCAATTCCTTAAGCCAATTCTTTTTGTTTCAATATTTGTGTTTGGTTTTAGTTGATTATTTGGGTTGTGTTTTATGTCCCATTAATTTTTTAACTTTTTCATCTTAGCACATATTGGAAATTTATTTGAAACCTTGAAACATCTTATAGCCAAAAATTTTTGGGGTTCTTTGGATCACCTTGTTATACTCTAAGGGTTTCCTTTTCTATATCACTAGCCTAAAAGTTCTAAGTCACTTGTGTACATAATCCTCAAACTTTGATGCTTGGCATCGAATTTGACCTATGTGTATCCTATCCTTGGCTATGCATTTATGGATTTGTTTTCATACATGTGCATGTAGTTGTTTTGTGTCTTTGGTCTTTTCTTTTCATCACTTCAATGTTCTCAAATTATTTTTATGTTTTATTCTCTAGGGATTCCTCAAGCTGGAGTTGAGCCAAATCTAGATATTGGATCAAATGAATCCATTGAAGAACACATGGACCTTGAAGTTAGGGAGGAGACCCAAGTTCAAACAATGCTTGTTGGAGAGGGGTCAAGATCACTTCCTTCTACTGCTATGGATGAGCATATAAAACTAGCACAAACTTCTCTCACTTATAGCATCATGTTTTATCATTTTTTTTGCTTGCATACATAAACTTCACTTATAACATCATCTCTCACTTTTGTTTGCAAAATATTTTGTATTGACATGTAGGAAGGGCTCAGCAAGTAGGAAGTTTTCATGCTCAGAGTCAAGCCAAATCTATAAATTGGATCGAAATGAATACGCTCAGAATGCATGGTCATGAAGATAGGAGAGGCACAAGTTCAAAAACATGTTGGAGAGAAATTCGGGGATGCTTCCTCCTACTAGTATGGATAGGCACCATAAAAAACTGAGAAGGTAGAGGAAACAAATTTCTCATAGAAATTTTACATCATTTTGCCCAGAAATGGATATGTAGAAACTCAAATATTATGCCAACCAACCTTATAATAAGAGAAAGAGGTCAATGACTAAATCTGTAAATGGAATGATCAATCATCTTGATACACTTGAAAAAACTCAATTGTTATCACGTTTACTTCTTCGTAATGAGTTGAAAGAGTCATTACAATTGTTAGGTGTACATTTGGCATCAAATAAGAAGAAACACATGGGATTACAAAAGGATATTGCTCAAAATGTTGCGAGGAGGTTTAGAATTCCATTGGGAAAAGGATCTCGTCGATGGATAAGACCACTACCAGAAAGAGATGATGTGACATCAAGCATGCATCAAGATATAGCCGAAAAAAGAAAAAATGTCACGCACTTTCAAATTGGTTATATTAGAACCATTGATAAATATGAAAGAAAGGATTTTGGATGAGAGTTTAAGCTGAAATTATGTGTAAGAATACGTTTCTGAGTTGAAGATGGTGTTAGAACTTAGTCTCAAGTCTTTGGCATGATCCAGACTGATCCATCATCAAATACTAGAGATGTTATGAGACACAGATTGGACCTAGTATTTATGAAAAGTCAACAACTCAAACATTGGCTAGACATAACACAATTTTGAGATGTATATGAACTTTTGTAATGCATATCCTCATATAAAGATTGGGCAAACAATGTTTCAAAGGTTAAAGCCATATTATGTGAAGATAAACAAGTTTTTTGAAACTTGTTGTTGTCGTTATCATATTGAATTTGATCTCTACTATCAGGTGTTTCGAAAGATGAGAGAAGAAAGATGTGGGTTTCAAAATGTGCCTCCTAAATAGGAAAGTTTGTTCATAAACTATATATTATGTGATCATGCAAATGGACCTCAAATAATCTACATAAAAGGAATTTGTCAGACATGTGGAAATTTGGCTAAATTTCCTTCAAGAATTGAGGATACTGACCTAACAAAGGCAGTAAATTGCAAGAGGTAAGTACTATTTTTAGAGAGTTTATTTGTTTCAATTTCTCATAGATTGTTATTTGGATTCTCTTTGATGTAATATTTCATTGATTGTGTGGTTCATTAGTTATTCACATATTTTACTGACACAGGTACAAGTATGTAAAGTTGCAAACAAATTTTGGGAAAGAATCCACAAGGTTGAACTATGTAGAAGAGGAGATTCCCATTGGAAAATTTATGGAAGATTTTTGAAAATTGATACGACCATACATACAACATTCCTTTTTTGCTAAGTGGAAAGCACAACAATTCCAAACATTGAGAGATACTTTCCCACGTGGAACAGTTCTATTAGTAGTTGAATTTGTAGAAAATTACTCCTTTGTACATCAAAAGGAGATTCAATCAGAGTATTACTTTTCAAAGCATATCACTATTATGGTTCATGTGTGTTATCGACATGCACAATCAGAATTGGATGGTGTTGAGAGTACAGATGAAGAACGAGCCATTAAGAAAGAATATCACTTTTATATTAGTGATGATAAAGAGCATGACACACTTTTTGTCCAACATTGCTTTACAATAGTTTTTGAGAAATTGAGAAGTAGGGGTGTAAAATTTGAAAATCATTTTGTATGGTTAGATGGATGTGCGGCACAATTCAAATTTTCATAGCCATTCTATGCACTTTGTAGATATTATAAAATCTACAAAATACCACATGTTTGGAGTTTTTTTTAGAGTGGGCATGGAAAGGGTGAGCATGATGGAGTAGGAGCTTGCAAAAAATGAGCTTTAAGAAAGCATCAAATGAGTTATCCAGAAGATCGTCTAGACAATGCACATGATGTTGTTGAATGGTGCAAGAAACTCTTTGCATCAAATGTGGTTGGCACATCTTCAAGAACAAACTGACACATTCCACATATAGTGTTTTGGGAGATATTGGGTATGTATAAATTACATTAAATCAAAAATTTGAATTTATTTAAATTTAAAATATATATATACATATTTGTTCACATAATTTTTTTGTTGTACATATGTATTTAGGTGTGGATAGAAGATCGATGCATGGATGCAAGAGGGTAGAAAAAACAAGATCTTTGTATTGTGTTAGGAGTTCAAA
>VDFB02058242.1:318724535-318763277 GCA_007258455.2 Sequoia sempervirens | reverse complement strand
AGACTATGAAATATTAACATGCATGGTTCACTATATATCCCCGGGTTTGCACCCTGTGCTAATGAATCTCTCAATTTTTTAATCTCATTAGTGGTATTTCCAAACAAATTTTCTACAGGTGGAACATCTTCATTTTCCATGTTATATATGTATGTACACCTAAAGGAGGAATGAGACCTTGGAAAATAATATATCTAGATATAGAGAATATATTTATCTAAAACAGTTCTAATAATTCATCTACTCATCAATAATATTTTCATACCATTAACAATTTAAAAAGAATTGGAAGACAACTATAATCTATAACATAGCATCCTTAAATGGTTCAAATTTTAAATGAAACAATGAAAGAAAGAATAAGAAAACAAAGATTAGTGTAAAATTATTTGAAAATAATTGGGGGTAAAAATATATAATCTAATAGTTGTTAAAACATAAATGAACTTCAAAATAGGATTATGTAAGTGAAAAAAAAGTTCTATTTCCTTCATTGAACCTAAATTTATCTAGTTAAGATATGTCTAAAATTAATAATTCACACTAGAATATTAATATTCCATAAGAATCTCATAAAGAGGATGAATTTAATGGAAGATAATATAAAATCCTCCATATGAGGATGAATTTTATTAGTACATAATGAGTTAATTATCTCAATTATATAGCCAAGAACATAAAAAAATTATAGATTGGAAAGCAAAATAATCAAACATTTATCATATTTTTATATGTATAAAGTTTAGATACCATCAAACTATTTAAACTTATAGATTGCATAAAGCTATAAATTGAATCATTAAAACTAATTTATTAAGAATCAAATCTAATAAATTTTGACTTCATATTGCATGCTTGTTATAAATATCTCACTAATCCAACCATACATTTTCTATATGTTAAAAATTATATAATTGTTATGCCCATAATTTTTCACTAGAAAAACCCATATATATATATATTCTTTTGAATCCTTTAATTACACTAATTAATACTTTAAGTGTTTATGATGCAACAATAACCATCTCCAATAGAATTAACATCCTTTCTTTAATTAATTGTTGGTTTAACTTGCTAATGTGATACTATTATTAATGCATCTCTAACTATTAACTATACTTTAAATATTAAATTTGCAAGTATCACAATTTAATGGTTACACTAATAATATTCTCATTATAATGGTTATTTCATCGTAACCCACAATGAGTTGTTCCTACTTCTATTTCTTGTTGACAGTAAGGTCAATATGGTATTATGATTATTAGGATAGTTCCTCATGACCCAATGATGGCATTTAAAGTCCTAAATATGTAACTTTTGATGGTAATAACAACATGAATAATTATATGGTTTGCATTTATTTATTTATTTTCCTCTCATATTTCAACATCTATAAAAGGTTTCTCCAAAAATGCTATCCAATTATCGACGAGCATTAATAAGGTTAAGTATGCTAACATTAGTATTAAGGTAACTATTGATATGAATATTGATAAGAGTATTAACAATACTTGATGATATTAAGGCTCCCTCTACAATTAATACAAACATTCTATTAATTTTATTACTCACAAATAATATTAAACTTTACTCATAATATAAATGTTAATGTGACAGTGATATCATGTTTACATAGCACATAAACACTATTATTTGTCAGCTCATTGTCGCTTGCAAAACTTTTATTACCATCTTAGCATCCCTAATAAGATTATCAATAAAATACTTTTCTTACTCGGGTGATTTTATTTGCGACTTATTTTAGTATGACGACCCCCCTTTATATTACCCTCAATAAATAGTATCATTATTTGTTATTAATATATTTAATTTTAATTCTTTTACCTACTCTTATATATTGTTATAGCATTTATTTAATTATTCATCTCTATTACAAAAATAATTATATGATTAAATATATTGCATACTTGTTATAAATATCTCACTAATCCAACCATACATTTGATATATGTTAAAAAATATATAATTTAACAATCTATACAACTTCTTTAATTATGATAAAGACAAGAATCTTAATCTATACCATTATTTTGAGTTTGGTTTAATAGAAATTGAAAAAAAATATAATCATAAAAAAAAAATGAATAAACTAAGGATCATTTTAACAATGGTGAATTAGTGCCTAAAGATTGGACTAAAAAATTATAATATTGAACATTCTCATCACAAATTATATATGAAAACTAAGGATCATTTGGTTATATATATTTTCATAGATTTAAAATTTGAATATTTATTACTATAACATACAGTTCATTACAATTAGATTTTTGAATAATATTGTAATAATTTATTATGTCTTTGAAATTTTTTTTGTGGATTTTAATGTTGTTTTTTAAATTTAAGTTAGAGTAAGTAGAATCTAATGAGTTACCTTAAAAAGATTCAAGTTTTATAATTTAAATCTCCCTCTTATAAATATAGTTTTTTCTAGTCTTACAATTTCTTGTGTCATTTGTTCAATTATTTTAGCCATGGATTTAGCTGCAATCTTGTAGGAGGTATTAAGAAGAGTAATTAGTATCCACCCTCAGATAAAAAAAAATATTTTTCCTTTAGGAATTAATTTATCAACCCTTGATTAATAGAATTTAAATGATGGATCCCTTTGATAAAGCTACTTTTTATACCTCATAGAGTCCTCCTTGATGAATGAACATATTGTTTTAAGGAATTGTGTAGCTAAACCATCTATTCCAAGACTTTTTGAGTATTCAAATCCTTCAAGGAAATATTAACCTCCTCAAGGGTGAATAAATTATCTAAATGTGCCTATTTTTTGAGACCAATTTTTTTGGGTATGCAAGTGCCAATCAATTCCTCAACTATATCTTGACGTGGATCTCCTTCAACTAGATCAATTAAAAATTATTTGTAATGTTGGAGGAAAATGGATTTAATATCATTAGAGTTGTCATGTAACTACTTCTCTTGATCAACGATAGATATTATCCACTCCCAAGAATGTAAATATGTTTGAGATAACTAAAAAATAATTTGTATCCCTTATATCCTTTCATCCAATGTAGCCTATCTCTTAATTGAGATCCTCTACCACAATTAAGTTCAAATCTTCTAAGTTTTATTTCAACGGAAGCAACCACTCATTGTAGAAAAGTTATTAGTAAGTGCTAAAGCCAAAAAAAGTTTTTTTTTTTGTATTTGGATCCATATTTTTTTTCCATTCTAGATCTCTTTCTCTAGCCATATTCTTATTGTAAGATCATAGTAAGGTAGTGCAATAGATTTAATCGCATCATTCCACATTTGTATCCACTTACCATTTTGATGAGGTCTAGGAACATCAACCAAAGGGATATTAGGGAAGCAAGGTGATCAATTTGATTGAGGTGGGAAGTGTTGAGCTTGAAGGATAGATTATTAGGTATGAGGAATAAGAAGTTTAAAATGTTTAAAGAATTGGGAGGTGATATGTGAGATAGGTTTAATAGAATCTTCTTAAATAAGGGTGTTTTGTGGAGAGGGGACAATGGAAAGAGAAATAACTAAGTTTTAATCTATCAATAGAACTAAGTTTCCCTTAGTTAACCATCTCTTTATTTGGTCCAAGTGAACTAGTGATCAATATAAGAATATTTTTGTCTAAAATGGGATCTAAACCCCTCATGGTATTTCTAGTTAGGATGTAGGAATTAAATTATTTTTTAGAGAGTTTATGAGAACTAAACCAACTTGTATCTTGGGTTTTTCCACCATATCATATTCACCTCATTGTAGCCATTTAGTCATAGGGAGGGCATACAAATCCATTCCCACAATTTAACTTGAAATGAGGAGTCATTAGGCATACAATAAAGAAAAAATGAATAGGTATTCCTTGGATTAGTAGTAAGCACTAAGCACAATTGTTGTTGCGATCCACTCCTCAATAGATGATAAACTTAGCCAAGTATTGGGAAAGGTGGGTCAATCTTGCATCCTAATATTTTGATTTATTATTTTGTCCTCATATTAGGAAATGAGGCATCTCACTTTGTGTTGGTATTTATTTGTCATTTGTTGAATGCTTCAAGGGAGGTGTCTAAGATGTTCTAAGAGCATATAATATCATTATAGATTTATAATATGAAACCCTCTTATCACATATTCTTATGACATTTAAGAGCATGACTATAGAATATTTACAGTAAAGTATTGACCAACATTATGAAAAATCATAAGAAATATTTTAAGAAATAGCAACTGTGTCAAGGAAAAAGATGTGGACATTTACAAGAACTTTTTTTTTTAAGCAAAAGTGGGAGACCACTTATAATTTTATTTTTATATAATATTTTACATATAGCTAGTTTAGGCAGACATACTGGTGGGAAAGAACCAACAAGAAAACCCCCAGTTGCAGTTCGAATAATTTTTTTTACAAAATATCAAAAAGACCAGTGAGGTCCTAGTACAAATGACCAATATTTTTATTACAATGTTACAAAAGCACATTGGTTGAATACATCAATACATATGCATATTCTCTTATGCACCTAAAATACCCAAAAGAAGACATCATACTAGATATACTCGTGACCCAAATACATAACAAAGTGAAGATTACAAAACCTTACTAAACATAAGACTGATAAGCTAGGAAGCCACTTTCAAAAAGATGTAGATTTTCCACCAACATGCTAAAAGCCATTAACTGAGCTTTCTTTTGTTTCCACTCATTTACCTTTGTGTTGGCGATCATGCTCAAATGAAGGTTTTGATTTTTTAATATCAGACACATAACGATAACAAAATTTATTTTTGGATGAAGATGGAAGTTGCAAATCATGAATGCAAACATGACTTCTCAAGAAAGAAATGGCATGATATTTTCTTTTTAAATCATCAATCTCCTCCATGGAAATGGTAGATCTATATCTGTTTAGAAATTGGTAGAGATGTGAAGAAGTGTCATGCATTCTGGATAATAACATTCCTTGGAATATGTCAACATAGGTCTCTTCTTATGATTTAACAAAACCTTCTTTGAATAATTAACATTAGAAATTAATACAGTTTGGCGAGCATATTGTATAATCACACTAGAAAGCAACAATGGAAGATTGAGAGTCTCAACTAAGAATTCCACCTTATAGATAACATTCATACTAGAAGCCAACAACTAAAGACCAAATTTCATAAATAAAGTTCATGTGTTATATATCATGCCTTTGAGGGGTCCACAAGTACCATGAGCCTTTTGAAATCCTTCTCCATCTAAATGCATCCATTCCAAGACCATTGGGAGGTGGGTATACAATATAGACCAAGTACTAATTTCTAATGTTAATTATTGAAAGAAGGTATATAAATTATTCAAGCATCTTAATTCTCATACGAGTTACATCTTAGTCAATTTCTCAATGTATGAGTTCCATATATTTGTAAATTTTTCTTAATATAAAACATATTTTATTTCATTAAAATTAACCTATCTATTCCATGTTACAAAGGATGCTCTTATTTTAAATTATAAGTATATAATTCAAAATTAATTAGTAATTTTAAGATAGAGTACACACAATTTCTTTAGTTAAAATAAAATAATATTCTTATTTCCATGTGAGAGTTATGTAGAATGGTAGTTTGATGTCTCAAAAATATTTCTTTCATACATACTAAATTTTTATCATTACATTATGAGTGAATCATCTCAATTATATAGCCAAGCACATCAAAAATTTATAGAGTAGAAAGAAAAATAATCACATTTATCATATTTTTATATGTATAAAGTTTCTACCATGAAACTATTTATACTTATAGATTAAATTATTTTTGAATTTGGTTATTTGTGTTCAACATGTCATGCTATAGGATTTTCTTGTGTTTTCACCATGTTGTCATGTGTAGATAGTTATGTATTTTATAGGTTTAGGAATTTTAGAGGAAAGCAAGGTTGAACAAAATGCATAAGGATGAGATGGAGCCTTGTTTACCTTAGGATTTGGTTGAGACTCCCTTTGAGCATAATCGAGGGGTGGTTGGTCCTCTTGTAGACATGACTAATTTAGAAGGTCTTGTCAAGAGAAATTTAGAGGAGATTGGTAGAGACAAGAATCATGTTACAAATGGATTAGTTTGAGTTCATTGCCTCTACCATTCTCTTGAATTGCAACATTCACCTCTTGGCATTTCTTCTAATAATTTAAAAATATGAAGAAGGTTCAAGTTTAGAAGATTATAGGAACCCTTTATTCCCTTTGGTCTCAAGTTTGGAAACTAAAGATGGAAACTCCATTACAAACTTGAACTAGGTTTGAATTCATGGAAAAGGATAAGGTTCACAATAAGATATAGTTCCTTGAAGAATTTTGGATTCAAGTTGTGAAATGATAGATCTACTAATGTTTTTGGGAAAACGACCCTCTTTATTAGATACAAGCCACTATTGGTGGAGTATTTATAATTGGATGTTATTTTTCTAACTTACAACTATATTTTTCTTGTTGTTGTTCCATGCCAAAAAGATTGATCATTTTTTGTCTCTTTATTGGTCTTTGTAAGAGGGTGGGGCCCTTTCAAAATTTCTATTTCTAATTCATAAATTCAACCAAAAGTATTTACCCTAAAATTAAAATATAAATAATTTAAACTTTAAAATAGTCTTTTTTGATATTATATAATAGCCTTATGTATTTAATTTATAAATCCTATTATTCTTTATGTTTAATTTCAAAATTTTAATACTCTCAAGTATAGATTATGTAAGCACGCATTCTTACATTTTTTCTCTTTATTTTGTACTATTTTGTATATGGGTGTCTTATATGCATTTCCTCAAACATATAATTTTGATGTCCTATACCTAGTTCTAAATGTAGTTTTATGAATGTATTCCTCCTTTATTCTTTGCTAATTGTAATTGAATATTAGACCTATTTTTTAAAATATGGCCACCCCTCTCAATTAGTAAAATAAGTCATCTATTTTAGGTGGTGGATATTAATGTTAATTGTTTATTTATTGAACATACATAATCAAGACAACTTGGAAAAGTGTCTTATCTTTCTTTTTCATAAAAATAGTTGGAGCATCCCATGACAAGACACTAGAACATATAAATCCTTTCTTTAAAATGTCATTTAGGTTCAATCCTTTAATTCATGCAAATATGAAGTGTTTGTTTGATAGGGATCTCTAGATATAGGGGCTAATTCATGCATGAACTCTATTAAAAAATAAAACACCCATTTAGGAGGAAACATGAGGAATTCATTCTAGGATTTAGACATCCTAAGACTTTTGTAATGGAGGTTTATTTTCATTTGAATGGTTCTCATTCACTTTTACTAAATAAAAATTAACAACAAACAAGGCACACCCTTTTCTTTATTCTCTTTTGAGTTGTAAAATAGAAAATTTAATAATACCTTCATTCCTTCTAATCCTAATAGAACTATTTTATTATACATTTCATTCAAACAATCTAGTTTCTTTCCTCTAAATTTATTCTTCGATTCATACATTTAGTTCACCAACCATTTTTGGAGTAATGTCATAAGACTCAAAGGCAAAATATGAGAATTTTATCCAAGTTTCCATTGTATGCACCCTAAACTTTATATCATGAACTGTTTGATATAATGTCTCAAATAAATTTGTTAATGAACTATTTGATATATTGCCTCAAATAAATTTCCAATAGTGTTTTTGATATAATGCCTCAAATAAATTTGTTAATGAACTGTTTGATATAGGGTGCATACAATGGAAACACTATTTCTATCATACTCCGTCAAAAATTACCATGAACGGTTTGATATAATGCCTCAAATAAATTTGTTAATGAATTGTTTGATATAGGGTGCATACAATGGAAACACTATTTCTATCATACTCTGTCAAAAATTACCATGAACTATTTGATATAATGCCTCAAATAAATTTGTTAATGAACTGTTTGATATAATGCCTCAAATAAATTAGAGGTGCCCTGGTAGAAATGTATGCAAAATGTGGAAGCATAGATAGGGCATGCTAATTTTTTGACAAAGTAGAAATGTATCATAGAAATAGTGTATGTTGAAAAGGCTTTAGAAACTTTCAAACAAATGCAATTTCAAATCAACAAATTTGATTTTTTTTGCATTTAGGGTTTAGAAATTTAACAAACAAACGCATTTTGAAGTCTATGAAATTCAAATTTGACAAACCTGGCACAAGATATACAAGTCGGGTTGATGAACTGTGGAGAGATGAAGTCGAGTTTTCTATTCGCCGCATGCATAGAGCACAGGGAAAGCAAAAAAAAGCAAAAACCGACAATGACAAGTTCGTATTTTTTTTTTATGCCTTATTTGAGGGGGTTCGGTCAAACCCATGTTCGACTGAACCCCTTAAAATATATATATATATATATATATATATATATATATATATATATATATATATATATATATATATATATATATATTTTGTGTTTTAGGGTTCGATCAAAGGAATGGTTTGAATGAACACATATGTTCAGTTGAACATAAAAGGTGGTTTGACCAAACCATAGAGTTCGACTGAACCCATTGAGTATGGGGAAAGGAAGAAAAATAAAATTTCCTTCCTCATAAAATTTGTAAACCACTATTGTGGTTTGACCCGGGCAGTAGTTTTGGCTGAAAAATGTCCTCCACAGACTCCTTCATGCATCTCCCTTAATACATGATTTTCTTGTAACTCATCTAGGCATACCAACAACACTCCATCTCTATTTTTCTAGTACAAGTCTTCATCCATGAAGACATATTTTGAGGTGTGCAATTTCAAGGTTCTCTTATGATTTTCACTCAAAACTTTAGGACACTTCTAGTTTTTGAGATAGTACATTATATTAGTATACCATGAAGTGTTCTCAATACTGGCAATCGTATTTTCTTCTTCCCCTATGTTACAGATTTGAGATGCTTCAAGGTTTGATTCAACCATGAGCTTAGCCAAGCCTTGTCCCCTTACCAATTTGGTGATTTGGATTTCAATATTAAACTCCTGAATTCTATTGATCCATCTACATCTTCTCCCTATAACTTCAGTTTGTAAAAATACATCCTTAACTACAACATTAGGAACATATGCAATTATTTTTACTCCCACTAGATAAGGTCTAAAAGTTTTTACTACTTTTACAAGTGCATATGCCTTCTTCTCTGTAATATCATACTTCAACTCTGCTCCTTGAAGGGATTTACTAAAGAATGATATAGGTTGTTCATACCCCTCATCATTTTTCTGTAACTTTACTATTGCAATGGTGTGGTATGATGCAAATGAAAATATCTGGAATGATTTACTGATGCTGGGGAATTTTAACACTGGGGCCTCCTTGATCACTCTTTTGATGGATATGAATGAATCAATTGCTTTTGTATTCCAATCAATCTTAGCTCCTTTCTTCAACATTTTTGAAATGGGTTTGACAATCTCAACAAAATTTGATATAAACCTTCTCACAAAGTTTGTTTTTCCAAAGAAAGATTGGATGGCCTTTATTGTCTCTGGGATAGGGATCTTGTCTATGGCCTCTAATCTTTCTGGATCAATTCTGACTCCCTCTTTGGACACTATTTGACCCAACGACTTTTCTTCTATTACAACAAAATGGAACTTCTTAGGGTTCAGAGAAATACCATACTCTAGGGCTTTGAGGAAGATCTTTTCCAGATGTTCTACATGATCTTCAACTTTCTTTGAGTATGATGTGAGGTCATCCTGATTCACAACCATTATTGTATTGATTAAATCAGCAAAGGAAATGTCCATAGCTCTTTTAAATGTGGCACCAACATTTGTGAGGCCAAATGACATTCTTACATATACATATGTGCCCCAAGGTGTGGTAAATGCAGTCTTATACTGCTCTGATTCTTTTACTTTCACTTGATTATACCTCGAAAATCCATCCATAATGGATAATAATTCACATCCAGTTACTCTTTGCAACATAGCCTCCATGTTTGGGAGTGGGTAGCTATCTTTAAGAGAGGAGACATTTAAATTTTGAAAATCTACACATAACCTTATGTCTCCATTCTTCTTCCTGATAGGCACTAAGTTGGAGACCCAAGTAGAATGTCTAATAGGTTTAATAATACCTCCCTCCATGAGCTTCATGAGTTCATACATTTTTGGCTCCAGGGTAGGATTTATTGGCCTTTGTTTTTGTCTAAAGGGTTTTGAATCAGACTTTAGTGGGATTTCATGTTGGAACATATCTTCTCTATATGCTTTAAGGTCATCATATGACCATGCAAAAACATGCTTGTATTTTCTCAACAATGCAATCAACCATTTTCTAATTGTAGAGATTATCTTCTTTCCAATGTACACCTTTTTGGGAGCCAATTTAGTCCCCAGGTTAATTTCCTCAATATCTTCTCTTCTCACTGGTGTTTGTTTCATAATTTCCCTATCATTCCCATCAAACACCCTTTCTAGTGCAACTAGTCCTTTAGGGATCTTATTCATTTTGAGTTGCACTACCTCTTGGATAAACATAGTTTTTTTTCCATCCACCTCTTCAACAAATGCATTGAAGTCAATCTCTTGGGCCTCATATTGATCAATGCAATGCAAGAACTTGATTAGATCTATATCATCATTAAAGACATGCCAATTGTAAATATTGTCAGGAACTGTTAGTCTGGTCTTGAGCTCTACCTGTGAGATCCCTCCCAAGGTAACATCATCTTTTTTCAAGGCCTCATTTGCCAAGAAGTCAACCATCAAGTTTTTGGACCTATCCACCCACTCAATGGAGAAAGTGGCTCATCAAAAAGCTCTATAGTATCCCACACAACATTTCAATATTGCTTCAATATATTTTTTTTTGTGGAGTACTTTGATCATACTTGTGAAACAACTAATTCAGAATCCCCAAGTACACTTAACATTTTAATCCCATGTTTTGTGGCCATGTTTAGACCTAGCAGCAAAGCTTCATACTTTGCTATATTATTTGTGCACTCGAATGTTAGGAAAAATGAGTATTTAAATGTTGTCCCCTTAGGTGAGATGAAGAAAATTCCAGCTCCATTCCCTTCTCTACTGCAAGCTCCATCAAAGTACATATGCCATATGCCATATTCATTTTTAGAGACATCCCTAGTAATTGGATCCGTGTTCAATAATTTAGGGTTTGAATGTTCAATTCTAAAACTCCCCAAGTCCACGTCACAAAAGCAATTTATTTGATTTGGATTATAGAGTTCAATGACATGCTATGATCTAGGTTCTCTGTATAACCCGACTTCCTTTCCATTCACAAGTATTGTGGCATAAGACAAGTCCAACTGAACATTCCCACCTACTGCTGTTGTAGTCCATTGTCTTGATAATAACATCCCATAGTAAGGGGGAGTGTCTACGACAGTAATGTCTATCCTAGATATGTCACCTCAGGGTATGATGCCGATTTTAATTCTACATCCCATATCACTACAACTATAGGGATTGATCTATTATCCATGGAAGAGAACTTCCCATATGTAGTATTTACCCATGGACCTAATTCCTTCATGACAGCCAGGGGAATGATGTTGATTGATTCCCCTGAGTCAATCATGCAGGTTTTCACCAACTTATTTTTTATCACCTATGTGGTGTAAAATGGACCCACTTAGGAAGGATTCTTTGTGAGTGTGTCTCCCAAATATACTTCTAGTGTCTTTATAATTTCCTGCTCAATGACATTAACCTCCTTCTTCTGATCCTTTTGTTTCTGAGATGTGTTAGTAATAATCCTAAGGGTTGTATCTTTGAACTCATCAATCTTCATCAACTCCATCAAGGGAACTATCATCTTTGTCTAAGCTAGTGCTTGGGAAATGTCAAATGAAGGGGCAATGATCCCTTGCTCAACCTTCTCATCTTTAGTAACTTTTATCCCTTCATTTTGAACTTTGTCATTACTTCGTGTTTTCTCAGATTCAATATCTTTTATCTCCTTTTGATCAACTTTCTGGGGCTTCTTTGTTTCACCCTTCTTTTGATTAGATGAGATGTTCTCCTTTCTCTTTTGTTCTTTTATGAACATGCTTCTTGGTGTTCCCTGGTCTCCATCTATAGGTCTACTTCTTAGATTGTATTTTCTCCCTTTTTCCTCAACCATAGCTTTGGTTGTGATGGCCCTCTTCTCTTCCTTTGTTGGTGTTCTTAGCTAAAATTTTGGTGATGTGTTGTATGCATATGCTACTTCTTGTGTGTTTTCTTCCTTATTAGAAAACACTTCTTGCTCCACATTTACATTGTATTTTTCATTGTTGAAATCATATTTGTACCCATCTTCAGAAGAAGAATATCCTTCATTATTTTGATGAGACCCCCATATTAACATGTTTACATTGTGGCCATCTCTATCCTACTCTTGTGACCACTCATCTTCATGACAAGCTTGAGCCACTACGCAATGTTTAGGGGCATGGGGTCTATGGCAAGGTGAAAACCAGCCCATGTAGTTTCTACTGCATGTGCTCCATGTTTTTTCAAGGGATTAGGAGTCTCTTTCCAATTTGGTTTGGCTACTGTTTTTCCATCCTTCCAAGTAGTATTATAGGGCATGTCATGCAACCTTGGGCTTTCATTTTTGTATTGATTTTCTTGTCTATTATGGGGATTGCTGGGATTTTGTGGGATCCTAAGGTTATCCCTTTTGTTGATCATTCCAACAACTTTCCTATTATTTTCTATGGTTAAGGCCACCTTTTGTGCTTCAGTTAGACTTCTAGTGCATTTGTTTCTAAGCTTATACCCTATTTTAGGATCAAAGGCATTTAAATAGATACTTAGGGCTGCTAAATTAACTAATTTGGACCCGTGTGGTATCTTATTATTGAGCTTGGAGAATCTCTGATTAAAATCATAAACTGGTTCATTATGATGTTTCTGGATACTTATTAATTCATGTAGAGTGAATTCAGGAGCACATTGATTCCCATATTGTTCTAGAAATTGATCTTCAAAATCTGCTATAGAGGTGATTGAGGCATCTGGCAAGTTATTGAACTAATCCCTTACTTCTTTAGTTAAAGACATCATGAATAGCCTCATAAGGACATCCTCCCATTCCATGCCCAAATCCTGTGCAAAAGATTTGAAGTTTCTTATGTGTTCTTCTGCTGTAGTTTCACTATTCCCTATGAATTTAGGGACAATATTTCTCCAGTTGCTATCAATGGGATATGGGTATAGTTGATATCCTGACAAGTCAAATTGTATGCTCATGCTTGTAGGGTTTTGCAAACAAGGATTTTGAGGTGGTGGATTAGGGTAATATTGGAATCCATGTGGAGGTTGGTGCACATTTTGTTGGATGTTTTGGTGAGGGTATATATTCTTGTTAGAAACCCATGATCAGATTTGCAAACCGAAAAAGACCTTCCATAGAAGAGAAAATCAGAAAAAGCAAGAGCTATTGCAAAAAGATGTGCAACATTAATTATTCAAGAATTCAATTAATTACAAGATATGATTTTCTTTATAAAAGAAAAGATGCCTAAACCTAATCTTATCTTGAGCAACAAGATAGCTCGAAAGATAAAGATAAGATCCTATAACTTAGGAATTAAATAAAGCCTAAGTAAACTTATGCTAAAGTGTAATTAAATAATTAATTACACCAACACCCCCCCATAAGTGCAACTTAGGGAGAAACAAATTATTATGCAAATATGAGTCTCGACAACAAGGCCTGATCAGGTACTCATGTACAAATGCAAAGATGAAGTAGAGAAGGAAAAACCCAGTGGGACAAAACCCCCCTACAATGAGATGACATGCTACAAAGAAGCACTGAAAGAACACTGTGGAGTAACACTGGAACCTGATACTGGCAAGCAGGAAAGATTCTTTTGTTTACTACTGAAACCAGATGAGAGTCACTGATTGACTCAAGGAATCATGATAAAGCAACATCAGACCCAATGCCACAGAACATTTGGAAAACTCCAAACTGGAACAACCCTGAAATATGTGAAGCAACAGTTGATTATTGAATGATGTATTACTGAAAACAAAGTGCAAAGATGCAAGATGCACCCTCCCAACTGCCAAAACATCCAAGTAATCTCCAAACAACCCATTGGGCCAAATCTGGACTAAGCGATCAACATGGGATAGATATAGAAAAAGTGCTTAGATAGAAACATAGAGATCCTTAATACCTTTCCAACACTGCAAAGATAGCGAAAATCAGAGATCGTGGCAAAAAGTTATGAACTCGGAAGTCCAAAAATAACATCTAACTTCAAACAGTAATAAATGTAGATAAATAGTAAAATAATGAAAAATAAACAACACTATTGAAAAGTGCTCGGAACCAGCTTTCTGGCGATATCTTGTTTGCCCAATTTCAATACTGTATGCCCAAGTTATGACCAAAAGAAAAAAATTGCTCCTTTAGGAAAAATCAGGGCTAGGAGGGGCAAAGAGGGCGTAAGGAGATGATGTCATGTGCACACTTCACTGCAAAAAATTTGACCATCTAGCCGTTAGGGCAAAAAATTGCCCCCCCTGCCGGAAAAAACTTTATGGTCGCCGGATTTTGCAAGTTTGCCGAAATATTCCAAAATCACCGACGAAATCTTCAGGAGGAATATTCCTCTACCGCCAGTTATTGCGAAGTCGCCGATTTTTTTGCATGTGGACGCCTGGAGTTTGCTGGTGCCAGTTTTTTAATAGCGCTGGCTACCGAATTTTGAAGACCCCGGCAGTTGGATGCTAAGGTTGCCGGCGACGGAAGCAATGGAGGTCGTCGGAGTTTGACTGCGGGTGTTGACCGCTGGTGGTTTTCAAAGGACGCTAGTAGGTGAATGAATGGGCCTACGAAGGTACGGTATGACCTGCGTAGGGATGTGACCTGCGCAGGTCGGTACCCCTGCACTTGTTTTATATTTTTTTTGTCTTTTTTTGCAATTTTGAAAAATAAAATAAAATTTGATTTGATTTTTTTTTTTAGCAAAAAAGATGTTGCATGCAGGAAAAAAAAATAGAAAACCTGATTTTTTTTTTATCAATGGAAAAAAAATATTAAAAACTAGATAATAGCCCTGTACCTATGTGCACGTAAAATGAGGTGCTCAGATCTGTATGGATCTGCATGCCTCTAAATTTTTTTTTCCTTTTGTTGCAACTGCTCATATTTGAGCAAAACGACAGGTGATCTTAGGGTTTTGGGGTGTTGTGAACGTGATGGCAGTGTCTGTTTTGCTCCAGAATGCACCAAAAAAAATGCTCAAGGTAAGATCCCTCGAGGAACCCCGAATGAACTCTACATTGAATCTCTCCAGAAATCTGAGAAGGGGCTGCAAATCAAGGCTCTGATACCATGTTAGAAACCCATGATCAGATTTGCAAACCAAAAAGACCTTCCACAGAAGAGAAAATCAGAAAAAGAAAGAGCTATTGCAAAAAGATGTGCAACATTGATTATTCAAGAATTCAATTAATTACAAGATATGATTTGCTTTATAAAAGCAAAGATGCCTAAACCTAATCTTATCTTGAGCAACAAGATAGCTCGAAAGATAAAGATCCTATAACTTAGGAATTAAATAAAGCCTAAGTAAACTTATGCTAAAGTGTAATTAAATAATTAATTACACCAACAATTCTGTCGTGGCACATGATGTTGTTGGTATGGAATATATTGTTGTCTTGGTGGTGGGTTGGACTATGGAATGTTGCCAGTGTTTTGTGGTTGGAATCTCTGTGGTGGCACATTATGCTGAGCATGTTGCTTTGGGTTATCAACTATATTGTAAGGTCCTTTTGAAGTACTCGAAGCACCTGTATTCTGAGATGACCTCTGCATATTGTTGTTGCCTCCTTATTTATGGGGAGGGACATACTTTGATGGTTTTTATGCATGGATATTTAATTAAGACATTTGTTGACTCAAATATTGAAAAACATGACAACTAATGTTTTCTTCCTCACGTGGGGTACGAGGATCCTTGCATGGATCATCATTATGATACTTTGATTCATGCAATGGGTCAAAGCTATCGTGTAATGCAAGAGGTTGTTCTGGAATATTCTTAGATTTGGTAAATGCAGTGTATGACTATTTAGATACTCCTTTATTCTTATTTTATTAGCCTTTGAAGGGGGAGATCCATGTTTATCTATCCATCTACCATTCTTCTTCTTTGGACTTTCTTGATGCAAAGATATTTTTCCATTCATTTTGTAGGATGCTTTAATGGTTTGAACTCTGGGGTTTTTTCTTGTTGATGTGTATTTTATCTTCCCAGTCATACACTTGTTGCTACAAGCTTGTTAGAGTCACCACTCACTTTTGTGAAAAGTGAGAAAATATTTACAACTTCTTTACTTCTTTTCCCAGCGGAGTCCTTTGTTATGATGGTTTTAGATGACTCTATGATGAAGGGCCTAGATTCAAAATTGGCTAGATTTTCCCTAGTAGAGTCGCCAATCTATTGGTTCTCAAAAATGTAGGTTTTTAGACCATAAGAGGGTGCTAGTCTCTTAATACATTTTTGGCCAACGAACGAGGAACTTATGATTGATCACCTCCTACTCTTTAGGCTTTGCTAGACCTAGGTGGGTGTACCTAAGTGATAAGGTAGATTTGAAGGCTTGAGAATGATCTCTAACTTAGAAAATCTACTCACAATGCCACATGGGGGTGAAGTAGATGTAATATTTGATGACTAATTATTCCTACTGAGAGTGTTTGAATAATCAAGAGTGTGAATTGAATTTATACAAAATGTTCTAAAATTGACCAGTCCTAATCTATTGGGTGAATGGAGTGTTGGAAAGAGACACTGCACAAGTCATCTGGTGTTTTCATTGACAGCAAACCTAGTCAGTAATCATATCTAAACTTCAGTATTTACTCGTATCCAAAGTCAGATTGAAGATATGTGTTAACTGTCAAGCTAAAACAAGGCATCTGTTAGAGTTGTGTACTATTGATGGGTGTTTTTCACACTTTCTCAACACAGGCAGTGCATATGTGCACTACCTCTCTTGAAAGGAAATTTCCAACAAGTTGCTAAAAATCACCCCAAGGTCTCTCAGGTGTCAGGTCGTGACTTGTATGGAACTCCTCAGTTGATGTTTGATGTGATTTTGCTAGTAATCACAAGGTAGAATTATGTAGTTGGATGCAGAGTGGATCTTAAAATCTAAAGTTTTTGAGATGGGAGTTAAGGTGCACATTGTTGTAGGTTCAAACAACAATCTAAAATTTCAATGTTTTCTTCAAGTTTTGGCTTTACAATGTGCAATGAACATTAGCACTGGCTGTTTCTAAAAAAAAAAAGGAAAAAGAGAAGGGAAGAGGGAAGGTTCCTGGATCTGCAACAAACTGTGAACAATAATCATGGAGTTCCTACCATGGGAAACTTCCTTCGAACAAAATTTCACTTAACCAAAAATTTCACAGTCTCATGAAATTTGTGCTATCTTCTAAGGTCTGCAGATATTTCACCATTCATTCACCATATACATGCATGAACAAACGTAAAAGTGTGGAGCAACTTTGAATTAAAGTCTAGGTAACTTTACATAGCCATTTACTAGCAGCAAACAACAAAAAGTATGGACTAGGAAGACATCTACACAACATAAATCTTCATGACAATGGAACAACATTACCAAAATCTATTTAAGCAATTTAAATTTAACTAGAACATTAATGTAAATCTAAATGAAGCATTTAGCAAGGGAGATTGAATTATGAAACATGTGAAGAACTCAAAAAATGCACCAAGTCAATGTATTTCCATTAGAAATTTTTGCAGCATGTCTTTACAACAACTCAACTCTCCTTTTAAATGAGAGGAGACCCCCCTATTTATAGTGCCCAAAAAGTAGAACGAATGGCCAAGATTTAATCTCATTGTGTGGCCAAGATTCACTAAACAATAGGGTTCTACCTACCTCCCAATATATTAAAATTTAAAATACAATTTTGTCTTCATCCCTATTTTTTCTTCTAGTGACAACACTGTAGCATTTTGTCTTTTGCTAATTACACTTTCTGTTGTACCTATTCCTTTAGAAGTTTCTCACTGACAATAGGGTTTCCTTCCTACTTCTTTAAAGCTGCATATTCCATGAATTTCAGAATTACTGGTTGGAGTTTGTTGACTTCCATGATCTCAGACCGCAACACTTGATAACTGGGTATGTGCAAGATCATGATGGGCCAAAAAGTGGCGATATGATGGGTTTTTGTAGGGTATGTGGCTGACGACCTTTTTTTACCCAAAATTGATGAAACGAAAAGGGTTTTTAAAGGAGATTCTCAACTTTCCACCAATATAAATTATGCTTTACTTTGAATTTAATAAATAATTATTATTTATTTTCTATTTGAATTACAAGTAAAGCCTTGATTGATAGGCTGATTGAAAAACATCTATAGCTTTCAAACGGTATCATATTTTTTGAATCCGAAATATGCATCACATTCTATGCTTCACATACTATGGGATTAAAAAAAAGAAATGAATTTCATGTATTTTTTACCAAGTTAAGGTGGTTAGACATACACGTTTTTTTATTTTTTAAAAGTTGTAATAAAAAATTCATAATTAATTATTTACTTGGAAAAAATTACAAAAAATATGCATCACATCGAGACATGAGTCCTCTACTTATATCTAAAATATTATAAAAAAATATTATCATTTTATTGTGGTTAGGGTGGTGACATACACCTACTTATTTTTTCCCTGAAATTTAAGTACTACTACATTGAAATTTCAAATTTTCACCAAATAGATTTAAAAAAAAAACCTAGTAGTTTAGAAACTACATTCAATTTGCTACAAATTCTATTCTTACATATTTTTGAAATAATATAGATAACTTATTCAAATTTTTATGTCAAGTTGCCTAACTCTAATTTTTTTGAATTTTTTTGCCACTTAAGGGCCTAATTTTTCCATGATGATCCTGCACATACCCAACTCCATTCCCTGGAGTTTTTCTCAAACCTTTTCCAGTCTTCATCATATTTGGCTGTGTGGTCTTTGAATAGCTCTGACTGGGCGAAGGCGCGGTTGGCAAAACTCATGAAATCCATTGTTATCTCATCTAACATCCTGTCTTCCATCTTCTTCTAGAAATTAGGCTTTATTTTCTCTGGATCAATTTGCACCACGGGCATATCATACCCCGTCATTAGCCTCAAATATCGGGTGCAATCCACCCTAATTTCTTTGACCCATTCAATATCTAGATCCACTTTATCAATTACCTCCTCCAACCTTTCTTTCCTATTATCAAAGTCCCACTTCCACACATCCACTAGCTAATGATCGTCCCTTTTGAGTGCGAGCTCATTCTCCCAGGTGGCTTTTGGTAGCCAAAGGATAGCCTTGATCTTTGGATAGGTGGATCTATACGTTATAGGGAAGTCAGTGTAGAGCTTCTTTGTGCCTTCCAGAGACTACTGTAAATCTAGGAACTTGTTGGCTATCTGAACAGCTCGACTAATACCCATGTTCTTGATGTATAGAACCTGTTGGAACCGACTCTCTATAGTTTTGTCCAAGTTCTTTCTTTTTTCCAACTTGTGAATTTGTTCCTTGAACAATAGTTGGGGTGGAGCCACGGATGTGGTAGGCATGTCTTCAATTGAAGACCACTGTTGGATGTAAGCAGTCAAGTCGGCCACCTATGCTTTAAGCTCATCCTTTGAGACTTTATCCTATTGTATTAGGTGCACCACCATAGCCACTAACTCCTCGAGATGCTCCACCTTCTGCTCTCTAGTAGTAGTTCCCAAGTTAATGGTGGATATATTATAGCTTACTCCCTCTTGGCCTACCACCGGTGTCGCCACTTGCACAGTTTGAGACCCAAAAGCATCCATCATTACCTTGGATCTGACTTTGGGCTTCTTCTCCTTCCTGGTTATGATCTGTGCTCAGGCCAGGATAGCCTCCAACCTTGCTCTTGGATCCTTCAAGGCAGGAGTCTTCTTTTCAAGCTACCTCTCTAGCCATTCAGGCATACTAGATTTTCCCTTGGGTGATTCTTGATCACCCTCACCTTCCCTTGTTTGGATCTCTATTTGTTCACCTGTGGGAGCCATTTCTTTCATTTTAGTATTGTCTCCTTCTTCCTCGTCGGAGTCTTGGATGAACGTGAGGAATTTGATGGGAGGCTTAGTAGGACTTCGCCCCTGGGGAATTTCTTCTAGCTCAATTCCCTTCTTTCTTCTTTCTTCAACTTGTTTGTCCTCATGCACATGCTCCTCAGGTTTGTCTTCTTCTATATCTCCTTCTTCTCTATAAGGAGGTGGCACAACCTCCTGTTGTTCCCCTTTAGGGAGTTCCACATATTTTGTTGCCTTGCCACCTTCTTTCCCTTCTCCTCTAGGAGGTGACCTTTCTACCTCTTCTTCATCATGCTTCAATTGTCTCGCCATTTCCTCTTCGATATCATCATCAAAGGTTTGTATAATGGTTCTACCACCTGTACCCTCCTCTTTGTCTCCACTCTCAGAAGACCCCATTTCTTCTTCTTCATGAACCACCCTATCAATCGACCGGTGTTCATACTCTAGGTGTTCGTGGTATTCATCGACTTCCTCCTCCATTGCCTTCAAGGCTTCTTTCTCCTACCTCTCCCATTCTTCAAAAATTAACATTATGGCCTCCATTGCTGGTAGTCCCATTGGAGGTTGTGAAGGCATAGCACTGGCGAGAACCTGCACTAAGGCTGCAACTTGAATGGTGGGATCCAGGAAGATCTGGGAAATATTAGAGGGGACATTATGCATGTGCTGTGAGAAAGCCTCCAATAATGTTAGTGCGGGCATTGGTGTTGTCATTGTTGCCAATGGAAGTGATGTAGTAGGTGACATGGCGGCGGAGGAAAGTGGAGTAGTTGCAATGGAGGAAGAGTCAATCATTATTATGGGCCCAGCCGGGGGTGAGGAGGCGAGATGGACTAAGATGTCCACCACAGGTGGGGATGTGGCAACTATGGCCTGGGAAATAGGTGGAAGGGTGGTGGAGACAAGCAGAGATGGAGGAGGTTTTGGTTGATTTTTTTTCACCTCCTCACCCTCTTGACTTGTTGGTTGCTCTACGCTACTTCCCATCCATTTGGGTCTCTTAGAGGGTGAGCCTCCTGAATCTTTCCTTGAATAAACCTTGGGGTTTGGAGACTGTTCCACTTCAATCCCTTTTCTCCTCTTCGATCTTGTGAGCGGAGGAGATTTGGATGTCCCGCCTGTTGAAGTTGTAGCAGTGACATCTTCCATGGCACTAGGCTCACTCTTGAGCCCTTCATACATTAGGACAACCCCTTGTTGCTTTAATCAGGCTACTTGTCCCTTAACCCATTCTTTAGTACGATCCACGATTGGTTTAGTTACAATATCGAGGTCATTGACCTCTTGCTCATCCCAATCTATTGTAGGCAATGACAAGTTAGTGACTGTGTTATATTTGGGATCCATGATGGTGCTTTCATCCTCGTCGACCTGATCTGGTATAGGAAACAGTTGGACCCTTCTCACAAAGTACGCGGTCATCCACATGTAATGCATTGCATGTACCTCCTTATCATCCTCGCAGTCTGCCCAAAAATCTTCAACGTGATGTAGGTGGGCATACCCTAGTCCCAGTGCTTCTCTTACATGCCCATATGGGTCCACCCATGGGCGAGCAGTGTGTAGGCGGAAATGGTACTCCGCCAATTCCTTCTCAGAATTCCCAACACACTGGGAAGTTTGTAATTTGTACATTCCTTGACCAAAGGCTAAGGGATAAGGGATCCCTGGCAAATGTCTACTACTAAGGACTGAATGCACATGTTGCAACTACTAGGAGAGTTCTAATAGTATAATCTGGTCATTTGGGTACCAGGGTAGCTTATTCGGCCTTTTTGTGAAACCCTAGGCACAAATATATGTGAGTTTGGGGTACTGTATAAACAAGAAGGCGTATTGCTTCAAGAACACCCAAGCACTGTGAGAGACCCTTCTCTCAAAATCCCCTTCGAGCAACCTGATGATGTGGCCAATGAAGGCATCATTCACCCTGCAGTACTCCTTCTTGAAGTTCCTAAACTGTAGCTAGGGATATCTATCATAGACCTTCAATCTTCGACCCGGCTCCTCATCGGGTGCCACAAATAATCCGTTGTATTACCTCTTCTCAACCAGTGAGTAGACCAAATAGGAGGTCATGTAGAACTTAGAGCTCTTCTTCACATTCATAAATTGCTTGTGGAAGCAGTCGCTTATGATGCTTCCCAAGTAGAATGAGGCTTTTGTGGTGACATCTTTGTCCCCACGGAGGATTTGTTCAACGAAATACACCATCCACTCTTGGAAAAATACAGCAGTAGGGAGGCCCATCACCTTGCTCAACATGGATACTAGGTCGTGGTAGTCCTCATAGAAATCAATGCGAAAGAGCTCTTGAGGAACCTTTGCAGCGCTGCTCGTTTTCTCCTTGAGCCAGTACTGATTTATTAATTTCTTGCAGCCCATTGAATCCTCATCCCACATTGCCTTACCTTCCTCCATGGTGGGCACCTCCATCTCCTCAAAGATGGGGATGTGAAAAGTTTTATTAATTGCCTCAGCCGACATATCAGCAAGGATATTCCTGTCTCTATCAACAATGGTTTGTATCTATGGCTGGTAGGCCTACTGGCAAGCCATGACCAATTCAAGGGCTACGAGAGATGGGGGGAAGCCTACAACTTTTGCAATCCCACTTTGTCTGATAAGTCTTGCATTGTTAGTTTTCAGGTGGATTCTAACCCTTTGTTTGAACTCATCAATATCGACGTGGCCGATATTGGTGTCTGTAATTTCCTTCCAGTCAGTGACAATTTTTGAATGTAGAGGCTCCCCCTGGAACTGGTACTTCATTTGGTCTTTGTCCTCTTTTCCATGAGGAGTCTCACCCACTTTCTTTCCTTTGTCCTTCTCTGCAGTTTCCCTTGAGGGTCCTGCACTCAATTCCATATATCCTGCAAACATAGACGTAATGAGTACAACAAACTACGAAAACATCAAGATTAGTTGAAATCCCGTGGATGAAATCAAATCAGATAATTCATCATTCATGAAATCAAACTTTTACTTCAAGATTCTATTAGTCACTTTCTTGAGGAATTTTGGGCAAACCGAGCCCAAGGGGCCAGACTTCCCTGGCAGGAATGTTGTTTTGAAAGGGCGAATGGGCTGGAGAAATTTGGGTAGTTTCTCCCGTCTTCATATTTTGATAGTTTGAAAGGCTCGTGTTGAAGAGGACCAAATTTGAGCACGTGGGTCGAGATTGGTTTTCAAATTTGAGGTTATTTTGATCAATTTTGGAGCTCCCAGAGGTTCAGGGGAAAAAAGCTATTGGGACTTTGTTGTTTCAAACAGATAGGAAGAAATGAAGTTCCAGGGTCGGAACTCCGGGGTCTGGGACCCGTTAGCTCAAAAGCCGGTCAATAGTTTACTTTGTACTTTGAGGTGTTTGGGCCCGAAGGGGCAGGAGACCATCAAGGTTTCACTGTTTGGAATGGTGATTGTGGCATGGAAACCCGATGGGAGCGCCCCGGGGGACTAGAGCCGGCATCAACCTTGGCCGCTGGGTTTTCTTTGTGAAGTTTCCCGACAAACGAGGGTGCGGAACTCAGAAGTCAAGAAGATGGGCCTACTTCGCCCTTTTGAACTGGCCGAGATGGGACGAAAACCTAGTGGTCGAAGCCCGGTGATGGCAAGGACAAAAAATGGAGGGTCGGGACTTTGGAGGCGGAAGGTCGCCGATAGGTGGTCGTTCTGAAGGGGCGAAGTTTCCTTAGAAGTCCGCGGACTAGGACCTGGTGACATGACGACTCAGCTCATTCTGCATTCAACTCAGGGTAGTAAAAGGTGAAGCGGACCCTGGTAGGAGGAAAGGCATTCTCTCCTCGCCGTTTGGAAATGGCGGAGGCGAAGTGGAGTCCCGAGGACAAAGTCCCATAGGAGTGGGCCTGGGAAGCAAAGATGGAGATTGGTTTGAGTTTTTATAAGTTTGACAGCGCTCAGATGACGGAGGTCCGGGGTCTCGGGCCTAGGAGGTGGGTTCTCCTTGCCGATGGGTCAGTTGGTTTGTGTAAGGTTTGGATGGCGGCGAGTCGGCACAGGCCCGGAGGGCGCAAATTCCCTACGCGAAGAATGACAGTGGCAAGGTTTAGTTCAAGTTCGATCTTAGTAGATGATTTGGAGGTTTCTTTGGAATTTGAAGACATGGGTTTTGTAGGTCTTGTCATGTTTTACCAAGTTAACGTGTTTTATCCCATGTTTATTCATAATTTTAGGCATAAAATCATAAAAAACCTCTCAGAGGAATGGACGGAAAACCTACCTCGAAAGTTCGATCAAGGAAGATGCGAAATCCATTAAGGATGGCCGAATGATGATCATAGACGCGAGGGCGGCAGGCGACGAGTGCACTAATCTCTTTAGAAAGCACTCTAAACTCCTTTAGAAAATGTGACAAATGAAAATGATAGGTCGAGCCAGGTATATATACCCAAACATGCATTTAATTCCCTCATTTAATGCTCGTATGATTGATAGGGGGGTTGGTGGAGTTCAAATTCACAGACGGTGGTGGGAGGTCCGGGGCCTAGAGGCTAGAAAGACGGGGTCAAATGGCCACTTCAAACTTCATTTTCAAATCGTCGGCGAAAGGGAACCTTGGGTCCAGATGGCAGAAAGACGCCACAGGTTGGTAGTTAGAAATGGTGAAGACGAAACGGAGTTTTGGGGATGGAAGTCCGGAGGGCCAGGCCTGGGATGATCAATGACAGTGTAATTTCTTTGCAAGTTAAACAGGGCAGCGAACAAGGATGGGTTCCGAGACCCGAGGAGGCAAAATCCTTCCGCTATTCAAAATGGTAAACGCTCGGAGGAAACCCGGCTAGGGAAACCTGGCCAGGCGGGCCCGCCAGGCCCCAAAGCCGCTGGCAGAAGCAAACTACCAGGTAAGATTTGAAAGGCACCAACACTTAACTAAGATGGAGGGGACAAAACATGGTCAAATTAAGATGAGAGTTTAGAGGTACGCTGACCATGTAGGTGACCAAAATGGGGGCAGGAAAAATGAGGCAGTGACAGAACGACCCGAAAAGGCGAAAGAAAAGAGGTTCCCCATTTCAAACGGGGCGTGTGTGCTGAGGGCGCAACATGTACATTGGACCATATGTAATTTCCTGTTATCATTTTGTGTTGTGGATCTCAACAAAGATATTTTGTTGTATGAACTATCTTATCCTTGAATCATAGGGCCTTGAATTGATTGGTGTGCAAGTCAGAAGATCTGGTTCATTGATTTTTAGTCTAACAGTGCAGAAAGGCCAACTAGATGAGTGTAGTGTGTTGTGGATCTTTGAGGCATAATTGTTTAAGGTGTTTTGTATTTGAGACATGTTGTTTTGGGTCCTTACTATGTTTTGGCTAACATTGTCTGGTGCACATTAATAATTATTTATGGATTGGGAAGACAATTTGTACATGTTTTCTATTTTGTTAAAGCCAACATGCAATTGATGTAATATCTAGTTGCAGATATATATAATCAATTATTCATATAATTTTGGGGTGTGTTGTGATATGATGTGAAATTCAGAAGGAATATAGATTGATTGTGCATAGTTTCACTTGCGCAAAAAAAAGATTTGTGATCTGAATTAAAGGAGATAGAGTTTCAAGAGTAGAATTAGACAGTGGTGAAGAATGTGATCAATGTGCTTAATCAAAACTGTAATCTAGAATTAGCAGATGCTATCTCATAGTTCATCCACTCCAGTTGTCTTCCAACTATGACTGTAAGACAGTGAATCTTCTTTTGGGTAGTAATCCTTTTGTATTTGAGTAGTGAGCTCTAGGCAGTGTGCCTAAATTCATGTGCATTCCATTTGTAAACACTTATTTTTAGTATACTCATATTATGGATTGAACTCCACTGTGGTTTTTCCCCTACTAGGGTTTCCACATAAAAATACTTGTGTTATGGTGTTGTGGTTGATTGCCTTGTGTTCTTGCATCTTTCTTTTGGTTCAATGCTATAAGTGGTTTAAAGATCAAGTTAATAAAGTTAAATTTTGTAGAACACTAATTCACCCCCCCTCTTAGTGTTCCTTGATTCCAACAATTGGTATCAGAGCTTATTTCTTTGGAAGAAGTTTAGTAGGTTGGGGAAGATCCGGGAAGGTGATTCAATGGATTCCAACAATATTCATTAACAACTTTTGGTGGCAATAGATGGTCTTGATCAGTCCAAATCTGAAGTCTAGGAATTGCAAGCAAGCCTCATGAATGCTAAGAAATTCTTTCAATCATTGAAAGATAAAATCAATAAGCCTAGGGAAAAGAGAAAGGAGCTCTGTGATCAGCTCAAGCAGAAAGAAAGTAAAAGTGTGGAGGATGAACACCTAAGTCGAGCCTTGGAGGAAAAGATAAAAGAATGTGAAAAGCTCACTAGAGATAATGTTGTCCTAAAACATGAGATGGAATCTATTGTGATGAGGATGGCCAAGGAGATTGAAGAGAAAAAGAAGAATGAAGAGAATCTTGTTGAGTCCTTGAAATAAAAATTAGATGAATGCAATAGAATTAATGATGGATTCAATTAGTTGGAACTTGAATTGCAACAATCCAGAAACAATGAAGAAGAGCTTGAAAGAAAAATTGTTACTCTTAGGGATGAACTTGTTACTGCAAATGAATACAAGGAGAAGTTCAAGATTAGCTCAGCCAAGCTTGATGAACTGATTCAAAATCAGAAGATTGGAGGTGACAAGCAAGGTCTTGGATATGAGAAAGGAGAAAGCTCTAGATCTGGACAAAGGAAATTTAAGCCAGGAAATCAGACGAACAAAGCTAGAAGGTATCCGATAAGACAACCCAATGCTCAAAAGTTCAATGGATATTGTTTTGTTTGCAATAAATTCAATGGTCATATGGTTTCTCAATGTAGAAGCATAATGAATTCAAGTGGTCCATCATTTCATTCAGTGTTTCAATTGAAATAAGTATGGTCATAAGTCAATTGAATGCAAAAATATGACAAGCAACTTTTTCAATAGAAATTTCAGATGTTATGCTTGCAATAGTTTTGGTTGTATTGCTAACCAGTGCAGATCAAGAGAAAATCAATGGAATAACTGGTCTTGACAAAGAAATGTTGTGTGCTATAACTATAACAAATCTAGTCACATTGCAAGATTTTGTAGAAGCAGGAAGGGTTTGTTAAACAAAGAGAAAAATATGCAAAAGGATGATAAGGGAAAAGGAAAAGTTACCATGAATGAGATCAGGAATCAAATGAAGAAGATGTGGGTGAAGAAGAGTGTTTATGATGTAGGAAATGAGTCCACACCAGAATTTGGTGCTGGAAATTCCTCTGAGAATTAGTTTAAGGCCTCTAGCTTAGGGGGAGCTCTTAAGAAAATCTTTTAACCCCCTGCTAGTAGTTGGTACTGGAATGTGGAAAATTGAAATGATTGCATTAGTGATGTACATATGTTTTGGGAACAATTGTGGAGGAAATTTATGCAAAATTGAAGGTTCGCAGAATAATTTTCTTTCACAAACTATGAAAATAGGGTGTATGGAAGACCTAGGGTAAAAACATTTATTGCGATAAAAGGTTGGGTATGCGAATGATATAAAATTTGGTTCTATTCCTTGCTCGTCACATTGAATTTTGAGAAGAATAATTTTTTAGAGCTCTGCAAGTGAATTTTGGTGAGATACAAGTCTGAAGGCGATTCGGTGATTAAAACCTAATCTAGCAAAAGGTATTTATCTGCAAAACTTGTGAACTTGAAATTTATGGAAATGGTTGCTCTGTTATTATTTTATATTAAGGATAGACCCCGCCCAAAATTCAAATGGTAGCCATTCAAATCCATTGAGACAAAACCATTAGGTGCATTTTCTTCCATTTTGTATGGAGTTTTGCACATTGAAGATATTAGGGCATATGTTCATGCAAATGTTGAGGAATTAGGAAGCTCCTAGTTGTTAAATCTTTACATAAATCATATTGTGGGAGAATATCTCTGTGTAAGGCCTAAATTTAAGACTTTAGAGGAGAAGAAGCTCACGAAAGTTGTGAATTTTTCTGTGTTCAACGAAAATGAATGGGTTTGGTACATACTAAGTTGAGTGCATGTCGACTTCATGTGGTTAATTCATCCCTTCAAGATCACAAGAGAAGCTATAAGAATTGTTACTGGTTTGAATTCATCTGGTGGGTTGCCCACATTGAAAGTTGTGAAGAACCAAACAGACACTAAGGCAACCGATTTCATTTTCGATAAAAGAGCCATGACAATTAATCACATCATTGAATTGGATGCAAGACTTGCTTCTATGGTTATTAGATATAAAATATATCACTCCAATCGGGATAACTTTGTATCTGGTACTGCAATCTATGCAGCTTATCAAATGGTCAAGGAAAATGTAGAATATGACTTATGTGAGTTACTCCAGAGCCAACTAATTGAAAATCTTGGTAAAATCAAGAAGGACAAGAAGAACTCTTTCAAGTATGGCAATCTACTGTTATGTCTATTCTTCTACTTCATGAATGAAGTTTCGGGAGTTGGTAAAGTGAAATAGGAAGGTGACAAACTGGTAGCTATTCAAATCAAAGACATCTTATATAGAATTGGTGCAAAGAAAGGAAAACTGCTATCTGGGGTTAATTCAAAAGCTTCTAGAGTGAAATTCAAGCAAGGGAAGGGATTTCTAAATATATTGTGGAAAAATATAAGGACAATATTTTCTTCATGGTTGACATTGATCATTGTTTGGTGGAAGCAACAAAATTTAGAACAATTTGGATAATGCCTATGGGATATGAGGTTGAAGAACACATTTTGGAGTTGTATGCCCAACACTTGTTGAGTAAACCTTGGGATCCGACAAAAGAAAGGTTTGGTACCTTTGAAGAGAAGAATATGCAAGTGAATGAAAAATTACAGAAGCCTATGATAGTATGGAAGGTGAGAAAGGAAGTTGAAGCTTTTGCAGAGAGCATCGACATATCAGTTGAAGCAGTGATGGGAGCTACAAAGAAAAGAGAACAAGCTAAAGAAGGAGAGTCTGTTAGAACTAAATCAGCTAGTCTGACAACATCCTCATCTAGATCTATATCTACAAGGAGCATTGTACTCTCATCCGGTCCTACAAAGAAATCAGGCCCAGCCAAAGCTCAAGCCAAGACATCTGGAAGAGAAGGAAAGAGGAAGAAGGATAAAAGAAAAAGAGTCTATGTTTTTGTTGAAGATGATGAAGAAGAGAAATCAAGCATAAGGGCACAAAGGCATCAAAAGTCTCTAAGGACAAGCCCTTCAGTGAAGAGAAGGAAAATAAAATAGTGAAAATTGATAGATTGGGTATGACTATAGAGGAAGTGGAAAAAGCTTTAATTAAGGATGGTAATCTCAAACCACTTTCTGAATGGTATGACACTTTTGGTAGTGCTGGTCAGAGAACCCTTGAAGAAGCCACAATAAAATATTTGAATATCTTCAATATGACTCTCATAGAAATAATGTCAGAGTTACCTAAAGGGTTATATGAAGTCTTAGAAATGAGGAGAGTAAATGCAAGAGCTGAAGATGAAAAAATGAGAGAATGCATACCACCTGATCTATGTCCGGTAATGTCAATAGAAGAAATGGAGAAAATCACCAATGATGCTAAAAAGGATTTTAAGAGAAAAATAAGGGTGAATAAGCTTATGATCAGGAAAACTGAGGAAGTGGAAAAAGACAATGAGAAAATTCTTAAGGCAATTCTGTTGAAGAACAAATATAATTTGTTTCTGAAGAAACTCATGATGAATTTGTTCCATCTGGTCTAGTAATTAAATAAGTGAAAGAAGACAATTGAGGACACTCAGAATCCACTAGATATGAAAGATATTGAAATTCCCATGGAGACTAAAGCTCCTAAAGTTGAAGAAATTGAGATTCCAAAATCCAAGCAAGAATCTATGATTGAAGAAAAGAACGCTAAGGAAATTGAGGTTGATATGGGAGCAAGAGACACTACAAAGGCAATAAAGAAGTTTTTAGAAGAACAACAAGAGGAGTTTGACCCTGAATTGCTTGAAAGTCCTATCAACTTGGCTACTCTATCTCCTATTCAGAAGTTGAAGGTAGTATCATTTGCTCAGGCCAAGGCAAGGGAGGAGATATTGAAATATCACATTAAAGATAGTGAGATGCTAAGTCTTGCATCTGGTATCTTGGAGAAAATCATGCCCACACATGTCAAGGACTCATTTGATTCTCCCTTTGATCAGCTGAAGAAACTTATCAACTCTATAAGTACTCACTTTGAGTTTCTTGAAATGTCGGTTGAGGATAATGTCCAGAAAGAATTTGATGCAAACATGTTCAGTAGATTGAAGTGTATGATTGCTATTGATAAATCCTTATTAGCTACCCGTGAGAAGAATATTCAAGGTGTATTATCTGAGGGTGAAAATATCTACAAGTCATGCTTATCCTTGTCAAAATTCATTAAGGTCACTAAGAAGAAAATTAAGGAATATGAGAAATAGTTAGCAGATACTTCTCAAGCCTTTGATCCTCTAACCATTTTTGTTGTAAAGCAAGAAGGTCAAGTCATATCCCTGCTTGAAAAAATTAAAAGTTTGAAGCATGAAAAAGATAGAATTGTTGATAGGGTATGTGAGCTCAAAGGAATAATTGGTCCTAAAATGGAGACAATGCTTAGTGCATTGAAGGAAGCACATGATGCTATGGCTGTCAGTGATCTAAAAAATCTTGAGTCAGAAGAGATGCAATCCTACCTATTCTGTGGTCACATGACTATTTGGGAGAGTCTCAAAAAGGGTTGGGACACTAGCTTAAACCTGTTGAAGAACAATTTCACAAACATATTCAAATTCATGTAGGTTAGGAGAGCATGTATGTACATATACAACTTTCTATGAGTTTTGGTACATGTGGATTCCCGCCTTTTCCATTGATGTTAAAGGGGGAGTGTGGTGGAGTGAAAAAATATCATATTCATCTTAGGGGGAGTTATGATTTTTTTTTTTGAAGTTTTGAGGATTGCAATGTATTCATGTTGGTACTAATTCTGACACAGTCATTTTTCACTAAGTGTTGCCATCAATGCCAAAGGGGGAGGTTGTTGGCTAGAGACAATACACAAGTCATCTAGTGTTGTCATTGATGGAAACCCTAGTCAATAATCATATCCACACTTCAATATTTTCTCATACCAAAAGTTAGATTGTAGATATGTGTTAACTATCAAGCTAAAACAGGGCATCCGACAAAGTTGTGTACATTGGATCATATGTAATTTCCTATTATCATTTTGTGTTGTGGATCTCAGGGAAGGTCTTTTGTTGTATGAACTAGCTTATCCTTGAATTATAGGGCCTCAAATTGATTGGTGTGCAAGTTAGAAGATCTGGTTCATTGATTTTTAGTCTAACAGTGCAAAAAGGCTGACTAGATGAGTGTAGCATGTTGTGGATCTTCAAGGCATAACTGTTTAAGGTGTTTCATGTTTGAGAAATGTTGTTTTGAGTCCTTAATATGTTTTGGCTGACATTGGCTGGTGCACATTAATAATTATTTATGGATTGGGCCAACAGTTTGTACATGTTTTATATTTTGTTAAAGCCAACATTTAGCTGATGTAATCTCTAGTTGTGGATATATATAATTGATTATTCATATCATTTTGGGGTGTGTTGTGATATAATGTGAAAGTTAGAAGGAATATAGATTGATTGTGCACAGTTTCTCTTGCGCAAAATAGAGATTGGTGATGCAAATTAAAGCAAATAGAGTTTCATGAGAAAAATTAGACATAATGTGAAGAATACGATCAATGTGCTTAACCCGAACTATAATCTGGCATTAGAAGATGCTATCTCATAGTTCATCCACTCTAATTTTCTTCCAACTATGATTGTAAGACAATGAGTCTTCTTTTGGGTAGTAAGCCTTTTGTATTTAAGCAATGAACTCCAGGTAGTGTGCCTGGATGCATGTGCATTCCATTTGTAAACACTTATAATGAGTATACTTATATTGTGGATTGACCTCCACCGTGGTTTTTCCCCTAATAGGGTATCCACATAAAAATCCTTGTGTTATGGTGTTGTGGTTGATTTCCTTGTGTTCTTGCATATTTATTTTGGTTCAATGCTATAAGTGGTTTAAAGATCAAGTTAATAAGGTTAAATTCTATAGAACACTGATTCAACCCCCCCCTCTCAGTGTTCCTTGATTCCAACATGGAATTGATGGGTGGATGGTGATTATGGAGATAGATTTGTATGATGTAGGTAAAATTATTATTCAGCTTAACTTAGATAATTGTTGGGAACTTTTAAATGTTTACACCTTGTACAAACATGTAGGTTTGTCAGTTACTATACTCTTCTTTAAAGGTCTCAGTGTTATTCCCTCAAATTACTGTGATGCTATGAAAGGATTTTTAATTCTTAGTTTAAGGAAAACTAATCAAATTAATTACCTTAAAAGGATTTTTAATCCCTGAGGGAACCAATTAAAATGAATTAACTAAAAGGATTTTAATTCTCTCTCACCAAAACCCAATCAAAACAATCACACAACAACAACATATGTGTCTTGAAAAATTCTATAAATTTGAATAACTTGAAAGAACCACTTTGGAGATAAAACATCAACATATAAACATGAAATTCGACACAACAATTGAACATTGAATATAGGTCACCAATTAAGCACATTCTTCTCCCTTATATTGCTTCAAAAGTATGTTACATTAATAGCAAAAGTCTTTTGATATGAGATGGATAAGTGGAAATTCTATATGAATATAACCTACTACTACTAGCGGTGATAGTGATGTGATGATGATATCCAAAACTAGGCCTCGGTTTCTTTATTTATATGGGATGAAACAAGCTACAGGCCCATTTAAAAAAGGTTACAACGTTTTGTTAACTAAATTTTTTTTAACATAAACATAAAAAATTCAAAAGTTCGTTAGTGGATGCATCATGATCTGTTAATATTTAGTAAGCGCCCGTGATCACCAAAGACCTATTCAAGGCTCATGTACCATGATAATGTATCCATAATTTCCAACCTTACATACTCTGTTGCTCTTCACTTGGCTCATGCAATGAACATGCTAATCCTTGATACATGCTCGATATACCTTGTCTCTCCATAAGTATATGTTTTTTATGATATCCTTCATTGCATACTCGAGTTCAAATATTCTTCCTAATTGCATATGTGTCCTTTCAAGCACCCTATCTTCATCATTAATGTCATCAAGAAGACCTGATAGATAGGTGGCTATCTCATCTTTCCATGCATCTTGATCTTTCAAGTATGTCTCCTCAAAGAAACTAGGTAGGGCCATTCTCAATGGCTGACTGAAGTCACTTATTTCCTATGTTAAGATGTTATAGAAGTTTTCATGTGCACTCATAAGTTCTTGATATTCTTGGAGCACATCTTTGTTATCTCCTATCTTTCCCTTGATTGGTAGTCCCACCTCCTTCATTCTGTCATTTAGTTGATTATGTTCTGGTATGGCTGCATATGTTTTGTCATGGATGATCCAGACATTATCAACAAGTCCAATCATATCATCAAATCTCTTACAAACTAGCTCTGATGCCATTTCAAAGGTGGTGGCTTTAAGTTTTTTCTTCAACTCTTCTTGTTATTTTTGGATATTTTTATACTTATGCTTCCAATAGGTGGTCTCAGACATTGCTTCAAGTACCTTTCTTTCATGTTCAATCAATGGTGAGTAAAGCCCCAAGGGGGAAAAAAATGTATCTTTGTAAATTGTTACCTCCTATTTTAATATCTTGTTCTCTTCCATCAGACCCTTATTATCTCTGACCAAATTTTGAATTTGAGCCTTGGTAAACTTAGCTACATTCACATTCAGATCAGTGGTTTCCATAGGGTTTGTATCCCCTACTCTTTGCACTAGAAGGTTTCCAAAAATCTGATCATGATTACTCATAAGGGAAGGTCTCTTACCTGGTGGGTAAAGTGCCCACATTTGTAAAGTAGCATTGTCAGGGTTATATCTTGATCCAGTATATACCTTATCACTAGCTTCATCTATTAATTGCAAGGTATTCTTCCTTTTTAGAAAATTTTCAAATACAATGGTTGAACTGATATCACACCCTAGAAGAAGCATGATCCTTGCTTCTTGTAATAGTGCTCTTCCTCTTTAAGAGGTCATATTGTTCATCTCCTCATTGACCTCATGCTTGAGCTCCTTCAAGCCATCTGCTTCTCTCTTAGGGCTGATGTTCTTTAGCTTTTCTCTTATTATTTTTCCTTTGTACTCATAAAAAAAAGTATTAAGCTTAAAGAGTTGGATGAATGTGCCATCTGCAATGAATTCTTGGCTAGCAAGATGTCTCACATCAGCAGATAACTCATTGGAAGCTTCAAATGTGATCACATTCCTCTCTGGTGGCTCTTGATATTGGGGAATAGTAGGAATGGTGATTTGTGTGACTTCCTCCTCTTCTTCAATGTCATCTTCGATTATAATTGGAGTGTCAACTGAGAAGCTCACCTCTGGAGTAGGTTGTGGTGATAAATGACTTAATGGTGCCATATTCTTAGCTTGTCTGCTAAAACTAGTATTTGTTTCCCTCTCAAAAGATACAAGGGGTACACCTTTTATCAATTCTTCCTCATGTAGAATCATTTATTCAATTCTTTCCATAGGATCATGTATTTCATAAAAATCCTTTGGACATACAATGAATTATTGTTTCTTCTCCAAGCCTCAACCATGACAATTCGATTGTAAGAATTCTTCTTCATTACCACTTGATTCTCATTAGAGTTCCTAATTACATCATCTACATGGAACTCATGTTCATACTCCTTAATTTTTTGTAATATTTTAGTATCATAGATAAAATGTTCAGGATCAAGCTTCTCTCTTTTGTCTCCTATTGGAAAACCATAATAATCTAGCTTGCTACCAACCAATTCACACCCTGTATCTACAATACTAGTGAAGTCACCAAAGCATAGAGTAGAAGCAATAAAAGTCTTCCTTCCATAGCTTTTTAGGTGCATGAAATCCAAATAAGATAATTTTCTTACAATTTCAAGGTATGCAACTCTGTTTAGCATAGTTTTAGGCAGTAAGAATGGTGTTGCTTCAAGTCCATACACTCTGATCATAGTGTAATCCTCAAATGCATACTAGTCCCCCCAATTGTGGTTCAATTTCCCTTCAAAACCTTTCTCTTTTGGTCTGAGGAATTTTTGAACTTATAGGGACAAATTATAGTCACACTTGTGGCCAAGCAGCTTATACAAGGGTTTGACAAAATATTCTTCAAAATATAAATAGTGGTATCTTCCACACCTACTATCCTATATAGATGTCCACATTTGCATTGGCCTATAGTTCCCATCATTGTCCAGATCTTTAATTCTCAACTCTTCTCCCCATATTCCAATTGCTTACCCTTCATATAATGTCATGTGCATAATAAGTGAATAGTGCTTGAAGTGTATGGCACCATTATTATTCTTTATGGAAGTAAGAGCAATGTTAATGGCCTTAAATAAATATTTTGCATAATCATATGGCCTGGTGTCTTGGATTTGGATATCTGCAATCAGAACCATGGGAGCTATAATCATGTTAGCAGGGGTGTCAACTCCTAGTAATTGGCTGGATGAATAGTAGGTGTACTTGTAATATTCCTCAAATGAATCAATAGGGAATGGGGGCCTTTCATCACTAGAAAACCTTCTAGGTTGATTTCATGGACCTTTAGGTTTGTGTAGAGGTAACTTCCACCTCTTATAGCTAGTATCCATAGTTTGATATTATTCTAGCAAATCTCTCATCCATAGTTTTTTTTTTAGGGATATATCTAATTGAAAAACCATACAAATGTAATCTCGTGTTATGATAATAAACTATGATCCATTGTGAGAGTGGATTTCCCTTTTTTTTGGGTTTTATTTCCTAGCCAGTGCTTTAATCAATTCTACATTAACAAAGACATTAGGCATCACAAGCTTCCCTAAATTAAAATTCCATGGGTTCGAGACTAGCCTATGTCTGTATTTCTTTCTGTAATGATATATAAACAAGTCATAACCCTTGTGTGGAGTCCACACATCTCCTAGATTTTTATGTTTATCTTCCAATGTTTCGCATGATGGGTTTACCTGAGTTGCTCTTCTCAACTTTGGCCTAGACTTGGGACACTGATCTATCAAATGGGTATGTGCAGGATCATGATGGGCCAAAAAGTGGTGATATGATGGGTATGTGTAGGTTATGTGGCTGACGAATTTTTTTTAATCCAAAATTGATGAAATGAAAAGGGTTTTTAAAGGAGATTCTTAGCTTTCTACCAATATAAATTATGTTTTACTTTGAATTTAATAAATAATTATTATTCATTTTCTATTTGAATTATGACTAAAGTCCTGATTGATAGGTTGATTGAAAAACATCTTTAGCTTTCAAACAGTATCACATTTTTTGAATCTAAAACATGCATCACATTCTACGCTTTTCATACTATAGGATTAAAAAAATTTAATTTCATGAAGTTTTGACCAAGTTAAGGTGGTTAGACATACGAGTTTTTTATATTTTTTAAAAGTTGTAATAAAAAAATCATAATTAATTATTTACTTGGAAAAAAATTACAAAAAAATATGCATCACATTGGGACATGAGTCCTCTACTTATATCTAAAATCTTATAAAAAATATTATCATTTTATTGTGGTTAGGGTGATTAGATAGACACCTACTTCTTATATTTCCCTAAAATTTAAGTGCTGCTACATTGAAATTTTAAATTTTCACCAAATAGATTTTTTTTAAATAAACCTAGTAGTTTAGAAACTACACTCAATTTGCTACATATTCTGTTCTTACATATTTTTGAAATAATATAGATAACTTATTCAAAATTTTATGTCAAGTTGCGTTACTCTAATTTTTTTGAATTTTTCGCCACTTAAGGGCCTATTTTTTCCATGATGATCCTGCACATACCCAAATCTTGGTTTAATGGTCTGGCCTCCACTTTTTTCCTTTTCGCTTTTAGTTTCTCAGGGGTTTTGTCCATTTTAAACCCTGCTTGTACTATACTTCAAGCCAATTTCTGATTAACATGTTCAGCTAAGCCAAGAGCACTTGAATGAAAGTTGTGATTTTTGAGCTACTTGTCGTTGTCCAACTCTATCTTCTCAATATCCAACTACAATTCACAGTAATTTTGATTTCTTTGGAGTTAGATTTATCAAAATTTGACACACTTGAGCAAGCTCTGGTTCATAAATAATGCTCGCGCCACCTTTCTAATCAACTTGCAACATTAATAGCAGTTGTCTCTTCAATAATTTCACTAGTCATGTCAACCCAGTGAAACATTATTTCATACTATCGAAGAGACTTCAATTATATTGCCTGTTTCTCTCTTCGATATTTCCTTGATTGTATTTTAAGATGTCAAAGAGACATTTGAATTTTTCTCTTTGATTTTGCAAGGTCTCTTCGATGGATGCATATCATTTTCCTTTTGAAATTTTGACTTATGAATGTCAATGAGATCGGTAAGCATCTTTGTTTGATAAGCTCATGTCTCCTTGACATACGTGCATTCCTTCCTTCAACAACATTCCTTTCAAAAACCTTTATGTGACTTTGAAATGTTGATGTGAGCCATGCTCATCTCTGCTTGATGTCCCTCAGTCTCATCGATAATGCACATTCATAGTCGTGTTGGCATGTCGAAGAGACTTTTGCAAAGGTCTGCTTGATGCTCAGTTGTATCTTCGATGTGTTATTGTTTGAATGTCGTTGAGAGTTCTATCAATGTATGTTCAATGTCTTCATGTCTCTTTGAAATTTTGTTCTCACTTGTTCTTACAATGTCAAAGAGACTTCTTCATTTTCTTCACCGACATACTGATGTCTCTTCGATATTACCATTTTCCTGACCCCATTCTCGCTAGTAATTTATCATTTATTTTATAATAATCTCTCAATGTCCAAGAGATGTTTTTTTGTTTCCTAAATGCACAATAATCCCATATTTTAGAGTATCATTGTGACTATATCTTGTTGATGAGACATGTTAGATTTTTTGTTCGATGCACCCAGGTCTCTTCAATATATTGCTCTTCAGGTTTTTGGGGATATAATTGAGGATGTCTCCTCGATATATGAGAGTCTCCTTGATATCTTCATTAGCCTTCTATTAACTTCATCAGGGAGACATTAGTATGGATCTCTTCGATATTATATTGTCTTGGCAACATACCTCATGCTGTTGAGGGAGTGTTCTAAGGGAAGGATTTATTTTACAATGATAAAGAAATGCTTTACTTTATCAACTATGCATATGAAGGAATTTTTTGTTTACTATTCAAATATAGTAAAAATCAAGAGTGAGGGGTTTTATGATGGAAATGGAATGAAAAGGATATGTGAAATCCAAGGTGGAAATTTTAGCTCCAACATAATTTGGGCCACCAAAAAAATTTAAAGTCTTTACAAGGAACCATGGATCAAAATAAGTAGCTACAACATTATTTTTTGAATCATTAATGGCAATAGATGAGAACCTATTGGGAGAGAGTGGGAGAGAGTGGGAGAGAGGGAGGGAGAGAGTGGGAGAGGGTGGGAGAGAGTGAGAAAGTGGGAGAGAGTGGGACAGAG
>VDFB02058242.1:318681641-318724435 GCA_007258455.2 Sequoia sempervirens | reverse complement strand
AAGTCATAATTAATAATTACTTGGAAAAAAATTACAAAAAAATATTCATCACATCCGGACATGAGTCCTCTACTTATATCTAAAATCTTATAAAAAAATATATTATTTTATTATGGTTATGGTGGTCAGAAAGACACCTACTTCTTATTTTTTCCCTAAAATTTAAGTACTACTGCATTGAAATTTAAATTTTTCACCAAATATATTTTTTTTTCTAGAAAAATAAACCTAGTAGTTTAGAAAATACATTCAATTTTCCACAGATTCTATTCTTACATATTTTTTGAAATAATATAGTTAACTTATTCAAAGTTTTACATCAAGTTGCCTAACTCTATTTTTTCTGAATTTTCATTGCCACTTAAGGGCCTATTTTTTCCATGATGATCCTATGCATACCCCAATCCTTTCATTTTCACCTCATGTAGAAATTTGACCCTTTACGAGATGTGGGGATTTGAGAAGGATTAGGATGCAACATAAGAGTTTGGTCCATGTCAGAGATCCTATTGGTATCATGTAGAAAAATGGCCTAAAATGGAGATCCTATATCATACATTAAGAAATCCATCTAAGCCAAATGAAGAACTTGGGAGTGAAAGTTCATATGAAAATAAAAAAATGCAAAAGGAAGGTGACATCATCTGTGGTGGGATGCAGGAAGATGGACTCCATCCACCTACAAAGACTTTTCCTAAGCAATTTTTGAAGTTTAAAATTTCAACTGCATGGAAACTATTGACAACTGGAAGTGGACAATTCATATGGAAAAGCTTGTATGAGCTTAATTTTCTCACAAAGAAAAAAATTCTAAGTGAACTATATATATGTACCATCATAAATTTTCACCCTTGACATTTTTACACTAGGTTTAACTCCCCCTGATGTGCCTAGACCCAATTTTATGTTAATTTTTTTTGTTTCATAATAATCTTTGGAAAATCAAAAGTTTAATTGGGATTACAGAGTTAATATTTATTCACCAATGCTTAAGGCCACAAAATAAGTCTAGGTTAGGGAATCCAACACCCTTGTCCAACCTATTTTGCACCTGATTGAAAGAAAATCTAAAGTTATTTGTCAGCTATTGGTTATTAGTTAGTGGGAAATTAAAGAATTGCATATAAATAGAAGTCTTTTTCACCATTTGAAATCCTAGATAAATCATCAGACTATTAAGAGAATATTTGAGCATCCTAAAGAGAATTCAAAAGTAGGATTAAGAGAATTGCATTAACATTATTTCAGTCAAGCATAATGTTAGGAATGCATCATGTTTTCATTTGAGTTTGTTTATATTTTATGTCTATTTTTTTGTGAGTTCTAACACTTGTAGGATTTCAAATGAAGCACAAATTTTATAAGTGATTTCACTAGGCTATCTTGAGAATGAGACAATGTTTTAGGAGGAAGAATGTCGGCAAGATTCTAGTGGTACAAAAAGTAACATTATACTTCCATATATGATATTCTCTTATGCCTTAAAGGCCATAATGGTTGACACTAGAGAGTGCAACATTTAGTGGAGACACAATACAATAGAGGCCATAGTAGGTACCACACAAGAGAGTTAGATTCTTAGTATACATATACATAAGGTTATGCATTAACATACATGTCATTAGGGTAATTTATCGTCATACCTGAGTTATGAGTCATAGTGTAAATATCTTAAAGAAAGAGGCATAATCATGGTAATATTAGACTTATTATGGGAGGAGATAGATAAAGACACTATGAAGAGGCATAAAGAGGTTAGATAGGAAGAAGAATAAGGGGACATAAGAGCATAAGACAAAGGTAGGTGATATATGAGGGATACTCAAAGGAGAGGAATGAGGAAGATGATAATATATCATGATAATGAACATATTAAATATTGTATACAAATATATGATCCAATATATAATGTTGTGTATAATATATTAAAACATGGTTTGAACTTAACTTGTATCTAAGTTTTCCCTTTTTATTGCATCACACTAGGGTTCGTTATATAGAATAAATTATAAAACCTTGGCTAATGATCTACACTTTTTTGTCAACATATATGAAACCTATTATCATTTCTAATGTTCATTGGAAAATTTAAGATTATGACAACAATATGGCATTAGAAGTGGAGTATTTGTAGGCGCTTCTCCACTATTGGAGAATGCTGCTTTCACTGTGACCTGAATTGCTCCCACTTCTCTTCACAAATTTCTACCTCCTTCAGTGTGTTATACTAGTTGATCTCCACCTCCTCAAGTTAGACATCTTCTTAGTGACATGGGATAAGGTCTCCTTCTAGACATCATGACAATTTTGTTTAATCATGAGACTTTTGGATACTTAGTCTATAAAAAGTAACTCACAAAGAACAATACTTTTACTAAGAGCCAATTCTAAAGGATCAAAACATTCCAAATAGTGGCTAAGAATCCAATCTTAGTAACGAGGTTTTAAAACTTTCTTCTCCTTAAAATGTTATCCATGCCCTTTTTTTTTTAACAATGGGCTGCAAAGAAAGCAAAGAAAAGAAGCAACGAATACCGGAATACAATTTAGCAATAGATAAAGACCTAAACTATACACAGTAAAGCATACTAAGACCAGCAAAATTAGAAGTAAAGATAAAATTCCAAATTTGGATTTCGGTGATGCTTCTGTTCATTATATGTTCTAGACCTGTAGCTGCTTTTGCAGCTGTTCATTGTAGTTTTTTTTTTATTAGAAAAGAAAATTCTAATTAAAGAAAAGTATAAATAAGATTTCATTGCAGCCCAATAAATGTACCGTATAGCAATGGCAATGGTCTAGCGAGTAAAACATTAAAAAAATTTCTGAGCATTTAGTTTCAAAACGGACGGATACGCTATTAGTCCCACATTTACTAATATTTTATTAATTCACATTGAATAACTAGTCTTGTAAAACCTATATAGCATATATCAGAGGAAGGAAGGTCTGCATACTACGGCTTAACGCCTACTAATGGCCAAGAGGATCGAGTTTACTTGCCTCTTGAGCTAATTTAACCCTAAACCGGTTCTAATTTGGAGTAAAATTATTAGATCAAAACTGTAGTGTGTTTATTTATCCACAGCTTTCCCCATAAAATCAAAAATTATTAGATCAAAACTGTAGTGTGTTTATTTATCCACAGCTTTCCCCATAAAATCATGCAACGATTTTCCTCGCCCTTGTATATTCCCCTCTTTTACTGGTATATATTAGCGAGAGGGGGAGCTGATTTCCTGTGATACAATTCTTTTATAATGATCTATTAAGGAAATTATTAGGTGTAATTTAAATTTGGTAGTTGCATGATCGTATTGAAACTATTTAATCTTAAATTATTATTATTTTTTAGAAAAAACATATAAAATATTAGTAAAATTTTGGGTAAACAATAAAAAACTAAAACGATTATAGTATATAGATTCTTTGATGTTTTTTCTATGCTGATTATAAACTATTCTAACAAGTGAAGGGTAAGGTGGAACAAATAATAGTCATACAAAAATTACTTGAGAGTGGGATTGACAATTAAATTTATTCCATAAATTAGTAAGGTTTTAACCAACATTCCATATATATAATTATGCATATTGTATGGAAATAAAACACACCTTACACAAATCTAGGAGTCTAATTGAATCATTAAATAATAAACAATATTCATATCAAAATTATAAAATTGAGAATGAATGTATTGATTAATTGAAAAGGGATCAAAGGTATTTAGCTCTTTATAGATTTTGACTTGTTGGTGCATGAGATCAATATCATTTTACTATGATTGATAATCAAAATTTGGATTTTGAGCTTGATATTGAGGGAAAGTTCATGAATAAAAATGTTTGAATCAAATTTCTACTAGGATGGGTGAACTCCCAAGAAATCTTGATGATCAACCCTTGGGTGACCTCCTAAGTAGATCATTCATGCTCATAAGAGATAGGTTCTTGTGAGCCATTGCTAATGAATTGTGGGTCAATGAGTTTGACTAAAAGTTACATAAATAAATTATGATAAAATGTCACATAATTTGGCATGTTACAAAAAATGCCGTCTTCTTGTCACTTGTTTATGTATGAACAAAGGAACTCTGTGCAAAATGGTTCATCAAGCACAATGCTTGCTAACAATTTTTTAAATGGGGTAGGTAGCTATGTGAACTTGTTCTTGGGAGAAACATCATGGTTAAGTATGTTTGATCTAGGAAGCCATAATACTTCACCCTTGTAATAAATGGATCATTCATGCTAGTAAAAGACAAACTCTTATAAACAATTATTCATAAAACATACATGAATAAAATTTGACTCAAAAATTATATAATTAAAATCCAATAAAATAGAACACCAATATAATTATTGAAATTATAATATAATTATTATTCATACGATAATTAGTTTACTTTTTGTTGTTGTCTATTAGGGGAAAGGGGCCCATAGTGGAGTGTGGTCCAATAGTGGGGATAAAAGTAGTCTTCAGTGGGCCCAATAATGAAGCATCTTAATATCCAATTGCAAAACACTTTTTATCCATAAAGTACACAAACTAACAAATCATGTGATGCCACATCAGTGCACCAATAGAACATGACTGAGTGCACCACTATGAGTCTCACTTTTTTTGGGGCCTTTTTCAATACCTTAACAAAAATCATGTTGATGTGGCATCATATTTGATGATGTGGCTCTAAAACAAAATATAGAAGCACGTGAGTTGCCAAATAAATTGTTGTACAAAAATGAGAGTGATTTGAAATTTTCATGTAGTATTTTGAAAAATGTAAAATTAGGGTGCTCCACTATAAACCCCTCTCGAATGTTAAGTAGTGAAGAATACTCGGTCCATATGGAAGAGCACGTAGATCACAATTAAATCAAAACAGGAGGAAAGTCACTTCCAGAACTTCTGTGCGAAATTAGTGATCGTAATGCCCTTACAGTATTCAATAATCAAACAAATTAAAATGAATGAAGTTTCATAGTAGTGGAAGTTTAAGCAAATTGGTAGCAATGTCAGTACACATTAACGTGGATCCACTGGACTGGTGACCTTGTGTCAAGGAAAATATATTCTAAATGAATCATCATTAGTATGGATTAAGGAAGGATATTTCTAAATCCATTAAATATCAAAACTAGAGGAAAGATGAGTAGAGTGGATAAAATTGAAGGACTTATGTTCATGTTAGTGCTACAAACAACCTTCAATGTTTAGAGGTGGTCCAAACAGTTGGGGACAAGCACGTTCCCACTAGAAATTTGAAGTTGTGTAAGAAGAAAGATTTTGGCTGGGTGCTACTGACTCTACATCCATCGTGGTTGCCAATGCGCAATAATTTAATTTCCATAATAAAAGGAAAATGCTTGGACCCCGCCCTCTCCCTATAAATAGAGGATACAAGATGGTAAAGCCAAGCAGCAGACAACTTCAAGTTAGAAAACAAGATGGCTGGTCGTGGGATTTATGTTTCCATTGCCTTGGTTCTCCTCAATCTTTCGTTCTGCACTTGTGTGACCGTCACATTTTCAACAAACTATGACAGTCTGACCAGCAACGAATCAAATATTGTTTACAGTGTTATGCAAGCGATGGTGGATAATGTGAACCCGGATTTTAATCCAGATAGAGAATATTATGCAGGTCGCTTATTCACCAAGACCCTGATCCTGAACGGGAAGGTCATAGTCATAAGATTTACTTGCTGGAGCAGCGAATGCAGCGTCTCCATGTCTCAAAGCGACACGAGCAAAGGTCGCGAACTACTTGAGGCTTTCAAGCCGCTACTTCCAAACATCCACCATTATCTTGTGGATTTGCGCTCCGAGTGGGCCGCTGTCTCAAGCCACACAGACTGGATCGATTACTACATGAAAGATCTATTCATAAAAGAGAAAGAGGCTCCCCTGCAGCCTGCTGACGCTCCAACCTACAAGATCCTTTCTAAAGGAAGCAGTGTAACTGACTATGCCATCCAACCCTATATGTTGCTCTCCCACCATAGTGCCCTTTCTTTCAATCAATTGCACCCTAGAGACTATCTTCTCTCTCCCGACACCAAATACAAGCTCACAATTCTAAATTTAGCTGGTTTAGGAGTACCCTGCATGGCCAACTTGATAGATGAAAATGGCACTATAGTGTGGAGCACCACTTCTTCCTCGCCTCAAATTAATTGCACTCTAGCCTTTCACAGTGACGGAACATTGGAGTTGTGGAACAATAATATGCGCATTTGGAACACGGAGAGTGCTTGCTTGCTTGGGACTAAATGTTTTGGACTTGCATCTTTAGCCATGAAGGATGATGATATAAAACTCTACCATAGCCTGGATGACCACCTAAGTGTTTACTGGTCTGCTAAATGCACCAATTAGTAATAGCACTAGATGACATTTAGCTATAGGGATCAAGCGCTCACCTCCTATAACAAGGCTTTCCCTTATCTAAATAAATAAACAAATGTCTATGTTTCCTATGTAATATCGTATGTTTCCCAAGTAATATCGATAGCATTCTCTAGCTTAATTTCTTGCCTTACCCTCGGTTTTTTTCTTCTTTTTTACTTGTTGAAATATATACTACAACACAAATTTATCTTTAATGAAAATTCTAAAATAGGAATCTGTCGTTAATAAATATCTAGAACACAAATTTCTTTATGCTCAAGAAAAATATATGATTCAGACTTTAAAAGGACTAAATCGTTCAAAGAAGAATTAATACCATCCATCGTTCATAGAAAAATTGGCACCATCCATCCCTTTTTATAGAAAAATTCAAAAAATATGATACTGGATTTACATGTGATTACTGTCACAAATCCTCCCATCTAAAAAAGTTGTCAAACATAATCATTATGGGATACTGTTTTCATTTTAGAGCATAGGAAACTAGTGTAGTCTGCCTTAAGGAAACTAGTTGATGTTGGAATGCAATGGTAGGAGAGAACAAAGAAACAAACAAAAATGGATACACACATATTCTATATTGAGTAAATGAAATGCAATGGTAGGAGATAACAAAGAAACAAACAAAAATTGAAACACATATATTCTATATTCATTAAATGAAACAATACATAAACCTTCAGAGCTTCGACTCTTTGTTCAAGCATACTACCATTGCATTCTTTCAAATCTCTGATAAACAGAACAACATTAACACAATGTATTACAAGTCCTTGAACTACTACTCATTCATATAGACATTAACAACATGCTCTTTACAGCTCTACGGAGTTGGACTCTTGAAAAAGTGCATACAAAAATGTGGACTAAACAATTTATAGAGAGCTGAGCATCAATGAAGGACAAAGGACTGAACATAAAATAATATATTACTTATCAACTAGAAAGCATATGAGAGCTACAATGAGTTAAGAGAAATCATTTCAAATCTTACTTCTTTAATACCAAGATTTACCACTGATACAGAGGCTACTAGGGAAGATACTAAAAAGAAAAATCTAGTTGGAGTATTTGGGATTATATTTCCAACACTCCCCCTTAACCACAATTGCAGTTTTCTTTTATCAATGATTTGGCATCTACAATCATCATGTTCTATGGATCGAATGTAGGAAATCCCAAATTTTTGTTGGGATGCTCTATCCATGAGCTTTAGCCTTCTTCTCACTAGTCCATTGTAGGTTCAAGTGTGATACACTTGTTTTCTTCAACACCTCCCTTTGTGCTACACTACTGGTGCTCTAGGATCTTATCTTAAGCTGTCTCAACTAGCCTCATTTACTCATTACAAAATGTTACAACATTCAACCACATTAGTTCTTTACCATTTTATAGCTTCATTTCTTGGTCTTTTCACAACTTCATATACCTATCCTCATTTGATCTTTTGATATCCTTTAGTAGCTTGTCTTCTTTTCCATGGAGTCTCCTTTTTTATACTATGAACTATTCCTTCACCCATACAATGGCCTTCCTCCAAACCACGATCTATCTTCTTTACCTATGGCTTTGGATTCTCTTAGTTGTTTCTACAACAATCTCATTTTCCTTTTACTAGAAATGATCTAACAATCTCACTTGATTTGTTTTCTTCACTCTCCCTAGTTTGATAATTTCACAACAAATTTCCTATGGCTTCAAATTCTTTGACATTACAAATGGATTTTTAAAAAGCTACAAACAACTTATTCAAATCACCCCCTTTATCACTATGGTCTACAACTTTCACACCGAACATATGTTTTTCTTACACATTCGCCTCTTCACGAGGATTCTATTCTTCTTTTACAACAACTTCATATCTCTAACTCTTCCCTAATCTTTTGGTTGGAATTTGTGGGTGAATTTCTGCTTAGAAGGAGCTCCCATGATCTACTTTTACGATAGGTTCTACATGCAACAATTAGCTTGAATATGCCAGTGACTCCCTTTCAATGATTCCTACTAGGGATCAACCTTTACAATGGATTTGTTTTTTTGTAAAAAATGAAAAACTTCCATAAACACTAGCATTTCCTCAACAAAAAAATGGCTACAGTTTCAACTGTGCCTCCTTTGGATGGCTATCTTCTTCTATTGGGGCTCCTTTAGACTACAATTTCTTCTAAAATTGGTACAAATTGACATGAACTTCTAGTTTCTCTCCATGACCTTTAACCTTCTTTAACATCAATACTCCCTCAAATTTTGGCTTCTTCGATAACCTTAAATATTATTGGAGTTCTTGCAACTAAAACTTCAACTAGATAATTTTGACAGATCTGAGACAAGCGTATATGCCTTTGTTTTTATGAAAGCAACATAACCTCTTAATATGACCTCACTCTCCACAATGATAACATTTTTGCAAATCTCCTCCTTTGCAATCTCTAGCCCAATCATTCCCATAGTTTAAAGAAATTCTAGAACCATGAGGTGGTTTATGGGAAAAATTCAATGACTTCATTCTCAACAAATAAGTTTTTTCAAGGAATTGCTAATTCCTTTGGTAGTCTACTAACTATTGAAAAGATTATGGATCAAAATTCTATGCTTTTCTTTGGTAGAATTTGTGGTAATGTGGAAGTATATAGTGTATTTCCATCCTCTATTACCCTAAAATCTAGGTTTGGGATTGGGACCGAACCCACTGAGTATGAGAAAGAAAGCCTATTTTGTCAGATGTGTAGGAAATTTGGGCACCTTAGCCATGATTATAAAAGGAATCTTAACTAAAAAGATAATTTTGTCTCATCCCCTAGTGTTCCTTCCCCCTCTTTAGGAAAATGTACTGAGATTCAATTGTTTGAGCAAAAAGCTCCTCGATCGTATGGTGCTGAGGTTCCTGCTTCTTTAATTGTTATTGGGGCTGCTATTGGTTCGGGGGATATTGAGTCTAGAAAGGTTGTTTCCTCACCTTCTCCCAACCCTCGGTCTTTTGCAACTTCTTTTATTGAATCCCATTCAATGGATGCTGCTAACCCTCCTGACTCCCCTAAAGGTTAAGAGATGGATACAGGAAAGAATTGGTGCATTTCTCTAGAGGGAAAGGACATTGTTTCTCAAGATGTCCTCAATAAGAAGATGCAAGCTTCCATTGAGATTTATGGGTTTAAGGATTTGGACCCATCTTTGTCTCACATGATAGATCAAATAGAAGATACTTGGATTCAAGTCAATGAAAAAATATAAAAAGAAAAAGAAAGTAGATGTAGGCAGTGATTAGAAGGTGGGAATAATGAACAATAAAGATGCAAGATCTAGAGATGTGACTAGGGAGATAGCCTTAGGGAAATAGAGGACCCTTGAGGGTCTTTCTAATTAGATGAAATCCAAGAAAAAAAGTTGGGGAGGACTCTCTCATTGGGTCAATATTGCTCCAATACTAACTATGTCACTATTATTTTGAAATGCTCTATCATAAATTTGAAGGTTGACATCCTCCTCATACAGGAAACTAAAATGTAGTAGGATACTTTTGAAGTAGTTAAAAATGTCTAGCCTAAGGTGTATTTTTGTCTTAGTAATGTTGGTGGTGCTTTAGGAGGTCTTGCAACTTTGTGGAACCTTGAGAAAATATTTGGATCAATAGGATAACATGACAAAAATTATTTGGAAATAGTTATGGAAGTTGGAAGGACTAATATGAAGTGGAACCTTCTTAATGTCGATACCCCAAACACAAGGACTACAAGAAAAAAAATCTTGAGCTCTCTATCCATGTTATTATCTTTAAATAAGAGGGTTAAATGTCCATCCTTTTAACTCCCCCCTCTACCCATTTGGTAAACTAGTGGGTGGAGGACTATCAGATAGCATAATGGAATTTTCTAATTTTATTTCAGTCAATGATTTCTTGGATGTGGATCTCATAGGCTCCAACTTTACTTGTTCAAATACATTCCATGGTCAAAAAATTATTTAGGTTAATCTTGACAAAGTGCTGATCTCTAATAATTGGGATATCCTTGCTAAGATAAATCTCTCTACTCTTTCTAGGTCAACCTTTGATCATAGTGCCTTGGTTTTCAATTGGGAGGATCAAAGACATCAGGACCTCTATCCTTCCAAATATGATATTATGTGGAATTTAGATATGAAATTCAAGGATCTCATTTGGCTTTGGTGGAATCAACATTGTCAAGGTACACTGATATTTTGTTTAGCTAAAAAATTCAAAAGAATTATAATGTTCAAGGATGAAATAAATTCTCATTTGGAAACATCTTCCAAATGAAAGGGAATATCCTTAGCAATCTTAAAGATATCCAAGAGATGATGGAAAAGGGGGTAGTGGATGAAGAAACTTCTAGAAGAGAAAGGGAACTAAGGGAAGAATGGTTCCACAATGCTAAAAAGGAGAAAATCTTCTGGAAACAAAAATCTAGGGTTAAATGGCTTCAAGAAGGAGACAAAAAATACCAAATTCCTCCACCAATCGACCCTAAAACGTAAAATGAATAAAATAAATCTGCTTGTTTATGAGAATGGTGAGCTAATAACTAATGATTAGGATATTGCTAATGGGGCTATTTCCTTTTTCAATAATGTTGAAGGGGTTTAGAATCCTCCATCTCATGATCTTGATTTTCTACTAGATGTATCTCAAGGGTGATTTCTAAAAGGGATTTATAGGAATTAAGAAAGGTGGTGTTGAATCAAGAGGTTAAATCTGCTATTTTCTCTTTTGGGGCCTATAAAGCACCTGGCTTGGATGGATTCCCCCTTGATTTTTTTAAGGAATTTTAGGATATACTGTCTATTGATCTTCTCAATGCGGCTTCAGATTTCTTAAGATCAGGGATACTTATTTTCTAGATTAATGCTACCTTCTTTTTCCTAGTTCCAAAGAAAGAGGATGCTCTTTCCATAATGGGTTATTGGCCAATAAGTCTATGTAATAATGTGTATAAAATATGCTTTAAGATTATTGTGAATAGGATGAAAGTAGTGCATGATAGGATGATCTTGGTCAACCAAAAAGGCTTTTCCCTAGAAGGTAGGTCCTAGATGCTACTATTGTTTCCCACGAGTACATTCATTCGATGGAGTACTCTAAGAAACTAGGTATGGTTTTAAAGTTAGATATTTCAAAGGCTTATGATAGAGTGGACTAGAGCTTTATGTTTGTTGTTCTTGAAAATTTTGGTTTTGGTGAAAATATATTAAAAATTATAAAAGAATGTGTTTCTACTCCCATCTTTCTATCCTGATCAATGGTATACTTAAAGGCCTCTTCTCCTATGGGATAGGTTTAAGGCAAGGTGACCCTCTCTCACCCTACTTATTCATAGTTATTGTGGAAGTACTCGGTCAAAACCTTTAGAGAAGTTTGGATAGAGGGATATTGAAGGGAATCAAAGCTACTTCTTCAATGCCCCCTATGTCTCATTGGTAGTTTGTTGATGATATGATACTTTTTTGGGTTTCTTCTATGGTTGAAGTTGTAAATTGGAAATCTATCTTGCAGAACTATGCTACAACTTCTGGATAACACATTACTTATAATAAAAGTAATTTGTACTTCTTTAATTACAATCATTTGTTGAAAAATAAAAATTTGAGAATTGTTGATTGTAAGGAAGTAGCTCTCCCCAATGGTTACCGAGGGCTTCCATTGTGTACTAAAAAGCTACCAAATTCCTACTAGAACATCATTGAGAGAGTCCAAAAAATGTTGGCTGGTTGGAAGGGTAAACTATTGAGCCATGTTGTGAAGGTTCAAATCCTTAAGTCCTCCCTCTAGAATGTCCCTATCTACTTCCTCTCCCTTTTAATGATCCCACCCTTATCATTAGTAAAATTGAAAAAAAATAGAGGACCTTCCTATCAATAGGAATTAAAGAAAGGGATATAACTTCTTTGGTTAATTGAGAGAAGGTTTGATCTCCTAAGTTGGCTAGAGGCTTGGGGATAAGAAAGCTAAATCTATTCAACAAAGCCCTCCTATCCAAAATAGGATGGTTTTTCATTTAGGGAAAAAAGGATTGGGTTAAGATATTAAAAGATGAATATATGGATAATGAAGGTTCCTATTGTCTACTCTATTCATAGAAGTGACCAAAAGGTTCTACTTTGTGGAATAATATGGTGAAAACAATGGAAACTTTAAGACAGACAACTAAGAGAAGAGTTGGGAATGGGAGATAGATTATATTTTGGGATAAATACTAAGGAAAAAGTAGTGTTCTTTCATCTATTGATTAGTTGAACAAAATTGAACTAGATCTTATTAGGCTCTATGAGATCTTTTTATATAACTATGTTGATAGGGGAGGAGGAATTTCAAAATGGAAATATTTGAAACAAGCTATTGATTGGAGGGATGTAAGGGGGGATTCTTTTTCATACAGGTTTCAAATTCATTTTCCATGATGGACTCACTTCTTGGAGTCTATGAGCTATTTTATCAAGATGGAGAAGATGTTTGGGTTTGGAGTGATAACCCATCTAGTGCTTTCTTAGTGAAAGCCACTTATAAGTTTTTGGAACAACCTTTCCTTAGTCCTTTAATTATTTTAACTAGAGTAAAGTTTGGAATTCCAGGTTAATTCCAAAGATCAAATGCTTTGGTGGGATGCATTCCATTGTAAAATCCTAACTGGATTGATGTCCTTAATAGGAGGGGCTTTCAGTTTGTGAATAGGTGTCCTCATTTTTTAGAAGATACTAAAAATATAATCCATTTTTTGTTCCAATTCTCCTTTGTGAGGGAGGTTCGGTCTTGGGTCATTGACAAACTATTAACTGATTGGGTGTTTCCTATCAATGTAATGGATCTTATTGATCAATAAATCTTCTGTCCTTTTTCACATCCTACAATTGTGGAGCTTTGGAGATAAATCCATCCCTTTGTTTCCTAGAATCTATGAAAAAGCAAGAATCAACAAGGTGTTTAGGGAGCAACATAGAAGTATTAGGGAAGTTTTTACTTGCATGAAACAACAAATTTAGGAAAACCTTAATTCCATAAGATTTGGCCTCTCTAAAGTAACACCAACTTATAAGGATATAAGAGTATAATAGCTATGGGGAATTAAACAAAGCCTGACTAGAATTATTTAGACAAGAATTTTAAGTAGAAGGTTGACTATCTAGATGCCTCCCCCTAAAGGTTGGATTAAACTAAACTTTGGTGGTTGCTCAAAGGGAAACCCAAGAGCTGCTACTATATGAGGATTGTTTATAAACTATAAAGGTAGATGTATGGAAGGCTATGCAAATAGTCTAGGGATAGCTACTAGAAAGGAGGCTAAATCCACTACTGTGTGGTGGGGTTTGATAAGGGCCCAAGAATTAGGGTTAAAAAATTTTATAATTGAAGGGGATTCAAAGTTGATTGTTGAATCTCTAAAGGGTAATGGTGAACCTCCCTAGAAGATTTAGAGTTTGATTGAGGACTCAAAGAGGATTATCAATTCTCTAGATCAATTATTGGTGCAACATACTTTAAAAGGGGAATAAGGTAGTGGAGGCTACCTCTAATGTTGGTTTATCCTATACCTAGTGGAATATTTAGAACTTTGGGGACCTTCCTTAATAAATTAAAGCTAGTGTCATTGATGATCGAATTTGAATTAGAAATGAGAAGTTCAATTTTTAAAAGAGAAATGATGGCAACGTCTAGCAAGTTTATGGGGGTTCTAGATTTGCTTACCTCTTTTGGCTAGGTTTTTATTTGGCACCTTTTTTGAATTTTCTTTAGTTTTTTTGAGTCCCATGATGGTACTTAAGGGGTATAAGACCGCAAGGAATCAAAATTAGTAGAAATCAAGCACTTACTATTTTTAGTAAGTCATCCTAAACGGGCTCGTATGGACATGAAAATTTACCCAAAGGAGTAAATATGAATTTTTTTCGGTCACGAAAGAATCACTTCAATACCCTGCATGGTTTGGGAGAATGTAAAGTTTCTGTTCTGAGAAATTTCTCCAATGCAGCTTTACATTCAGATATAAAACTTTAGAGTCCCTAAAACAACTCAAAAAGTGGTTGAATCGACCTATGGTCAAATCATGTGTTGTAGAGATCGTCAAGAGCTTCCAACAATATGCAATAGTAGCGAATCAGACACACAGATCAAAATTTATGGCCTCACGAAGTTGAACCTCTAAAAAGTGAATTTCATTAAAATTTCTTCCTAGGCTAGAAATCAAATGGCAAGAGTTTTGGGACTAAAACAAAAGGGAAAATTTTAACTTTCTAGAAAATTCTAGGGCAATTATTAGGGAAAATAAAAAGGGTTAAGTGAGGGTTGTAGGTGGCCCTAATAGTGCAGATTGTGACTCTGAATAGTAGATTTTCTTTTTAGAGTTGATTTTGTTGTAATGAATCAAGCCCATGAGGCTATAGCATGTAAGCTTTAAATTTGTAATTTCATTTTTTAAAAATAATCGAAAGTGAATCATTTTTCTATCTTGCACCTTCTGTGTTTGTATCTGTTGTGATTTCTATGGGTTTTGGGCGGTGAGGTCCTCATCAGAAAATGTGTCAAATGAAAAATGGGTTTGGGACATGAATGTGTGGGCCTCCCCAGATCAGCTGGGGTGAGATCTTAGGCCACATGGTCCTTCTTTTCCTCAAATGTTATTCTCTATGAATTCATGTGTTGGGCAATGAGGATAAGCCTAAAAAGGCTAATGCTATTTTTTATAATAATTTTGTAGAGGGGATTATAAATGAAAAGGATTTCTTGAAAAACCCAAAGGACATAAGATATAATAGCTCCAAAAATAATTATTCCAAGTTTGTGTATATTAAAGGTGCGGAGGGCTTTGATTTGACTAAGCCTAATGGTGATCATAAGTTAAAACATTTTTATATTGATTCTTTTGTCCTCACCAATTATTAGAATAATTATAAGGAGGCCCTCAACATGATTTATGTGATGGCTATAGATTGGCATCATATCCTTAAGCCCCCAAATGATAAATCTAACATAAATTTTTTATTCTATTAGCTCGAGGGCAATTACTTTACACAAGCTATGGGTCATGTCTATATATCAAAATAACCTACCCTAAGATTCAACCAATCTCAAATCTTGATGTAAAAATCATGAAGCAATAAGCCTTCCAAAACAGGGAAGATGATTTTATACCATATTTAATTTGATATGTGAGGGTTTTGAATGTTCATACTCGTTCCAAAAAAAGGAAATATTGTGATTACTATTTGGGTGTCTGCATTTGGAAGAGTAGGGTCAAGGTTGTTGACACTAAATTGAAAAAAAGGTTGCAAAGTGGATATGGGGGGACCTAAAAGATATCAGAGCCATTGTTGTGTGTCCCTTTAAGGTACAATGTGGTCCTATAAATATTGTGTGAGGCAACAAAAATGCCATATTTCTTCTTGGCGATGAAAGGATACAACAACCACTTGACTTCTAAATATTACAATTCATGGAAAAGAATAAAGTCAAGATTTCAAGTATTAGCTTGGATGTTACCCATAATCTTATTGTTGAATCCATGTGTTTGGATTGTTAGGGGCTTAAAGTTCCTAAGGTTAGCAATGGAAACTATCAATTTTTTATCAAAAAATTTCTAGAAGGAAAAGAGTAGTTGAAGAGATGTCAGAATGGTTATGACAGAGAGAAACTTCCAACTCCTTATGTCCAGGTAAGCATCCATATTATGAAATGATTCACACTATAAAGTAGTATACAATAGTGCATGATTAGCACTTTCCTTTTCTAAATCACATAAAGAGAAATGAGCAAATTAATATCCCCTATTTTCTGCTTACTTCATTGCAACAATGCAAAGAAAAATGGGCCTCCCCTCCCCTCCATTGGGGTTTGATTCAAAGGATATATAATTATGTGTTCACCCACACTCCCTTTTTAGGCCTAAAAAATATTGTGAAATCCCTGCATTAATTATTGTTAGGTTTTCCCTTCAAAAAATCTAATTTATTAAGCTTCTAAATGAATAAAAGGGCTTATTATGGACTAATTAAGTCTAATTTAATCAAGAGGGCCAAAAAAAGTGTGAAAATATAAAGAGATACATTTTCCAACACTAAATTAAGGCATTATTAAATCCATTTTAATTAGGAGGGCCCAAACAAGTGTGAAAATGTAAAGGGATACATTTTTCTACACTACATTTAGCCCCAACTTTAGTGAGAGAATGACCTTGCATCAAACTCACACTAAAGTAGACAATCAAGAGAGGTCTAATTGTACAATCATTGGAAGGATAAGATGGAAAATATCAAGTAGGATGATCAAGGCCCCAATATCTAAGATCTCATGGAGAAACCAAGAAAGGCACAAGGAGACACATGCCTATGTTAAACATATATATACAACAATGATAAGATAATCAATCATACAATAAAAAAGAATCAAAGAAAGAAAGAAATAGAAAAAAGAAAAGGGGTGGATCAAGCCCCAACTGTCTGTCCAAAAGCATTTACAAGTGGAACTCACCCCCCACTATGTAAACAACAATGCATGCTCACATGAGCTAGTGAAATTAATTGTCCACTAGGTGAGCCCCCAAGAGTGGTGAATGAGAGAATATTATTAGGCTTCCATAACCATACCAAATTTATAGATCCAATAAATTTAATAATGCACTGCACAATATGAACTTTGACCTTCATAAGGCTGAACAAGCTATGTTATGCTAAACACTTATGAATAAAAAAATACTCCACTAGCAAGCTAGGTGTGTTATGCTTGGTGGCCATGAAAAAGGGTTGTATCTTTGAGATTCAAAATTTTAGCAAGTTGTTTTATGCTAAACACTTATGAAAAAAATGTAAATAGGATGGGACATGTTCAAAGGCGTTTTTCTCAGTTCAATGTGTAAGGTCTCCTCTCAAGGAGCATTGTGCCTAATGTCTCCAAGAGAGGAAAAGTCTAGGATAAAAGATTCACAACATAGAATGCAATGCATAGCATCACCACTAAGAGTAATGTTGTATGCCAATAAAGTTCCCACTCTTGAAGGACATAATACCCAATGAATCCACCAAGAAGAAGACACATCACAAGAAGTAAGAAGACTGCACTATGAAACATAAGATATAGTAAAAAAAATAAAATGATAATGCCAATGTATGCCCCCACTTTAAAGAAATTGCTAAACACCATGCTATGAAAAATTACTTTAAAGTAGAAAATGATAAATGCTAAACAAGACATGAGAACTTATTTGGAAAGACCTATGTCAAGCATACGTTTCCAAATGAAGTTGTGTCATGAAAAAGGGGTTGCCACCAAAAGTAAATTGCAAACACATAAGGGATCCATGGATTTGGGGTCAACATATGCCTTTGCTACAATGATATTATAGAGCTAAAAAAAATCATCATTCCCCAAATAAATTGAAGAACTGGGAGAATGACACATAGAAAGTGAAAAAAAAGAAAAAAAAAGGGTCAACATGGAAGAGAACTAAATTTATCAACATCGTGCATCATCTCCAAAAGGAAAACACAAAAAAAAAGGTTTACTACATATAAAAGAATGCAGATAAAAATAGAGGAATGAACATAAGTACATGACAAACAAAAAAGTATGGGGGATCACATTATGCACATGTAATCACACAAAGAACATGAAAATAAAACAAAGAAAAGACTAGTAAGGCACATGTGAGTCAACCTATAGCAAGTCATCCACATCCCAATTGTGTTCATCATATGCAGAAGACGAGCAACTAGCCAAAGGGACAATGTCAAGTGCCAAACTAGAACAAGAATGTCTAACTCCTTACCCCCATTAAGTGTAGGAAAAGGATGAGCTAAGATAAGTGGTGAGAATGACCTCCTTGCAATATAGAAAATGATTTACAATGAATGTAAAACATGTAATAGTGAGTATGTTTTGATCTTACAACTATCACATGGAAAGGAGTAAATTTCATGTAATTCTTATTCGATTATGTTGCCATAAGAATTGTTAGGAGGAATAAAATCACTCAATATAATTTTGAAGGCATGACACTCATCAGTAAGATGCCCAAGAGTTGAATGATATGCATAATAATTCATTTTTGTACTTTTACTTTTTTTCTTCCATTGATAGGGATCAGCCTAATCTATATCCTAGATGGAGAAGTTGTTCCATTTGTCATTCAATTTTTGTTTTAGTATGTAAGAATGACAAATATTTTCTTTATAAGGCTTGGATTTCTTACTTGTTTGAGGAGCTTGTTGAGGTGGATTTGAAGGAGGAGGACCTAAAAAAGTTCCTATCATCCTTGTGATGGATTTTTTCATTATGAAGGACACTTGTATCCTTAGGAGATGTGGAGGGAGGAGGAATGCCATATCCAACAAATACACATTTCTTTGATTTTGCATCAAGCTTGGTTCTATTTTCAGAATCTACATGTGCAAATGCTTCACAACCGAAGGTTTTGAGAAAAGAATAACTCACCTTCTTACCCTTCCATGCTTCCTCTGGAATACCACAACCCAAAGGATTAGAGGGACTTCTATTGATTAAATAAACAGCAGTGTTTACAGCCTCTGCCCACATTTTTAAAGGCAACCCAGCATGCAATCTCATAGTCCGTGCACGCTCCATTATTGTCTATTCATGCGCTCAGCCACTCCATTTTCTTGTGGAGTCCTTGGAACCATTTTCTGCCTAATACCATTAGAGGACAATAATCTTCAAACTCTTTGCTGCAATACTCACCACCATTATCAGATCTGAGACATTTTATCCTTTTACCTGTCTCATTCTCAACCAAACTTCTCCATTTTTTAAAAGTTTCAAATACATCAGATTTCTGCCTAAGGAAATAAATCCATGCCTTCCTAGTTGCATCATCAATGAATGTAACATAATACAGAGAGCCAAGAGAAGATACCTGAGCTGGTCCCCATACATCCGTATGCACAAGCTCCAATTTCTCATCTTTCTTTTGCTTCCCATCCTTGAGAAAACTAACTCTTTTGTTTTCCCATACACACAACTTTCACAGAAATCCATATTAACACATTTTAGACCTGGTAAAACATGATTTGAATGAAGTCTTTCTTACACTCATCCCCAAGTCTATATGCCGCACTTTGTTCCAGTCAACTATGATCTTCTATTAAACTGCAGCAACTGTTCTGAACATTGACCCTTTGTAACAATTAAAGTAGAAGGAACAGTATGTCCTGTACAAAGATATAAGGTGCCTACTTTCACACCTTTTGCTACTACTAAGGCACCCTTTGTAACCTTCCAATTTTATCACTAAATGTAACAACACAACCTTCATCATCTAGTTGCCTGCTGAAATTAAATTTCCTTAACTTTGGAACATGCCTTACCTCAGTAGTAGCCAATGATTCCCATTCTGCAACTTAATCTTGATTCTTCCCTTTCCAACAATCTGACAGGGTTCGTTATCTCCTAAATAAACCAACCCAAAATCCCCTTGGACATAATCAAGAAAATAACTTCTATGGGGGGTCGCATGAAATGAAGCCCCTGAATCTAATACCCAAGAATCATCAGCATTATCAAGGGAAAGAATCAAAGCATCCTCATCAGATTTATTACTTACCACATTTGCCTCTTTGCTTCCTTCCTTGTTGTCTCCGTCTTTATTTTTTCGAGACCAACAATCTTTCTTCAAATGACCTGGCTTACCACAGTACCAGCAATCCCTCTTTTCTCTAGATTGGGACCTTATGTCCTTTGATTTTCCTCGTGACTTCCCACGATTTCCATAATTGTTTCCTCTCTCCTTTGTTCTTCCCTTGCTTTCTGCATTCAAAACACTGCCTGATGTGGATGTTCCACCTGAGCTTTTCCTACGAATTTCCTCACTCAAAATAACACCAACAAGAATGACAAATATTTTCTTTATAAGGCTTGGATTTCTTACTTGTTCGAGGAGCTTGTTGAGGTGGATTTGAAGGAAGAGGACCTAAAAAAGTTCCTATCATCCTTGTGATGGATTTTTTCATTATGAAGGACACTTGTATCCTTAGGAGATGTGGAGGGAGGAGGATCTTGATATCCTAGTCCTTTAGTATCTTCAATTGAGATTTGTTCTAACAACTTATGAATCTCATGCTCATTTTTTGTGTCACATCCTTGTTTAGCTAAGATCTTAAAGCCTTGGCGATGGGTGTGTTAGTGACTTTTTTAACATAGGACGGATGAGTATGCACTTGGTTAGAGAGACTAGGTTCACTCATGGTTGAAGGTTTAAGTTTGGTTTGTGACTCAATATCTAGTGGTGGAATAGTAGGAGGTGTTGGTTGTTGCATGGAGGGGTAAAATGTTGCATTGTTCTCAAGGTTTTGGAGGAAATTATGTATGAAATTATGCTTGCTTTAATCATCTTCACCTAAGATGTCAACTTCACAAGGACACTCATTAGGGGTTGATTGAGCATTATTAGGTTCTATTGCATTAGGATCATTACCAAACACACAACTTGAGACATCAACCAAAGATGTTAAGGACTTCCATATATTACCAATACACATATCCATTATGTGAGAATGAATTGAAATGCAAAGAGATTACAAATTTTCACATTTGAAGCAAGATACTTTTTTTAATATGCTGTGGAGAAACCTAAATATGATGCAATTTTTGAATTCAAACAATGCACTAAATTTGATAAATTAACCTTAATATGAACAATTTTAGATATTTTTTTTTTGGAAACTAAAACAACAAATTGAATATGGAGCACAAAATGCAAAAATAGTGTTTTTGATGCTCATAAATTTAGAAAAAAACCTGATTAGGGACTCGTTTTCCATGGGCGAATGGGGTCTCACTTCAAGGTTTTAAAAATTAATTTACAGATTTTTGAATTAATTTTTATGCTTTTCAGATTCTAGTTTCACACATGTGGTTACAATTTTATATTTCTAGAAAGTCGAGTCTAAATGCAAGTGGAAAATTATGTTAAATGACAAGGAAAAATACGTAATTGGAGATGTAATTTTGATTCAATTTTTTGATGTAAATGAATGATCATGCAATGTTATATAAACACAATGCAAAATGATTGAGATTTTTGAATTTTTTAGATTTTAAAGAATACATTCAATTTAAACCTAAAAGCTTAAATGAAATGGAAACTAATGCAAGTAAAAAACCCTAAATGAGATGCAAATTAATGCAATGCAATGAAAAGTAATGCAAATACTAGATCTAGGTTTGAAAATGGACTTGAAAATCAGAAAGTTATGATGCTAAAAAGTTAGGTTCACCAAATTGGAATGATAACAAGGGGTTATGATGGACCTATTTATCACTAATTCATTAGGAAATGAGATACCCACAAAGAAATGACTAACAACCCATAGGTGAATCAAATCAATGTGAAAATATTCAAATTTCCTTATGCTTTAAGGATGAGGGTCAAGTTCAAACAAAAAATTTGGGAGAAAAACTAAAAATAGAAAACTAGCCAAATTATGCCAATTTAAAATTGAAACAACAATATTAAAATCAATATTAGAAAACCCAAAAAACCAATTATAGATATAAGAAGGGGAAAATGGTGTTTACTAGTCAACAAAATTCACTTTTTGAAGGTTTCCTGAGATTCATTCATCCATGGGTGAATGGGTCTTCTATCATGGTTTTCAAAAATCTTTTGGGAGCCTTTGATGTTGATCTATAGCTTTTTATTTGTCTAGGTTTTAGTGTCAGAAATTCAAAAACCAGATCTATAAGTTAGGTTCTATGATCTGACGAAAACATTGACAACTTTTCCAATCTTGCACTTCAAGAGGTCTTCAATCCTTCTTCAACCTAAATCTACAACACACACACATGAGGGGAAAGTTGTTTATTTTTAGTGAATGGGGGTTTTCCTTGATCAAACCCCATTTTGGTAATCAAACCTTGAATTGAAATAAAGCATGAAAGAGAGAATGAAGAATGAAAAATGATATGTTACCACTCAACAAACCCTTTAATCAACTTTGATAATGGAGATCTGTAAGGTCTTCAACTTGCATGAAATGGATTTAATGGATGTGGATCTTGATACTTGAATAATGCTTTGAATACTTGAACTTGATCTTGAAATGTACATCACAATGTTAGCTCCAAAAAGGATGCATGATGTAATAATAATTTTACATGATGATTGAATCTTGAATGCTACAATAAATCTCTAATATATCTGCTATTGAATTCTCTTGATCATCAAATTTTCTTTTGTGAAATCACTTTTGAAATCTCTAGATTGCTTAGATGAAACTTAGTGAAATAACCTTGTATTTATAGGTATGCATCCATAATTTCCTAAAATTCAAATATCACAAGCTGACATTGAAATATGGATTTGTCGACCTTAAAATACCACCAAAAATAAATTTAAATTACATTTTTCTATGCTACAACTTTAAATTACATATCAATTTTATAAAGGTTTAGAGAATCATTATGAAACACAACACCATTAATATAATGCACTCTTTTTGGAGAAGGATTGATCGAAGTCACTTAAATGATTGGTCTCCTAGGCCTTTCAAGGGAAATGTAGGCTTTCAAATTATACGTAGTTCCTTTCATCCTCAAGCAGTTTTCCAAATTATTGTCTAGTTTGTTTCTTAACTTTGATTTCAAAAACCCTAATGTATTGAAAGCTGTCTCATCCTCCACTGACCCCAATATCATTGTTTGATATAAATTAGCAAGTTTTAAATAATCTGATATTGAACCACGCAATATTTCACTCTGACCTAAGTTTTCCCAATCCTTTTTTATTGATCCCAGTTCAAATGCCTTGTCCTTTCCCATGGATTTATACTGGTCCTTCATAGTATTTGCAAAATTCCTACGTTGTTTTCTAAGCTTAGTTTCATCTAAAATTCCTTCTATTTTCTGTTCATTGTACGTTATAGTTTTTGAAAATTGTTATATCATGATTTTTACCTGAGAATGAAAATATGTTGGGTTATCTTGGTTTTCCCAAAATTGAGGATACACAATACTCATGGCTACAAGTATTTCATGTTGAGGGAATCTTTCATGAATCTTTGAGGAAAGAGATTTTGCAATTTCCTTCAAATTATCACCAACAGATTTAACAATGCCTTGAAAATATTCCTCGTTAACAACTACTTCTCTAGTAGAGCACCTGGCTATCTTACATTGGTAAATTTGTATCTCATATCCATGTAAAAAGATGCATAAGTTCTTGTTTACATTAAACTAGAAATAATTATTAGGATCTTTCAAATTATTAATCTTCCACCACATGAAATAATTTGGGCCATCTTGTGTTAGATCTAGATATAGATGATTGAGGGCCAAACATGTATGTTTACGTAGATTGGAATATTCATTAGTATACATAGTTATGACTTGGGATTTATTCACAAGATCGTTCATCACATCTATAATGGGGAGAAGACTAGTTAAAGTCAAGAGTGTCTCTATATCGCTTAACCTATGTTAGAGGTGAGGAGCTTTGTCTACTATGCTGCAATACTCATACATCACTCCAATCAAGGATTGATATTACATGAAAGAACTCGTTGTGTTGGTCCATTCAGGGAGATCCATCTGGTATCAACATCCTTGAGAAGCTTGTCTCCTTGTGTTATTCCCTCAACAAAATTTTGAAATTCTGTGAAATGTTTAGGACTTCGACAGAAGTATGCGTCGATCTTGTGGACTAGATTTTTGAATTTTGATACTCTAGGAAACTTGCTTCAAATTTTGAATGCAAAATTAATTCTGTGGGCCATGTAGTGAATGCCAAGCATGTATGGTGCACAAGTACTTTGTAACTTTGTGCAAACATCGATCCTTTGACCTTGCATGACTACAACTCCATCACCTCCTGCACACACCAACTTTTTGAAAATTGTCAACTCATCCATACCTGCAATTTTATTCAAAGATTTATTGACTAGTTCAAATATATTTTGCGATGTTGAACTATCCTTCATTTTATGAACACAAAGAAGATGAGTTTGGAAAACATGTTGTTGTACAGTATACAAATGCATATAGACCCAAGAAGTATTGTCTATTGTAGTAACTTCATCTAATAATAATGCAATGAAATTTGACTCTTTTATTTTAACCTTTAAATCTTCCTTTTCCACTACATCAGGACAATTTTCCCATTCCCATCCAGCATTTACTGACCAATGTGAGTAGGGATAGTGAGGAACATTCAAATAAGATAATAAACTAGAATATTCTGGGTATTCTATCATAGGATGTCCTCTAGACAAAATATGAAAAACAATAGTCATCTGAATAGTTTTTGACAATTTTTTTGCTTCCATTGCTTTCCAAAATTGAGCATCAAGTGTACCTTTACATGCACCAAGCTTCGACATTTTTTGGTGATGCACTTCATGATTTGCGACATACCTAACTTGAAGACATTCTTCCTTTGATTTCCATTTTATGACCGATTGTTCCTTTCTGTCAATGATTTGTGCTTCATAAACTTTATCGATATGCTTTTCTATAGTGTCAATATTTACTTGCAACGTCTTGTCTCTTCCACATTTCCAAGTACAAATCGTACATCTGTCCAATATTGCATTTTCAATATCATTTGATTTCCCCACTAGTTCAATGAATGGGTACATCGACTTGACCAACCAAGTTGAAAACTCCTTGTCATTTCCCACTCGCACCCCCTTTTTGGTTTATTTTTCCTTTTCTTGCTACCAACATCATCATCCTCATCTAAGTCAATTATCTCATTCTGGCTAACCAGGCCCAGGGTATCACTTGGAACATCTTTTGCAGTATTTCTATCCTGATTTGATACATTTTGATTTAAATCAATGACAATATCAACTTGACCTTCCAGTGGCGGTGAGGTATTGGGAATGCTACCAATATTTTGTGGAAGAGTTGATGATGTAGCTCCATCTTGACCTAATGGATCAAAAGCTTTAGAAATTCTAGAGTAAGATTGTATTGTACGTCTAATTTTATTGCATTTTGATGGCCTCCCAGTCTCTTCACCACCCTGAGGAGCAGCAAGAGTCTATTCACCACCTTGAGTAGCCTAAGGAGCGAAAGGAGTCTCTTCACCACCTTGAGGAGCGGCAAGAGCCTTACCACCCTGAGGAGTAGAAGGAGTCTGAGAAGTAAAAGGAGTCTCTTCACAACCCTGAGGAGTGGCAGGAGCCTTACCCTTACTGCTCGATTCGCTCGACATATTGATCTCTGATTCGCTCGACATATTCATCTCTCACTTCGAATAAAAATTGGAAAAAAATGTCTTCTTTTTCAAGGATAGAGAATAATAATATAGATCCCATTCCCTACTCAATATAATCTTTAAGACTGAAACAAGAATGAAAAAGATATAAAGAAAATTTATTATTATTTAACTAATAACACTATGAAGAAATGATCACTCACCTTTAAGTCTATGTTTTCGGCTTTGGCTGACTTCCAAATAATTGACACTTTCAATTGTATTTATTTATGTTCAAGGAATTGATTAATAATATTCCTTTAAGTGATTTATCAAAGATTGTGTGAATGGAAATGCAATAGGAATTTATAAGTAGTGTGATAAGTGTTGTTCTTTAAATATGGTGTAGAATCACATATCAAATTCAATACCATGGAATACAATATAAAATATTTGGCTTTTCCTAAACTTAGTCGCTAGTCCTCAGAGCTATATAACCTTGTTGCGGAGTTCTAAATTTTCATAACTTCACAATTCCCATACCTAGTTGATGGTTCACTTTTTTGAGTTGCAAGTCTTTCTTGGTCATCTTTCTACTCAGTGGGTCGGAGGTTTTGAAAACTTCAAAACTTTAGAGTTTGGTTCTAACTTCTAAGGCTCACTTTGTTGAAGCAAGAATGGAAAAGAGATAAAGAAAACTTATTATCATAACTAATAACACTATGAAGAAATGATCACTCACCCTTTAAGTCTATGTTTTCGGATTTTGCTGACTTCTGAATGGAAAAGTAGAACCTTAGAACCAAAAAAAATGTGTAAGAATAAATGACAGTTTCGATTGTATTTATATCAATCCATGATTCCATATTTGGTGAATTCTGTGGGAATTTTAAATGGTATATTAAAAATTTGGTGAATCTCGCGTGCTTATACAACGATACATTGTAATTTTCAAGGCAAAATGTGTCCTCAAATGTAATTATTTTTTAATGTTATTGGCGAAATAGGTCCTCATGAGCAACTATTTATAAATTTTAATTGGCGAAATGGGTCTTCACAAGCAACTATTTGTAAATTTTAATTGGCAAAATGGGTCCTGATACAATGTTCTTCTAATAGTATTGGCGAATATGTAGGTGTTTTCTTAAATGCTTTCGGGATTCCAGGCAAAAATATTAGTCGGTCCAATTGAAACACGTAGTTTGACAATGGAGAATTTGTTGCTTAAATATGCCTCATAAAAAAACTCATTGGTGAATGGACATGCATTGGACCTATAGTTCGTAAAATTCGGGTGATTTGGACATCTTGTTGGGTGTGAGAAATTCACCAATTTTGACTTGGCTGATTCCTAGAATTCGCCAATTGGCGAAGATTTTCCACTTTTCCTGGGACCCATGCTGATCTCTCCTCGATTTCCCTCAGTCTCATCGATAATGCACATTCATAGCTATGCTAGCATGTCGAAGAGACATTCACAAAGGTCTGCTTGATGTTCACTTGTCTCTTTGATGTGTTATTGTTTTGAATGTCACAGAGACTTTTATCAATGTTTGTTCAATTTCTTCATGTATCTTTGACATTTTTTTCTCACTTGTTCTTACAATGTTAAAGAGACGTCTTCATTTTTCTCACCAACAAACTGATGTCTCTTCGATATTACCATTTTCTTGACCCCATTGTTTCTAGTAATTTATCATTTATTTTATAATAATTTCTTGATGTCCGAGAGATGTTTTTTTGTTTCCTGAATGCACAATAATCCCATATTTTAGAGTATCATTGTGACTGTATCTTGTTGATGAGACATGTTATATTTTCTCTTCGATGCACCCAGGTCTCTTCGATATATTGCTCTTCGGGCTGTCAAGGATATAATTGAGGATGTCTCCTCGATATATGAGAGTCTCCTTGATATCTTTATTAGCCTTCTATTGGCTTCATCAGGGAGACATTAACATGACTCTCTTCAATATTATACTCTCTTGGCGACATACCTTGTGCTGTTGAGGGAGTGTTCTAAGGGAAGGATTTATTTTACAATGATAATGAAATGCTTTACTTTATGAACTATGCATATGAAGGAATTTTGTGTTTACTATTCAAATATAGTAAAAATCAAGAGTGAGGGGTTTTATGATGGAAATAGAATGAAAAGGATATGTGAAAGCCAAAGCAGAAATTTTAGCTCCAACAAAATCCCCACCAAACAAAATTTAAAATTTTTACAAGGAACCATGGATCAAAATAAGTAGCTACAACATTATTTTTTGAATCATCAATGGTGATAGATGAGAGCCAATCCTTTCATTTTCACCTCATGTAGAAATTTGACCCTTTACAGGATGTGGGGATTTGACTATGATTAGGATGCAACATGAGAGTTTGGCCCATGTTAGAGATCCTATTGGTATCATGTAGAAAAATGGCCTAAAATGGAGATCCTATATCATACATTAAGAAATCCATCTAAATCAGATGAATAACTTGGGAGTGAAAGCTCATATGAAAAGAAAAAAATTGCTAAAGGAAGGCAACACCATCCATGGTGGGATGTGGGAAGATGGACTCCATCCGCCTACAAAGACTTTTCCTAGGCAACTTTTGAAGTTTAAAATTTCACCTGCATGGAAACTATTGACAAATGGAAGTGGACAATTCATATGGAAAAGTTTGTATGGGCTTAATTTTCTCACAAAGCAAAAAATTATAAGTGAACTATATATATGTACCATCATAAATTTTCACCCTTGACAATTTTACACTAGGTTTAACTCCCCCTCATGTGCCTAGGCCCAATTTTATGTTAAATTTTCTTGTTTCATAATAATATTTGGAAAATCAAAAGTTGAATTGGGATTAAGGAATTAACATTTAAATTCACCAATGCTTAAGGCCACAAAATAAGTCTAGGATAGGGCATCCAACACCCTTGTCCAACCTATTTTGCATCTGATTGAAAGAAAATCTAAAGTTATTTGTCAGTTATTGGTTATTAGTTAGCGGGAAATTAAAGAATTTCATATAAATACAAGTCTTTTTCACCATTTGAAATCCTAGATAAATCATCAGACTATTAAGAGCATATTTGAGCATCCTAAAGAGCATTCAAAAGCAGGCTTAGGAGAATTACATTAACATTATTTCAGTCAAGCATAATGTTAGGAATGCATCATGTTTTCATCTAAGTTTGTTTATGTTTCATGTCTATTTTTTGTGAGTTCTAACACTTGTAGGATTTCAAATGAAGAATAAATTTTAGAAGTGATTTCACTCGGTTATCTTGAGAATGAGACAATGTTTTAGGAGGAAGAATTTTGGCAAGATTCTAGTGGTACAAAAAATAACATTATACTTCCATATATGATATTCTCTTATGCCCTAAAGGCCATAATGGTTGACACTAGAGAGTGCAACATTTTGTAAAGACACAATAGAATAGAGGCCATAGTTGGTACCACACAAGAGAGTTAGATTTTTAGTATACATATACATAAGGTTGTGCATTAACATACATATCATTAGGGTAATTTATAGTCATACATGAGTTATGAGTCATAGTTTAAATATCTTAAAGAAAGAGGCATAATCATGGGAATATTATACTTATTATGGGAGGAGATAGAGAAAGAAACTATGAGGAGGCATAAAGAGGTTAGATAGGAAGAAGAATAAGGGGACATAAGAGCATAAGACAAAGATAGGTGATATATGAGGGATACTCAAAGGAGAGGATTGAGGAAGATGATAATATATCATGATAATGAACATATTAAATATTGTATACAAATATATTAATTATCTAATATAATGGGGTGTATAATATATTAAAACATTGTTTGAACTCAACTTGTATCTAAGTTTTCCCTTTTTATTGCATCACACTAGGGTTTATTATATAGAATAAAGTATAAAACCTTGGATAATGATCTACAATTTTTGTCAACATATATGAAGTCGGTTATCATTTCTAATGTTCACTGGAAAATTTAAGATTATGACAACAATATGGCATTAGAAGTGGAGTATTTGTAGGTGCTTCTTCACTATCGGAGAATTTTGCTTTCATTGTGACCCGAATTCCTCCCACTTCTCTTCACAAATCTCTACCTCCTTCAGTGTGTTATACTAGTTGATCTCCACCTCCTCAAGTTAGACATCTTCTTAGTGACACAAGTTAGACATCTTCTTAGTAACATGGGATAAGGTCTCCTCCTAGACATCATGACAATTTCGTTTAATCATGAGGCTTTTGGATACTTAGTCTATAAAAAGTAACTCACAAAGAACAATACTTTTACTAAGGGCCAATTCTAAAGGATCAAAACATTCCAAATAGTGGCTAAGAATCCAATCTTAATAACGAGGTTTTAAAACGATCTTCTCCTTGAAATGTTATCCATGCCCTTTCTTTTTATCAATGGGCTGCAAAGAAAGCAAAGAAAAGAAGCAACGAAAACCGGAATACAATGCAGCAATAGATAAAGACCTAAACTATACAAAGTAAAGCATACTAAGACCAGAAAAATTGGAAGTAAAGATAAAATTCCAAATTTGGTTTTCAGTGATGCTTCTGTTCATTATATGTTCTAGACCTGTAGCTGCTTTTGCAGCTGTTCATTGTAGGTTTTTTTATTAGAAAATAAAATTCTAATTAAAGAAAAGTACAAATAAGATTTCATTGCAGCCCAATAAATGTATTGTATAGCAATGGCAATGGTCTAGCGATTAAAACATTAAAAAAAAATTTGAGCATTTAGTTTCAAAACGGACGGATACGCTGTTAGTCCCACATTTACGAATATTTTTCTAATTAACACTAAATAAGTAGTTTTGTAAACTTACAGAGAATATACCAGAGGAAGGAAGGAAGGTCTGCATACTGTGGCTTGGCGCATTCTAATGGTCGAGAGGATTGAGTTTACTCATCTCTCGAGTCAATTTAACCCTAAACCGGTTCCCATTTGGGAGAAAGTTATTAGAATAAAATTTGTAGGGTGTTTATCCATGGCTTTCCCCATCAAATGAAGCTGTGATGCCTAAGGAAGCCACAGTCTTGCTCAGATGGTTGGTTCGTAGAAGGCTTGGTAGGGGTTGTTATGGTGTAGTGCGTTGCGCATGCAACGATTGTCCTTACCCTCGTATATTCCCTTCCTCTTTTGCAGGGAAACCCCCAAAATTCAAGACAACATATATATCATCTATGTTGCTACTCAAAAGATTGAATGTGCATGAAGTCATCTATTTCTCGGCTTCAGTTAAGATGTTATAGAGCCAAATTTTACTTGTATACTGTTTCCATTTGATTTCTAAGGCTGTAATATTTTTGCATTCAATTATAAATTTTTGTCAATAACTATAAAGTTCTTTGACTATTTTTCTCATTTACTGGTATATACTGGTAAGAGGGGGAGCTAGTTTCATGTGATACAATTATTTTATAATGATCTATTAAGGAAATTATTAGGTGTAATTTAAATTTGATGGTTGTATGATTGTATTCAAACTTTTTAATCTTAAAATATTATTATTTTTTTTAAAAATATATAAAACAATAGTAAAATTCTGCATAAGCAATGAGAAATTAAAATGATTATAGTATATACATTCTTTGATTCTTTTTATTATAATCATAAACTACCCCAATAAGTGAAGGGCAAGGAGGAACAAATAATAGTCATACAAAAATTACTTGAGAGTGAGATTGACAATTAATAGAAATAAAACACACCTTACACAAATTTAGGAGTCTAATTGGATCATTAAATAATAAACAATAATCATACCAAAATTATAAAATTGAGAATGAATGTATTAATAAACTGAAAGGGGTTCAAAAGTGTCTAGCTCTTTATTGATTTTGACTTGTTGATGCATGATATCAGTATCATTTAACAATGATTTGACACTTAAAATAAGGACTTTGATCATGAATATCCAATTATGAGCACAAAACTTCAATTGTGAGTTGTTTGATGCAAAGACATGACCTTGTCTTCCTTAGTGTGGTCTTGCTTTTTATCAATTTCTTCTTACAGAGTTTTGTTTTTCTATACATGTACTTGTATTTAAGATAGGGTGTGTTGAAAAGTGTAGTGGGTCACATTGTGTGAAAAGGGAAAAATGTTGACTTCTTTAGTAGCAATAAATCCCATTTACCAATGACATCTAATCAAAGACACACCATATACTTGAGGATGATGTATGTAATAATGCAGATCTCCTTCTTTTAAGTCTATTTTTTTTTATCTATGTTTGATTAGTCTATCATTTGATCACATGTCTAAGTAAGGGATTGAAATTTCTTTCTCATTCATATTGACACCCTCTTAAATCTAGGATTATTTACTCCAAAAAATTATTCTCAAATTTTGTCTTGATATTATTTCTTGGAATCACATAATTTGTGCTAAATTGACTCATGACACATGGATTCTCAATTAGACACTATCCTACTCTATTTTCTTTCTTCTATGTTAGTTATGCACTATTATAAGTCACCAATCATAGATCTTGTGAAGCTATACTTTCACCCTTGTGCTTGATTAGTACGATCGACATTGTTAGTTGCCTATACTTAAAAACTAATTATCATTATAAAAGGTAATTTGCAAGACTTTAATATTTGAACAACTAAGAGACAAGTCTAAAATTTTAATTGTAGATTAAATAGTTCAAAGTCCAAGTTGCATTCCTTATTTATTATAGTTCATAAGGCTTTTAATGAAAATATACATTAGTTTGCATAGGTTAGTTTAAGTTGTGAAATAAATATACCATTCAAGTATTATTGAAAATAAAGTAAATTCATATTCAAACCTTTAATCTCCGAAATTAAGATTGTACCTAATTGAAGATCCTTGCAACATAGAATTACCATTCTTTATCTAAAGAGATTTGATCAAGCATTAGGATTATCTATAATTTATATATTTTATAAATCAAAATCAATTTATGTTGATTAGGCCTATAAATCACAAGGTTTGAAAATTTTATCTAATCATTTCTTCAAGTAAAAAATAGTAAATAGTGAGACATTACATTTGAAAATTATTATTCTATGTTATTTATAGTGCTTATTTATTCTTTCACTTACCAATGTAGGATTAGTCTATTTACAATATAATCTTATATATATTTGAAAACTTGATCAAACTCTACAAAGATTAAAATTTAACTAAAATTTCTAGTAGAAGTCTTTAACTACTTTAACAAGCTGAGAACCAAAATTAAACTAGACTAAAAAATGATAAATTGTAAATATGCAAACGTAACACTTTTATACTAATTATTACATAAAGACTAGCCTACTCAAAATCAATCCAAAGCAATTTTTAGCATTAATATCTTTATTATCATTCTTGTTGGTTATTAAGATGGAAAAGAATGAAAAGTTGAGCAATTTAGGAAGTCTGACAGAGTAGGAAGCAAATGGGGTTTACATAGCTCTTGAAATGGTTGTGAACAACAATGACAACAATATTCTGGCCTTCAGAAACTATTGTGTAGGATGCATATTTTTGATGTACCTGAACTATGGGAAGGGCATAGCCATAAGTTTTTTGTGTACTTTTAACTTTCAAGTACGTAAAGGTATGAGAATTTTGTAGTGACTGAGATTGCTAGAAAAACCTTCAATAAAATAGATACCAATTGTAAGATATATAAATTTTTACCCCAAGGGTTTTAGGACCTAGCGCAATAAGCTTTCTATGCTCCACATTCATGGATGCCTTGGAGATCTCAATCCTATGAAGAATGGGGAAAGAGATCTTGCTATAGGGTTGTCCTAGGGTATGTTTAGAGATTAATGTGGGGTTCACCACCAAGCTAGGGCTTGGAAAAATGTATGAAATGTAAGATCTAATGACAAAACCTAGTGATGCATGAAACTTGAATAAATGACCTATAATGCAAATAAATCAAAACAAACTGGAAAAGTATAAATGAGTACCTAGAGACTTGAGAGAGCTTGAGTGGAGGCATGAAATGTTCAATAACCTAAAATTTAGGCCTACTAGGACTCATACGCCATTCTAGGTATATCAGTCATAGATCTAGGTTTCTATGCAAAAACCTTGTTTATGGAAAAAGGGTATCTAAAACTGCCAAAATCTAAAAAATGACCTAAACTAGGAATCATACATTAGGATTGGTGTATGAGTCTAGTTAAGGGTTTTAGAACTTCAAAGTCTGAATCGGGTCTTCAATGTCTACTCTATCCTTCCCAATTGATTTCTGGATTTGAAACCTTGATTTCGGGGTTGTAGGTACTTTTTGTGAAGATGAGAACCTTGTGACAACTTGATGGTGTTCTCCAACCTTGCAACCTAATCTTCAAAGGATCTTCAAGTCTCCAAAGAACCTAGATCTACAATCAAACAAAGAGAGAGAGAGAGAGAGAGAGAGAAATGTTAGGGAATAGGGGTTTTCCTTGGTCAAAACCCTTGTAGGTAATTAAACCAAATGATGAGATAATGAAATGAAGGCATGAAACATGAAAGAAAGAGCATGAATCATGGAAAATGATACCTTGAATGATTCCTTGTAAATTATGTCTTCTAAATATGAAACTCAACATGAAATGACCATGAAGGATGTAGATCTTCATTTTCAAAATAGGTGTAGAACAATGCTTGATCTTAGATCTTCAATGTTACATCATAACTCTTACTTGATTTTTAGCTTTCAACTGAAATCAGGTAACTTAGTGTTTGTTCTTTTGATGTTTTTGTTTAAACATTTTAAAAGACAAACAATAGTCTACACAGTCATCAATATGCATGAAAGGGATTGTCAAAGAAATAGATTACATTTTATTCCAATGTTGCAATTACAACAAATAAGAAAGAGAACCATATGTGTTACAAATGATATCTTTATTGATAATCATGAAAGTGCATATTTTTCTCACACAATTCGTGAGACTAACTTCACTTATTCAATGAAAATAAAGAAAAGAATATACATGAATAATTAAAAAAATATAAATGTGCATATATAAGGAGAGAGCACAGTCATTGCCTGAGAATGATTGGTTCAAGGTGTGTTGTCTTGTACTGCTACTGATCCGAGCTACTTGTCCGTACTAGTTCCTCATTGTTACTAATTCCTACATCTGGCAATAGCAATGATGTCAGAGCAATGCTCTAGGCAATGAAAAGTCTCCAACCTTACATGAACATACACATATGCATGTATAAACTGATCTCTAGATGCATTAAATAAGAAATACATACTTTAGGTGTCTAAGGGAACAATGAAGTCATCAAACACATCCAAAATATGCATTTATTTTTCTAACATGTTTGCTTCATGTGCAGATACAGGACAAGTCTTGTTACTGTTCTAATTCAGCTAATCACAACATGTGGGGTAAATGTGGTTCCCATGAGGGTAGAGCTCAACATGTCGCCATCTGATGTTTTAAGAGGGATAAGAAATTAAGCAACTTGATCAAAGATATACATGCCATTAATGCATTAAATCAATATGGAATCACACTAGTTGGTCAAATTTCATTATCAAATTCAAATGATGCAACATAGAATTTGAGCTGTCAAAATTCCATACTTCATCTTTTCATAATGAATCATGCCATATGACTTCCATCATGTCAAAATAAAGGTACATTTTGTTGGACATGTCTTTCAATCATCTTAAGTGGATCCATGATCCATTTTATTAAAATAAGTAAGTCATTTTAGAGATGCATCAAGTTCAATTATAGATGGATCAAGTTCAATTATTCATCTCTTAAATAATGAAGGATAAATCAAGGCATGCCTGAAGCCATCATGAAGCATATGGGGCATCAAGAAGGAATAATCCAAGGTAATTTCAAGTTCCTCTCACCTTAACCCTATTGGACAACCACACATCACATAGGATGGTGAGCTTTCAGGTCACCAACATAGGTGACATGTTTTTGCCCACTAGGATCAAAGTGAGGAGATAGTGTATATGTGTTGCACATGATCAAAAGGTAAACAATTATTGTGGAAACCATGAAGATTGGGGCACAATTAGGAAAGAAAAAAATCATGATTCATCTCATAGAGGGACAACAACAATGAAAAGATATCAATAGTTGGAGGCAAGAATCTATGAGCAATAATAACCTTGTGTGACCGGAGGCAATGATAAAGAGTAGTGAAAGGACATGGTGAAAGAGACAACAAATCTAGATGAGTCAAAGGAAGTATACACTACCCGTGAAAATAATACAATCATGTTACAAGATGACAAGGTCCAAAAAAGAAATGTATTTCAAAATGCAACACCAATGAAGCTAACAAAGCTCAAACAACATGATCCACCTTTCACCTTCGATGGAGACTAACTTAGAAAAGTTATCAAAGTGAAGATGAGTCATTTACTTCAAGCACCATTATGTGAGATTATGAAATCAAACATAATCTGGTTGTGGAGACACCTAGGAAAGCATTGGAGTGTTATGTGTGTTCATCACCTTGAGACATATGTGTTTGTCATATAAGGAGGGTTTCTCATTTTGAACACAAATGTCCACATTGTTTTTGAAACAGGAAAAAATGGGTTTTACAGGGACCTAAAACCACAAAGTTTACAGAAAAAGAGAAAAAATGTCAAAGAACCTAGAAATAGAGAGGCTATAGAAAGGACACAAATGTCCACAATGTTACAAGAGATGAGGGGGAGAGTTTTATGAGTGTGCAATGATCATGATAATCCCCTAGTCATCAAAATCAAATAAGGATACTCATCTCATGTTAAGGGAAATACTATGAAGCATAAAGAATAGTTAGGCCTTGAGGGTTCATGATCCTAGAAGAGTAATGACACTGTGTGGTTCAAGCAAATAACCAATGACCCAAAAGCTAGTATTCTGTGAGGAAATACAAAATAAACTCAAAACCATGGACACAAAAACTTGTCATAAGCATTGCAATATGTTCTCAAGTCACTGGAAAGAGAAGACCAGGACAAGTCACTAAAGCCACCTAATTGGATGAAACAAAGTGACAAAATATAAAGGGGCATCATTGTCTTCTATGGAGAAACAAAGTACATTCAATAGGCACAAAAGAATTGCAAGCGAATAGTATACCTGATCAGATTGCCATAGCAATGCATAGTTGAAGCTCTTACTTAGGTATGGAGTGCACCAAATGGGGCAACCAAGTGACAAATGTGATTGATAACATTATAACAAGAAAAATTAGCTTGATAAAGAAACCACTCCATGAATGTTAAAATGCAAGTGAATACATGAAGATGAAGCATGGAATTAATGCTAAAAGGAGTTTCTTCCAAATAGGCCAAGGAAATTTTTTCACAATGTCAAAGGAAGTAAATGGAGGCTACAACAACCATCACTGTTAACTTATTTGGTGGAGACCAAGATGAGTAATGGTCCTCATTCATGCATTGAAGGACCAAAATGACAAAATAGAGTGGCAGGCCTTGTAAGAACATCAATCCTCAAAAGAGAGATTCAAAATAATTTGAAAACAATGATGTCTAGGGCCTAGTGAGCGTTCTTGATCAAAATTATCCTAATGCAAACCCTAATTGTGATGTAGGGGAGATGGATTATCTTTCAGATAATAACAAGAATGCAAAAAATAAAAACAAGAATTGCTTTCATGATTCTCAAGAATTGCAGAATGGAAAAGAAATGTATCTTTTAATTTATACACATACTGTACATTGGCATTGAATCATACAATTTTTTTGTTCTACAGAAAGGTAACAAATGTTTGAAAAATAAATTGCAAAAACTTGCTAAAAAATGAAAAAACCCAGTTTTCTTTACAACCATGGTCAAAAGTTACAAGTTTTCTTCAAAAGCACGAAACCCACTTAGGGTTTTTACAGAAATTGTAAGCTTTGTACATTGTGAAGAAACCCACTTAGGGTTTACAAAAATTGGTTGAGGAAGAAATTAAATGTAGTGCCATTTTGAACGGCTATCATGGGTTTTTAAAATTCAAAAATCAAAGGAGAATTGCATGGGGTTTTCTTTTTTCAGAAAGAACACACAAATCAAAACCCTATGTCATTTTCTTGGCTGTGGCCATAAATTGCAAAGCCTTTTACAAAATGAAGAAACCCATATAGGGTTTACAAAAAATTACAAACACAGAGCCTTTCAAAAAGCTTTCATGAAGTTTTTTAAAAAGCAAGATCAAGAATATGATGCCATATTTCACTATGCTACAACCGTTGCCAGAAGTTGTCATTTGTCTACAAAACGAAGAACCCATATGGGTTATTTTATTATAGATTGCAAATATAGTGCCATTCAAAAGCTATCATGGAGTTTAAATAAATCACAAGGAAGAAAAACCCTACTCTATTCTCATCCGCGACAAAGAATGGTAATTTTTTTCTCACAGAAACAAAAAAAAAATGTTGGGGCTTTCTTCATTTCATTCTCAAATGTTTCTTTATATTCAAGATTGGAGGCTCCAAGGAGCTCTTTTTACTAAAACAAAAAATGATGCGGGTCCGATGAAAGCTTACCTGAGCTCGAATGGCTCATTTATTTTTCATTAAAATGTGCAGAGCTTTTCACTATTGAGAAGCCTTCATTTGAGCTTGATTTAATATTCGATCATGGCGGCTGTTTGATGGAGGACAAAGACAGAAGATAAAAATGGCACCCAAGATGATTTGAAAATGCTACAGGCCGCAACAAAAATACATGAAATGGCCTCCAAAAAAGGTGAAAAACACAGATTTTGTGCCAAAATCACAATTTACCTATGATTCCATGCATTTCTCATCAAAAAAATTCCAAGAAACTAGTCAAAAAGCACATTTTATATGCACACTTCAAACCCTATGGTGGCAACATGTCTCTTTCCAGAATGCTCAATGGTGAAAAATAATGCTTTTTCCAAATTATTTTCCATCTTTTGTTGTTTAGGGTTAAAAACCTATCTTGGGAATGGTCGATGGGAATATTTTCTCGTTCATTTAAAAAAATGAAAACACATTAAAATCTAGTGGGGACAGAATGGTGGGATTTTAGACTTAGGAAAACTTTTTCTTTATGCCTTTTGAAAACTTGATGCCTTGTGTCAAAATTGCTAAGTCCTTCAAAATGAAACATGTGAAATGTGCCAAGTGTGAGTTATTCCTTTGACCTTTGAAACATCTAAGGTCATATGATGCTTTCAAAACTTTTTGAATGTGCCTTCCAAGATGTGTGGAGTCTCTGATGCCCACATAGGATGAAATTGGGCCTTCGTTTTTCATTGGAAAATCAGAGAAGTTCACCAAGTGTGTGGCCTTGAAGTGTAGAATGACGTTAGGCGTAAATGATCAAATTCTTTGGAGTTTTATTTTGTTTAATGCTTTTGGTAGCATTTTGATATTGCATTATATTTTGGAATTTTATTTCAAAGTGTAAAAACATCATTTAAGTGAATTACAAATCACTTTGATGTTATTCATATGCAAATGTAATGTAATTTAATATTGATTGTGGGGAATTTTTTGCATTCTATTTTGGAATGTAAAGTGATTTGCTTAAGTGATGGATTATAAATCACTTATGCAAATTATTTTGTTATAATGCAAATCAGTGCTTTGTGTTTTCAAAACACACATATTGCATGGGTCAAGGCTAGGAGACAAAATGATGACTTGCAGACATGAGGAGAATGTGTGAGTGGTGCATTTGACTATTTTGGAGAGACATGCTATTTTGGGGGCTATTTTGTGACACTTTTGGAATGACTATGGTATTGGCTTGACCTTGGACTATTTGGAGTGATTTTAGAAGGTTCTTTTTGGCCTCATTGCTGCATCTGACTAGAACATTCTAGATGGACATGTGTGAGGGTATTTGATGGGTTTTTCTTAAGTAACCTCATTTTGGAATTTTAGAGGGAGTTCTTTCTTTCCAATAGAGTGATAGGTTTAGCTTTTGGAGTTGTTTTTCAGCATGGAGTAGTATTGTAACTCAAATGGACTTGTTATACAGTGAGAAAATTTGCATCAATAAAATATAGAGCATTTTACCTTCTCATTTCATGTTTCATAGTATGATGTTAGTGATTGATCAATTTGTTTTGTGAAATTTATTTTCCCTTGCAAAATTGTATCATGTTTAGGCATCTTTTTAGCAAAAAATGCATGTTAATCTAGGTTATAAGTTGGGTTAGTGAATAGTGTTGTTAGTTGTGAGACCTTTGTGAGACCTTTTGTTTCCTTCTAAAAGTCCTGTTTAGAAACCTTCTTATAATTTTTTTATGTGAAATGCATGTAAAAATGAGTTGTGTAAACAAAGTTTTATGATATTGATTTGAATGTGATAGGCTATTATCACCTATCCTAGTTGGTTTTTGGTGTATCAGCTTAGGCATCTTCAATTTATGTTCATGATTTTATGTATTTATTACCCTTCACCTCATAAATCAGTAGTTAGGTGGCATCAAAAGGAGAGCCAACCCATAATCTAGAGGTCTACTTTTGAATAGGACACCCACAACCTGAAAGCAGTCCCATGTTACATCCAAACCTATCGAGTTCATTCATAACATGGCATTAGGGGTGCAAATTTGGATCACTAAAAATTTTGGTACGCTTGGTGGGACACTTCTAATCATTTTGGATTAGAAAAATACATCTGTTTGTTGGTTTTGATATGCAACCAACAATTTTCCAGCTTTTAGGAGGTCACACAAGAATATTTGGCGACTCTAAGTGTGGAAATTGACAGCAGACCAGTGTTGTAGCAACACATGAAAAAGATTCAGACAAGGGTAAATTTTATCCCATTTGATTATTTGCAACTTTCACCACCTTGAAGGAGAGGCAGGCCAACAAAGAAAGTTGTTGTTTCATCAAGAAAGACAACTTCAACTCCACCTGTAGTGAGAGTTTTAAGCCCTATAAGGTAGCAAAAATTGGTGCCAAATATGGTTGTTCTGAGAAATCATGTTTTTTCACCTTTAATGGAGGCAACCCACTTCAATTGGCTCAACATGATGACATTTCCATGGCTGCTTTTAAAAGTGTGCCATATTTTTCAGGTGAAGATCAAACCACAGCGGTTGAACACATTAAGGATATTTCAAATCTATGTTCGGTACATCACATAACTCAAGAAAATGTTTCTTTGAGGCTGCTAGTAGCATCATTCAGAGGTAAAGCACTCCAATGGTTCAAGAGTTGAGTAGTTAATTCCATTAGAATGTGGATGTATTAGGAGAGGTATTATGCAAGAAATTTGAGGACAAGTATGAATTCTGGAGCCCACAAGGCCTCTAGTTGAGTATACATTTCTTTATTTTTTGAGGGCCTTTGTTTTAATACAATCTATGGGTGGAAATACCTTACCAATAGCTTATGATATAGTTGTAAGGGAAAAAACAACCTCATACAAGCTAGAAGAATTTCCCCTAGGCCTCCTATGCCTTTTTCCCCTGATATACAACCTCCTACAACTTTTCCAACACCTCAAATAGCCCCTTTACCAGCTGTTGTTAGTGAAGAAGTTGTTGTCCAAGGACCATCTCAAAAGTTACAAGAGATAAAAATTAGCCAAAAAAAGATTGAGAATCTACTTCAGACTTTTGGAAATGAGCTGATAAGCATTAAAAAGTAGTAGTTTCAAGGTTTCAAGCCTTGGCAGCCTCAAAATCAAGGTCATAGTTAGACATTTCAAACTAACAAGCAGGCATATCAAGGAAACTTTCAATGTGCAAGCAAAAATCTGAATCCAAGGCCTTTTTAGCTATATAATCCAGTTCCAATCAGTGCAACCAAAGATATGGTACCTGTTCAAAACAACCTTGCAACAAAATATGAGTGGTGTTATCCTTGCAACCAGGCCCATAATCAAACTACATGTTTGAATGGTGTCATCAATAAAGTATTGATAGTTCAAAATGTATTGGGTCTACAAGATGTGCCTAATGGTGAATCATCCCAACAATAGGAGCTCCCTGCAAGTGACACAACTCTCCTGAATTGGTAAGGATAGGAGTTTTTTGGAGTAAACAATAATAACTCTCCAATAGTAGCCAATACTCGAGCCAAAAAGAGAGCTTTCAAGATTAGACACGCAAAAAATAAAAACAAAGAGGTTGTTGGAACTTCCAATCCTCAAGTAACACACATTTTGTAAAGAAATTCATAAGGCACCAGTGGTGGACAGCTTGGGAGACAACCCCAACCAGCCCACTTGCAGATAGACCCTGTTGTTACAAGGATCCATCAAAAGGTAAAGACTACCACACCCTTCAACATTATTGAATCCATGAAAAATATGGATATGAATATGTCAATGTGGGATTGCTTATCTATCCCTGGTCAAAAAGACTTGTTACAATCTGCCTTAGTTGATTTTAGTGTTTCAAATGATGTGCCAAAAGGGAAAGTCAAGGATGTCTTGAAAAATACACCTCAAGAAAACAGTAAAAAACCAAGTAAGGATGTCAAACCACCCCCATTTTACATGTCCTTGATAATAGGAGATAGTTAGTTCACAATTGCATTGTCAATTTAGGGGTAAGTAGTTTTGTCATGCCCAAACAAATTATTGATAAGTTAGGACTGAAATATCAACCTCTTGAGAAAGGAGTTGTGGGTATGTGCAAGATCATGATGGGCCAAAAAGTGGAGATATGATGGGTATGTGTAGGGTATGTGGCTGACAATTGGGCATGTCCAGGATCATCATGGAAAAAACAGGCCCTTAAGTGGCAAAATTTTTAGAAAAATAAAAGTTAGGCAACTTGACATAAAAATTTGAATAAGTTATCTATATTATTTAAAAAAATTGTAAGAATAGAATCTATAGAAAATTGAATGTAGTTTCTAAACTACTAGCTTTATTTTTTTTTTTTAAATCTATTTGGTGAAAATTTGAAATTTCAATGCAATAGTACTTAAATTTCAGGGAAAAAATAAGAAGTAGGTGTCTGTTTGACCGCCCTAACAACAATAAAATGATAATATTTTTTTATAATATTTTAGATATAGGTACAAAGGACTCATATCCCAATGTGATGCATATTTTTTTGTAATTTTTTTCAAAGTAAATAATTAATTATGAATTTTTTATTACAAATTTTATAAAAAATAAAAACTCATATGTGTGACCACCTTAACTTGGTCAAAACTTCATGAAATTTAATTTTTCTTTATTTAATCCTATATTATGCGAAGCATAGAATGTGACACATGTTTCAGATTCAAAAAATGTGTTACCGTTTGAAAGCTATAGATGTTTTTT